>OY856414.1:688878503-689418503 GCA_963693085.1 Alisma plantago-aquatica
GCAGTTATTGCATGTAGACTTCCTCTAGGAGATCTCCTTGAAGAAATGCATTCTTGATGTCGAGCTGGTAAAGAGGCCAGTCAATGTGAGTTGCAAGGGACATAAGAATGTGGACGGAGGCAATACTTATCACTGGAGAGAATGTCCCAAAGTAATCCACACTAAAGGTTTGGGTGATTCATTTGCCAACCAGGCACACCTTGAGTCATTCAATAGAACCATCTGACTTATGCTTCATAGATAAAACCCATTGACATACTACAATATTTTTGCATGTTGGTGGATTAACAAGATCCCATGGCTTGTTTTCATAGAGAGCATGTATTTCTTCCATCATGGTAGCTTTCCATCCAGGATGGCACAGAGCATTTGTTGGACAGTTAGGAACTTATGTTGTATCTAGGGTAGTAGCTAAGGATGAGATAGAAGAAGAAAGATGTGCTAGACAACAAGTGTTGGAAATGGGATGCCTAATAGTGCAAAATAGTATACCTTTGCATAGTGCCACTGGTAGATTGGATTGGTTTGGAACGGATAATGATGATGCAGATGCAACTTGTGACTCGTCTTCCATGCTTCGTTTTGATGTTGTTGATGATGGAGATGGTGGTGGGGTTGGCGAGATGAATGGATTGGGAAATGAGACCTAAGTATCAGTATGATCAGTGGGGGTGAGGATGATAAAAAGAACAGTTCATCCTCATTAAAGGTGACATCCAAAAAGGCTTAGGCGAGTTGGCATGAATGAGAATAGAGTGTGTAATGTCAAGTAAATGATGAATTTTATGCTCAACAATGTCGTTTTGTTGTGGAGAGTATGTGCATGAGCGTTGATGAGTCATCCTTACGTCACAACAAAGGAGGTGACAACCTTTTGGGTTAATCAAGGGCATTGCTAGTTTGAAGAATCTTCATAGATGTTGAAAATTTAATGGAAATCAAGTTGTGAAACTTGTGAATTAATGTAAAACCTTCATCGCTAGTTTGAAGTAAGCAAAGCCATGTCATTCTGGAAAATCATATATAAATGTAAGAAAATATCTATAGCCATTTCAACTAGTAGTCCTGAATGGACCACAAACATAAGTATGAACTAAGTCAAACATATGAGATGATTTTTTATACATTCGAGTCTGGAATGACACGTGATGGTGTTTCGCTGGCTGACATGCATTACACTGAATTGAAGAACATGTTGATAAATAATTGTCTAATATTTTAAGCATGTCTAAGGATAAATGGTCATGATGTAAATGTTGTTGAAGTGGTGTGGAGACAAGAAGGACCCATGGTAGAGTGGTAGGTGAGGTGGAGAAGTAGTAGAGAGCATCAGAGTGTACTCCCTTCCCAATCGTTGTCGAATTCATCCAATCTTGTAAAATAAAACCAGATGGACCAAAACTTATAAAACATTTGAGAGAATCAGCAATTTTTGTTACTGACATCAAATTGTATGGAAAGTTTGGAATAAAGTGGACAACATTCAATTTGATTTTAGAAGAGATAGGAATTGTTCCACATCGAGTTACTCGTTTAACTGACCCATCTGTCATGGTGATAGAGAAATGATGGATAAATGAATTGGATGTGGTTAGAATATGGGGCATACCGGTCATATGTTGTCGCACTTGAATCCATAATCTAGTTAGAACTGGAAGCAAGCATGGATGCCCCAAAGTTACCTTGAGAAGTGGTGGCTAGGTGGGCAAAAGAACCATCAGTAGATAAATCCCTGACTGGCCAATCAAAAGAAGTAGAAGTGGTATTAATTTTTGTGGTAGGGAGACTCCCCATAATATTGGACAGCTTGGCTAAGGCGCTCATACTCCTCATGGGACAATTAGACATGAGAAGTTTGAGAAGATGCATGTGGTGAAGGCACTACACGAATAATTGGGGGCAGATGCTTGATCAATGTGGGCAGGTGTGCTGGATATCCATGTTTAGAGTGATAGATATCTTCAGTGGACCCAGCTTTCCACGATAAGTGCACTTTAGATGTTTTCCTTATCCACGACCGTGATCTCTATATGCCGAAGCCATTGCTGGTGGAGGTTCAGATTTAATCGTAGGAGGGATGTGAGGAGCAAGCATTTTAGATAGAGCCAAGGATGCATATGCCTAGTCCAAGGATGGAAGGAACGCACCAACAAGGAGTAGTTGTCAAACAACAGTAAAATGAGGATGAAGCCTATTGAGGAAGCATCCAATGAGGAGAGTTTCTCTTTCTTTGGTGACCTCACTAGAGGTCGTTAGGGAGAAAAAAGTTAGTTGGTTGGATAGGGCCTTCATTGCATCATAGTACTTGGACAAGGGTTGATCCCCTTATTTCTCAGAGAAGATTTTGTCCATGGCATTGTAGATACTAAAGCAATTATCCTCCTGAGTGAATAACTACTTCATTTCGCCCCACATTATTTTAGTACACTTGTGCCACATGTACTTCATTGCAATGTCAAGTTCCATGCACACCTAGAGCCAGGAGAGAACCTGCATGTTGCCTATAGTCTAGGAAGTATCGGGTGCAGTAGGGGCATACTCAGTGATAAACTTGAGTTTACCCCGTGATTCTAGAAATGTCTGACCAACATTCATCCAAAGTAGAAAGTTGTCATCGTTAAGTTTAACGACAGATATGTGTGGCATATCATTGTAAATGGTAGTCGTCTTAGAATCATCACCCATGATGAGGTGAGTAGGATATTGGATATAATAGCACGACATAAATAGAATAAAAAGTACGGAATGTAGCACGATACAAATAGAAAGTAAAGGTATCAGAATATAGCACGATACAAACAGAAAGTAAAACTATTGGAATGTAGCATGGTATAAAAGAACAAAGCAAAAGAGTACTACCAGAATGGAAAATTGGTAGAATAAGGAGTAGCACTATCAGAATGGAACTCGGTAGGAAGAAAGTAGGACTACCGGAATGAAACTCAGTAGAAAGAGGAATGACACTACTGGAATGGATCTCGGAAGGAAAATATAAAGTACTCCCGAAATAATGGCACAGTAGGAAATATGAACATAAAAAATCCTCAATTTTTAAGAAAAACACTCAACCATGTGAATTATGGGAATCACATTGAGAGGAAAGAATAAAAAAGGTTTCCCCTTTTACTCTTTTTTTATGCTTTATAAACTAGCACAATATCTAATCTATTTCTTTTTGTTTTATTTTTGTTGTTGTTGTTGTTGATAATAAGAAATCTTACAACTAACGACACCAACAATTAGGAAATAGATGCTCCCCCGCCACGCAATCTGGGATGAAAAGAAAAGCAAATTGATTCTTTTCTAGATCATAATGATGTTGGTCAGTGCTATGACAATCAGCACTGTCCACAACGTTCATCAGCACTATTATTATCAACACTATCCACCGATTACGAGTAGGAGAACTCCACCAGTGATCGTGATCCGGAACAAAGTCCCTTGCTATCACTTTTTTTTTGGAGAAGGTAAAATATTACTACTATCCAAAAGAGACGAATACCAGGCTGACACCCGTATACTATACAAGGGGGATTACACTACAAAAGAGATGTATACCAGGCTGACTCCCTCGCTATCACATTGATTATGCGTGCGGCTATAGAGAAAAAAGAAGGAAGCCCCTCGCATTGATCAGAAGGCCCTCACTCTGATTGAAAGTGGATAAAGGAAGAATGTTAACACAACTCAATCCAGTACATTCTCAACAATTTGTCCAAACCAGCCACTGTAGTTACTGGGAAGAGAGAAAGACAAAGGGAGGCATGCAGGGGAGAGGAAGAAAGTGCTAGAGGATTAGGGTTAAGTCATTGTTCCAGTACCATGTATAATAGGTTGCTACATTTCATCAATCAAATAAGAATATTGAGTCTCCTATATATAGGATCCAGGGAGTACATGGGTTAAATAAAAACAAGGGAAAATACAACGGTCCTAAGCCAAAATAATCATACATATTAACAATTTGCTCTCATTGTAAGTGTGGATGATCATTACTCTACTCTTTCTCCTTCTAAGGAGAAGGGAACCAACCCAAACATGAAATGGGTCCCCAAGCTAACTCCAGATCCCAATACTTGAATTGGGCACCAATGTCTCCTTTCTATGTAGGATAAAGGTAAATGGATTGTAGATAGTGGATGCTCAAAGCACATGATCGGTGATACCGACCACTTCGTCACTCTTACTAAGAATAAAGGAGGTTTGGTGACATTTGGGGACAACAAGAAAGGTAAAGTAATAGGTGAGAGTGATGTAGGTGATTCACTATGTATAAAGAATGTTCTTCGTGTGGATGGCCTAAATCACAATTTAGTTAGTGTTATCCAACTTTGTGATAATGGATATATTGTTCTATTTACTTCACATGAATGTTTTCTTCTAGATTCCCTCTCCTACAATGTCATATATAAGGGAACTAGAAGTCAAAATCTTTGTGTTATTGTTCTTGACTCTCTTAAGCCTTTTCTTGGCAAATGCCTAGTTTTTTATTAAAAAAATATTGTATATTTGTGGAACCATAGACTTGGTCATGTAAATATGCATCAATTGAAGAAGTTGAGAAAAAAGGACTTGGTCAAGGGACTTCCTAAATTAGAATTTGAGAAGGATGAGGAATGCCAACCTTGCACACAAGGAAATCAAACCAAATCCCTCTTTAAATCCAAAGGAGTATGTAGCACCAAGAGGGTTCTTGAACTTCTTCACATTGATCTGTTCGGACCAATGAGAACTCAACCGCTTCATGTAGTAAATATTGTCTTGTGATTGTCAATGATCTCTCCCATTTTGTATGGACTTTCTTTTTTGTTTCAAAAAGTGATACTCTTGATGTTTTCTTGCTTTTTGTAAAAGAATTGAAAATGAAGCTTCTTGCCAGATTGTATCTATCCTTCGTACCATGGGGGATATTTGAAAATGACTTGTTTGAAAGTTTTTGTGTAAATATGGTTACTCACATAGTTTCTCTCCCCCCCATACCTCAACAAAATGAAGTAGTTGAGAGGATGAATAGATCTTTACAGGAAATGGATAGAACAATGCTTTGGAGTATGATACTTCCAAGAAGTTTTGGGTTGAAGTCGTTAGCACCACATGCTTTATGCAAAATTGGATTTTCACTGATCCTTTACTAAATAAACACCCCTATGAGTTATGGTGTGCTAGAAAGCCTTCAATCAAATTCTTTCACATGTTTGAGTGTCCATGCTTTGTCTTTAACACCAAGGAATCTCTAGATAAGTTTGATGCAAAATCATATAAGGTTTTCTTTCTTGGCTATAGAACTACTAGTAGATCTTCTAGATTTTTTAACATTGAACTGTCTAAAGTAGATGAATCTATCAATGTTAAGTTTATGGAGACAAACCCCTCTATTCCTAAGAATATTGTAAATGATGATGTTATGGATAAAGTGATTCTTAGATTAAAGTAACTCAACATCAATGACAAAGGAAAGAGGTGATTGTAGATGAAGAATCAAAAGAGGATGAAAAGAAGGATCCTACTCCTCAGTTGTTAAAGATCATCCAAAAGATCTCATCATAGGCAATCCTTTTGAAAGGGTGAAGACGTGGGCTGCTTTCAACAAAGAACAAGACGAAAACACCTTCATCTCACAACTTGAGCCAAAGAATGTCAAAGAAGATGAATAGATCCTAACAAAAGTAAGAGGAACTAGAATAGTTTGAGAAGAACAAAGTGTGGATTCTAGTGGCAAGACCAAGTGATAGAAAGATCATTGGCATAAAGTGGGTCTTCTGCAACAAGCTTGATGAAAGCAGCAAAGTGGTAAGAAACAAAGCAAGGTTAGCAACCCAAGGTTATAATCAACAGGAAGATATTGACTTTGATGAAACTTATTCTCTTATTGATAGACTTGAATCTATTAGAATGCTACTTGCCTTTGCTAGTCATACAAATTTCTTGCTATACCAAATGGATGTTAAAAGTGTGTTTTTGAATGGTATTATAGAGGAAGAAGTCTATGTGGCTCAACCTCCCAGCTTTTAACATGACAATCTTCCTAACCATGTTTATATGTTACAAAAAGATCTATATGGTCTCAAACAAGCCCCTAAAGCTTGGTATGAGAAATTGAAAAACTTTTTGTTAGACAATGGCTATGTCATGGGAAAAGTTGATTCTACACTCTTTCTCAAACTCACTTCTAACAATTTCTTGATAATTCAAATATATGTTGATGATATCATTTTTGTCATGACTAATCTTGATCTTTGCAAGGAGTTCAGTTATCTAATGTAGAGTGAATTTGAAATTTGCATGATGTGGAAGCTTACATTCTTCCTTAGCTTTCAAATCAAGCAAACCAAGGATGGAAACTTCATTAACCAAGGCAAGTACACAAATGAACTCTTGAATTTCTTTGGGATGGATAACACGATGCCAATAGATACTACCATATACAATGCTGCCAAACTTGATTAGAGATGAAGAAGGTGAAAAGGTATATGATAAGCTCTATAGAGGTATCATTGGTATCTTACTATACTTAACTTCCTCTAGATTGAATATTATGTTTAGTGTTGGCTTGTGTGCTAGATTTTAATCAAACCCTAGAAAATCTCATCTTATAGTTGTTAAGAGGATTCTAAGGTACCTATCCAAGACCCAAAATTTTGGTCTATGGTATCCTAAGTCAAGGGACTTTACTCTTACAACTTGTAGTGATGTGGATTATGTCGGGTACTTAATTGATAGAAAGTGCACAAGTGGCACTTGCTTCCTCCTAGGACCTTGCTTAGTTTCTTAGTTCTCTAAGAAACAAAGCACAATGGCTCTTTCAACTACTGAGGTTGGGTACATTGAAGCTAAAAGTTGTTGTACCCAAGTCCTATTGATGAAGCAAATGCTCCAAGACTTCAATTTTTTTTATGATGTTTCTCCTATATTTTGTGACAATACTAGTGCAATAAATCTATCCTACAATCATGTGTTGCATAGTAGAGCCAAACATATAGAGGTCTGCCATCATTTTCTTCATCACCACATTGCTAAGAAAGATATTTTTATCACTCATGTGGAGACCAAAAATCAACTTGCGGAAATTTTCACTAAACCTCTAGCTAGAGAGAAATTTACATTTATTAGATCAAAACTACTTATAACTAATCTTGATGATAATTTTATGCCTTCTAGCTAAGATGTCCACCTGTCTATATGTTTTTTCTCATATAATCTCATCATGTACTTGTTTGTGCTACAAATGACAAGTTTCAATGCTTTATGTTTGGTGTTTTTTCTTTAAATTGCAAACACTTTTTTATCACAAACTAGTAGCCAATGATGAGTAAAAAGTGCCTTTATATGTTTGAAATACATGATAGTCTAGAGAAATACATTTATATAATGGTCTAGGACTCTAGAATTAAATTTCAAATCTTGCTTACAGGCACCTTTGTCGACTGAGTTTGTTCTGGGGAAGCTCGATCGACAAGATGACCAAGGACTTAACTGACAACAGTGTTGGCCGAGTTTCCCAAGTCACAAACTCGATCGACAACACTGTTGTATGGAAATATAAAGGGCCTCTCGATCGATTTTCTCCCTCTCAAATAGAGAAAACTTGACTGACCAGCCCTCTTTTGAGTTCGTCCTTAAACCCTAGACCCTACAATACCCTCTCCTAACCTTCTCCTAGCCCGTTTCACCTTTCCTAGACATACGTAGCCATACCCAGCTATTTGGGTGGCCCATTGTTGGACTCTTCTACCTCTCTTGGCGTCACCTACCTCTTTTCTCTTCTCTATGGTGTCAAATAGGAGAAAACGGATGAGTCATGTTGGTGTTCCTTCATCATTCACATCTTCAAGGCTCATTGCTTATGATGGCACCTCCTTTATCAACTCTTAAGTTGTTAATCGATACAAGGAGTTGTTGGCTAGAAATACCTATCCTTGTAGGCCTTTTCTAAAGACTAGAAATGAGCTATTGAGGAGGTTACGAAGGTTTTCACAATGCAATACCTAGGTGCACTTTGTGTAGAATGATCATACTTTTCAAATTTTCAATCTGGCATGAACTTTGTCCATGAACTATATGTTGATCTAACATGTAACTACACATCTCTAGTTCCACCCCCTAACAACCAAGTTTTCCTTACATCCACAATGGTAGGGATAAGGTTTACAATCTCTGAGTACTCCTTAAATCGGTAATTATCTATCTCCTCATCCTCGCAAGATTGGATTTCTTCCTATAACTCATACCTTGACTTCCTTAACCCTGAGAAGTTATTCAAGAGTTTTAACCCTAATCTAACCCATACTGACATCCATAAAACTCTAAAGAAACCTGAGGTTCCCTATAGGAAGAAGGCAGTGATTGCGTCTCGAGAGGAGGGCGGTGATCGGACTTTAAATTTATGACTTGAAACCTTCAAGGACTCCCCATAACTTTATTACGGGGTCAAAGTAGATATACGAGGTCAAACACAGGGACTTGGGGATGCTTAAGATCTCGCTCTTAAGTCAAATAAGCCAATCTGATATTTGATAAAAGTATGGAGCTAGAACTAGTCTAGCATATTGTCACGAAATAAAACAAAACAAAGAAAACAAAACAAAACTAAGTCTGTAGGATTCTGCTAATTAGAGAGAAGGAGTTCCTGACTATGTAACCACAAGTTGGGCAGTCTATGCACCCATTCTCAGGCGTAGACAACCCTCGAACACCAGAGCAAGCAACCTACATCCAAACATGGTACGTATTGTGGTATCTGTTCTTGTGGGGTCATCCCACTCGCTCTCGCACAACATGACTAAAACCCATCAATGACATGAAACCTCTCTTAAGGATGACAAATCAGCACCCTAGAATATTCTAGATACCGTACTAGGAATAGGTTTGATCTGGGCAGAACCAGGTAGTGGGCTCGACTGTGTCGGGCTGGGTCTGGTCGTGTCCAGGTCTATGGTTCTGCACAGATCACCTTGAACCGTCTTCTTTTCATATTCTGATCCAAACTACCTTCTCTTATCAATTTCTACAACAAATGTCTCGATATAGGCAGAAATAGAAGTTCAAGCAAGAAAGAGATCAACCAAACTAGCAATCATAACTGAAAAGAGAAGATAGAATAAGAAACGTACTAGATCTAGAATAAAACTACTTTCTTAAGGCAAAAGTACATAAACATGCTAAAGTACATAAACATGCTCAAAACGGGCTACATAGCCAAGAAGGAGCTCAACTAGCCATAGACAAGCATAGTTGGCCAAAGATGAAAGAACATCATTTGTACAGAAACAAAGGAGAACAGTAGAAGAAAGGAGAAGAAGAAGAGATTTAGCCCATAGAGGAGAGGTTGCTCTCTCTCCTTAGCCTCTGTATAGGCTGAATCTCATCTTTGGGTCATCCTCCTTGGTGTTCTGGACTCCTTGGCCTCCTTTCTCTTTGATTCTTCCCCAAATAGTAGCTTGGTGGGTGTATGGAGGTGGAAGATGGATGATAATGGTGGGATATGGGTGAATGGTGGTGGAAATGGTGGGAGATGGAAGCAAACTGGAGGAATAGATGTAGGACGAGCACCTCAGCCTTTCCAAACCTCGAAACTCTCCCACGGGGCTCTAGGAACCAAAACGGGTCAGAACCAACACGTAGAACCTCCAAAAATTCAGAACCCCTCTCCAGGTCGTGAGGGATGGATATTTATAGGCGAAGGCAGAAGAGGGTCGTGGAACCTACCTCAGTCGTGGACCTGGTCTCAGCCCGATCATGCTGAGCTCGGCACAATCGTGTCGAGGGTCGCAGTTGTCGCAGAAGCCATGGTCACAGTCGTAGTCGGTCCTCAGTTGCGGTCGGGCTGTGGTCGAGGTGGATGCCTTGGTCGCGGTCGTATTCGGGCCACGGTCGAGGTGGATCCCATGGTCACAATCGTGGCGTTGTCTTCTTGGCCACGGTCGCGACATCCTCCTTGGTCACGGTCGTGGTGTCATGGCCCAAGCCCACCCCCATGGGGGGGGCTATTACCGGTGGTCGAGTGGCCCACGTCGATGAACCTTCTGATTAGTGAAGATACATTCTGATAAAGGACTGGCCATCAAAAATAGAGTCCAAGATATCAAAAGTTTCTTGAGACTGCTAGTTGGTTAGCGAGACCACCATCTCCTAAGTTGGTGCACATAGTGTGATGCTTAGTCCACTGCGGCCAATACGGATGGAAGCCTAGCTACTACAAAAACCATGTGTTGGGGAGAAATCTTAGAGAATAGATATCTTTTCAGGTTTGGTACCTTCAAGTCCCAAAATTGGCTAGTTGAGCAACTTTATCTATGAAAATTTGCTAAAAGATAAGGAGATAGGGTTATTTTGGGCATATTAAGGCTATAATGACACAAAATTATAAATAAATGCTTAGCATATATGCCTAAATTTGGGTGTTATCTGGCAGTCCTACCCTCTCCTTCTCTTGACATAAAGACATGTCTTATAGTAGTCATAGTTAATTATATATCCATCCAAAGTGAATCCAAACAGATACTATACAGAATGTTGTAGTGCTTATGTATTATCTTCTTCAAAATGTCAAAGTCATATGGTCTAGTAATATTCTACATCACATGACCTATTTTGACATGGAGAAGAACACCAAAGACTCCCACCCACCCTACCCCAACTTGATATGTGGTATGTTTCAATATCATACTGAAAAAATTTCTTTTCAAGGATCTTGGCTACAAAGCCAGTAGAACAAGTGTTTACATCAGTGACATCACAGTCAAGAAGTAATTCCATCCCTCTAGTGCCCCTACACCTGGTGCCTCATCCTCCACCCAAGCTCCACTTCCTCCTAGACCTGCTTGCGTATACTTTTCTATGTCAAATGAAACCCTTATGGGTTACATGATGCATCAGAATGCCTATCAGATGCATGTTTAGGAGCACCTTCACCAAGACTTAGTTCAAATCATATCCAACATGAACTTTTCCTTCTCACACCCATATCCCTCCTACCAACCATTCCCAGCCACTAACTATGCTTCCTATTCATATGATTAGTTCTACCCAGCTCACTAGCACACTACTCCTGCTCCACCTCCTGCCCTTGGTGAGGGAACTACCTCTATTTCCTCTCATCCTCAGCCCTAATGTCTCTCATTTTCTTTCACTTCTAATTAGTCCTACTACTTCCATGCTTGCCGACTATGATTGGGTTTCTATACTCAACTATGAGCAAACCAAAGTTTTGCTTTCCTGTGGCATCTCCTGGGAAGAACAACAACGACAGTGGCCCGATCCTCACTCATTTTTTTCATATGAGGATAAGGAGATTGTTGATGATGCTAATGCTGACGAGGATGATGGAGAGGGTGATGGTGATGAGGAGGAGGATTTTGCTGATGATGGTGATGGTGATGGTGATGGTGATGGTGATGGTGATGGTGATGGTGATGGTGATGGTGATGGTGATGGTGATGGTGATGGTGATGGTGATGGTGATGGTGATGGTGATGGTGATGGTGATGGTGATGGTGATGGTGATGGTGATGGTGATGGTGATGGTGATGGTGATGGTGATGGTGATGGTGATGGTGATGGTGATGGTGATGGTGATGGTGATGGTGATGGTGATGGTGATGGTGATGGTGATGGTGATGGTGATGGTGATGGTGATGGTGATGGTGATGGTGATGGTGATGGTGATGGTGATGGTGATGGTGATGGTGATGGTGATGGTGATGGTGATGGTGATGGTGATGGTGATGGTGATGGTGATGGTGATGGTGATGGTGATGGTGATGGTGATGGTGATGGTGATGGTGATGGTGATGGTGATGGTGATGGTGATGGTGATGGTGATGGTGATGAGGACATAGCTACACCTACCACTGTTTCACCTTCTGAGCCAGTCAATGATGAAGACTACCAGCCCGGCGAGGAGTTTGACTTGGACAATCTTGACATTTAGTTCCCAGACTCTAGAGTGCTTATATATATGTCTTTTTGTAGGCTTTATGTATTGAACATTGGGCACTGTATCTGAGGAGTATTATTTTTATATCTTGTTGCTTTCTTCATGATTGTAGTTTTCATCTTGAGAGGACTTAATTTTTTTGTAATCTTATCATTTGTACCTTTAACTCTATGTTATATTACATTTCATGAGTTATTGTTGTATGCTTACATATTTTAACTATGACTTTATTATATTTGTTCTCTCTCTGGCTTGTGTGTGGTGTTTGCAAATGGTGGTTGTATGTGGTGTTTATGCGTTCGGAAAAGACATGTTTTAGCTCTTCTACCCCTCCCTTTTTGATATGACAAAGGGGGAGAAATAAGCTTCATACATATTGAATTTGATCATTTTCTACTTAATTTTTCGAAATATCTTGTGACTATGAAAGTGGACTCAAATAGTACATATATGTTATGGATATGGTTTTGGAGGAACTAACCATATAGGTAAATATAAGCATGAATTGAGGGGGAGCAATTGCTATTGTGCATTCACGTATCCCCCTATAATTGACAAGGTAAAAAGTTTAAATTTTAAGTCATTTTCAATATGTTAAGGAATGGTTTGTCACCTTCAAAAAGGGGGAGAGAATGTTGACCTAATAGTTATATGATGTGGTATTTTGAATGCACTAACAAATTCACTTGGAGTTTAGATCCCCGAGCTTTTACCAAAACTAATGTGCAATAATACCACCCGCAAGCGGATGAGTCTTATCACAGTATAGTTAAGGATCGAACCCAAAGGATAATATTTTTAAGAATCCTTATCAGTCGAATCTAGCTCTTAGTAAGACTAATATTTAAAACGATTGATTTGGTTGAGGTTAATTACACTAATCGCAAGAAGGTAAAAGTTGAATTAAAGTTGGGTTTAGATCAATGATATGGAATCGCTAGGATGGTATCGGGTTTCACCACCGCTTCACACGCAAACACATTCAATCACAAACAATCCAAGTAAGATATAACAATCCAAATAGAGTTGCTACAAGACCCCCCATACGAGCGTTAGGTTTGCGTAAGCATCACCTTAGGCATCAGATGTCTCGTCACCATCCGGATCACTTACTTACGACTCTGAAGATACAGAAATCCAACGAAGGATGTGGGCCCCCTATACATGCATTAGGCACACAGAAGCGTCACCGAAGGCTAGATGGCTTGTCCCCTCGCGGATCATGCACTTACGACCTCGAAGAAATCCCATTCTATTTCTAGTTTGGGAGTCAACCGCATTAATCGATAAGAAAGTAGGTGATAGATCTACCAACTAACATCGACGATAAACAAAGACGATACAAAATCCAACTAAGGTTGCAGTCCTCCTTGAGGGATGTTTAGACCACAGAAGTGTCACCGTAGGCTAGATGTCTCGTCCCCTCACGGATCATACACTTACAACCTCAAGGAATCCTATCAGAAGTTCTCATCAAGGAGTCGAACTTTGTAAATTGTCATTCCATCCCACATATAGAAGATTTCACAATATAGGAAAGAACAAGATGAAAGCAAGTAGATAATCAACTACAAACGTACCAACTAACAACGAAATGGAAAGTTACATACATTGCCATGGAGAGTTTAACAAGAGAACATGATTTACATGGGCAGTGGGGCTAGTCCCCGCACTCCAGTGAAAAGGTACTACTCGCTCATGATACGAGAAACAAGAAGAATAAGAAAGAGAGAGAAATCTGTCATGAACTCGGTGCAGAAGGTAGTCGCAGCTCGGTGAAGAAGATACGGCCTTCTACGACGTGTCAGAGCAGATCTGGATGTGAACGGGAGATGCCAAGACAGACCGGACAATCTCCCTCACTCTGTCTTCCTTCTCTCCTCAGTCTCCTTGGTTGCAACACGGGCAGTAGGTGGAATGAAACTGGCGTGGACGACACTGTATTTGGATCGGACATGTATACAGGCAGCCTGTCGGCGTCCCGGAATCGATGCCGAAATAAGGACCCTGCTAGTCCTATTTATAGGCACTGGACTGGCCCTCACGTTTTTGGTGTGATTCCAGTTCGAAAATATCTTATCCAAACGGTTTGCATTTTACTCTCCTCCATTCGGTTTGTTTAATTTGGTTTGCATGATCTTCACGTGGAATTTGCTCACAGTTTGCATGCATTTTACTTTTCCATACGGTTTGGTATACTAGCACTTTATCATTCACTTTGCATGATCCACTTTTGCAAATAGTTTGGTGAGCTCAGCTTTATCAAATGGCTTGCACTTCAGCAAGTGGCCATTCGATTTGCATTTGCTCGGTCTTCACGTGAGCTCATTCGGTTTTGCTCATTCGGATTGCTTGGTTATTCATTCGGTTTGTAGCTGCCTCCATTCGTTCTTCGTATACTTAATCCAAATGGTCAGCAGGTCTTCACGTGGTAGCTGTTCAGTCTGCATGTTATTGCTTCCCACACGGTTTGGGCTCCTTCCTCATTCGGTTTGTATAATCTGTTGTTCAGCTCACGGTCTTCATGCATGCACGTGTTGTGGCCATTCGGTTTTGGTCTGCTGCAAGCAATTAGCCATTCGGTTTCATACTAGCAATTGACCTTCACGTAGTGGCTTTCATGCAGTAAAGGTTCTTCACGCTGGAGCAAACATTCTTCTCATGAGTATTCTACATTAGCAAATGATTTGACCATTCAAATCAGCTCTCTCGACTCCATTCGTTCTTCATGCTGGCAGCAAATGATCTTGTGCCATGCATGCTCAAATGGTCTGCTCGTGATTAGCATTTCGGTCTTGGATTCTCCCAGCCAACTGCCTCAAATGGTTTCGGCACATATTTAACCATACAGTTTGGTGATCATTTCAATCGGTTACATGCATGCATGCCCTCCCATGCACGTAACTATTCCACACGATTTGGCTTTGCATACGGTTTGCTCTATTCGGTTTTGCAAGTTGTTCAATATCTCATTCGGTCTTCATTAGCTCAAACGGTCTTTGTATTCAAAACGCTACTCATTTGGTCTTCGTTCAAGATGAAGCAAGCGATCTTGAAGTCCTTCATTCGGTTTTCTCGCAGCCGGTAAACGGTCTGCACTTGTCCTTTCGATCTTGAAACTGTTTGGACTCAAATGGGCTCAAACGGTCTTGAGACCGAATGGGTTCAAACGGTCTTGCTTGGTTAGATCGATTGGTTAAAACCAAGGGTGAATGAAGGTGGGCCCCCAGCTGGTTATTCATCTTTATCAAGACATGCATTAAATCATCATAAATTTGGTTAAAAACATGATAATCGAATCGATTAAGTAATTTTGCACATAGTGAAGTTGGATATGTTGAGTCAAAATGAGCCCAATATGATGATTGAATTCCATGATGAATATGTATTCATCAAAATACCCCAAACTTAAACGTTGCTCATCCTCGAGTAACACAAAATCTGAAACATTCGCCAAATGAATACTTTCAATTCGTGTGACTGCTTCATCTTCACATCACGATTTGTTTTCTTTCTGCCCGGAATGACTCAACATCTCAACTTCCTGAGATCACTGAACACATCTTACTACATCTTCATTCCTGAGTTCATCTTTCAATATCACTTCCTCCTCACTTTTTCCAACAACAAGTATGTCAAAGAGTTTTGTAAGAGTCTAGAGATACCCACAGAACAACAAGTGTGCATCTGATCTGACACTGGTGTTTTTCAGGATAGTGGGGGCATGCATTGTGCCATTAGGTAGAAAATGGAGTGAATGGTGGTATGGAAGGAAGAAGTAAATCTCTCCTCTATTCGACTCGAGATTTTCTTTTTATTTGCTTTGCAATTTCATTTATTGCATTTTTTTGTGTGAATATATCCTCTATTCGACTCGAGATTGCATTTCTTTTTGTGTGCGCTTTGGCATCTTTTTGTTTGCAAATCTCTCCTCTATTCGACTCGAGATTGCATTTTTGGTGGTACGCCCCTATTTATTTGTTAGGGGTAAGGAAGAAGCGGATATAGAGGGAAGCGGCGTGCTACCCCGAATTTAGGGTTTGGCACAGTTTTGGCTATTTATGTTTCTTTTTTATGGATGGAGAGGTACGAAGATGATAGAAGAAGTGTAGAAGAGAGTTCAGATCAGAATGCAACTTGATTTACAATTCAGTGCACTGGGTTGTTCTCTTTATCGTACTCTGCTCAAATAATGAATTGATGAGGATCCGGTGGGGATTTCATGTTATTGTTTCACTAGTCAGTTAGGAAGCACGACGTGTTTGATCCCTATCAGTTCGACAGATGCTTGTCATTTTTGTAGAAGTATCATGATGTTAGGAATCATAAGCTTCACAAGATGATTTCAATCAAAAGGCTTGTTTCAAAAAGTGGTCCTTTTGAGGATTTACCTTGAATAAGGAGGATATAATGATTCAAAATGCATAGCAGTTTAGTTAGTGATTTTTAATGAAACAGGAAGTGTCAAAAATTCATCAAGTATCTGTTCAATTTCTTTGAAAATTTTTAAAAATATTGAAAATTTTGAACATTTTTATCAAGAATGTGATAGAGAAAACTTAAGTATGAAAAGGATGGGTATAGGTGGAAAGTGAGGTACGTACCACCCACCCTCCACCCCAAACTTAGAGATTTGCTCGTCACGAGCAAACCCTAAATCCAAGATGGAGGAGAAAATTCATGCCAGATTGACCACCAGATGGGGTAGCATTCCAGTCAGCGTGCATCCTCTTATCTAAAAATCTAAACAAAGATTAATCAGAACTCAAGACAACATCTCACGATGCGAATTTTATTTGGTGCAAAATTATCTAAAAGGTGGAAACAAAATTAAGGAAAATTTTCTAATTCAAAATTGAAAACGAAATACGAATTTATTTATCGGGTTGCCTCCCGACAAGCACCTTTGTTTTATGTCGATGGCTCGACTGAATCCTTCAGCTTCATGGTGGGTCCTTTGGATTGGTGAGTTCCAGTGTTGCTTCAGTGCCTATGTCAGTTGAGGTGAAATATCTCTTTAAGAGGTGACCATTTGTTACAAATTCACCTGACTTTTCACTCCATAATGAGAAGGCATCATGTGGGGAGATGCTTTTGACGATGTATGGTCTAGACCAACGTGAACGGAGTTTTCTTGGGAATAACTTCAACCTTGAGTTGAATAGCAAAACTTGGTCTCCCACTTGTATGTCTTTTCTTTTTAGATGTCCATCGTGCCAAAGTTTTGTGCGTTCTTTGTAGATTCGTGCATTTTCATAAGTTGTCATCCTAAGTTCATCCAGCTCTTGGAGTTGCAGAATCCTGGCTTGGCCTGCTTCTTTCATGTCGAAATTCAGTTGCTTAATTGTCCACCATGCTTTGTGTTCCAATTCTACAGGCAGGTGGCATGACTTTCCATATATTAATCGAAAAGGTGTAGTCCCAATGGGAGTTTTATAAGCAGTTCAATAGGCCCATAATGCGTCGTTGATTTTCACTGGCCAATCCTTTCGATTGTGACCTACAATTTTTCCAGAATAGCCTTTAGTTGGCGGTTAGAAACCTCTACATGTCCACTCATTTGTGGATGGTAGGGCGAGGCTACTTTATGTGTTACACCATATTTTCTCAATAAAGCTTCAAAGCTTCTTTCAAGGAAGTGAGACCCCCCGTCAGATATCACGGTTTGTGGCATTCCAAAATGGGGGAAAATAATATCTTTGAATAATTTGATGATGGGTTTGGAATCACTAGTGACGGTTGGTATAGCTTCAACCCATTTTGAGACGTAATCAACCGCTATTAGGATGTAAGAAAATCCGTAAGAAGATGGGAATGGCCTCATGTAGTCCACACCCCAAACATCAAATATCTCAATTTCTTGCCACAATTTAAGTGGCATCTCATCTCTCTTTCTAATGTTACCTGTTCTTTGACATTTGTCACATGATAGAACAAAGTCGTAGGAGTCCTTAGATATGGTTGGCCAAAAGAATCCACATTGCAAAACCTTTATCGCAATCTTCTTAGAACTCATGTGGCCTCCAACTAGGCCATAGTGGTAGTGCTCTAGAATGAGTTTGGTTTCTTCCTCAACGATACATCGTCTGTAAAGACCATCAGTGTTACGACCCCATCTGAGCTTAATTGGTAAACTAGGGTTTACCTAGACAATTGCAAAGATTAATTGGAATAATCATTCTTGAAATCTAATTAATGACGATAACACAATTAGGATGTTTTAACTATGATAAGAAGTCTAAATGTTCTTTTGTCTTGAGAATTAGGGTTTGAGAAACATAAACCCTAATCGGCTCAAATTAGGGTTTTGGTGATACATGAATACAGAATTTGATAAGTAGAATGTCTCACTAAATGATTTTTAGTATTTTATGCGTAACTCTGATTTACTTCAAATTTGGATATGATTTGGATATATAAAATTTGAAAAACATTGGAAAATATCAGAATTTTTGAAGAATGCTCTGACCTGTTTATCGGCCGAGTTTCAAACTCGACCGATCACATTTTCAGATTTATATAGCAGTGTGGTAATTGAATTTTATCTTTTTATTGGTATATCCAATTGATCTCAAATTTTAACTGTGCTTGAAAAACACAGTTTTAGAAACTCTGTTAAATTGGTATAATTTTTGGATGACTTTTGATCTCTACAGTAAGGGTGTCGGTCGAGTTCTGTGCAGGACAAACTCGGCCGAATATTCTGCAGACTGCAATATAGCAGTGCACTGTTCTATTTTTAATTATTTATTGGTAACTCTAAATGATCTCAAATTTTAACTGAAGATTTATAGATCAATTATAAACAACATGCTAAATTCCCATAATTGTTAGAGAATGTTTGATCTCTAAAATAAACAAATTACAGTAACTTTTGTATAACTGAATATTCAGCCAACATAATTAAAGTTGAGTGTTGGGTCAATATGCAATTGACCCAAGCAGCTCAATTGACTTATATGATCAACCACACACACACACACACAGCTCTCATTCTTCGTCATCCATTCCAGAGAAACGAGCTCCTAGAGAGAGAGGGAGAGTTAGGGTTTGAGAGAAGAAAGTGGGGGAATTGCTGAATTAGGGTTTTGCGATTCCAGGAAGGGTGAAATCAAGTAAGTTTAGATTCTTTGCATAGACTTTTATGGTGGATCTTCTCTCTCATGTCAAGATTCCATCTATGCTCTGATTTGATCCAAGATGATGTCGAAATTCCCTCTTTTCTCACCTTTTCTTCATAATCCCTCATTTTCAAGGTTTCCGAGTTGAATGGAAGAAGAATTGGGAGATTTGCTAGGGATTTGATAGGAGTTCGAGATTCCCTGAGTTGAGCTGCAGTTTTGAGGTGTTTTCACACCTTAGGGTGAGTGGGTTCTTCCTTCAAATAGTGTAATGCATGAATTTGATTATAGCACCTAAATCCCTAAATGCTTAGCAGGTGATTCTCAATCCTGAATGTGTCTGTTTGATTTAAGTTGTTGCAAATTGATATGTTATGGATTCCTTCTCTGTTTGAATGACTCCTTAATGGTAGATTCACATCAGAAACGTATACAACACTTCCTAGTAAGAATGCCTTTTAGATTTATATCAAATGATGCAATTAGGTTTTACCCTAAGAGTAGGGTGTTGGCATGTGATGAATGAATAAGGCAAATGAAACCCTAAGGATAGGGTTTTCAATGAATCATATTATGATAATATGAAAGGTCCCGATATGAGATGTGATGATGCTTAATTGTTGAATTGTATGTTTCTAGTGCATTTAACTTTATATGCTTGTTCTCTCTGAGATGATATCTACATACTGCAGGCTTCTTATTTTCAATACATATCTCATAAATTGCAGGTGATGAGATATGACATGCCCTAGAAAGGGATGTTACTGAGACATGGTATATGTTGAATACATGAGCTATGATGTTTTATATCACTACTACAGAAATAGCATTCAGTGTCACTTTTCTTAGCGTCGGTTATTAAGGAAAACCGACGCCTAACATATAAGGCGTCGGTTGTTTAAGCAAACCGACGTCTATATTCGAAGACCAGCCAGACACGGGTACCGCTTTGTATTAAGCGTCGGTTGTTTATAACAAACCGACGCGTAAAGTCGCCCGCGAAATCCATATTTTGATCAAAAAAAATAGTGTCATTTTCAGCGTCGGTTATATACGTAGAAACCGACGCCTATGTGCGATGAAAATTTGCGCGAAAAGTGTCACTTTCAGCGTCGGTTATCCTTGTAGAACCGACGCTGAAAGTGGTTCCCGCCAAATAATTTCATGAAAATATCGTCCAATTGGACGTCGGTTTTTTAAAACAACCGACGCTAAAGATGTTTAGGCGTCGGTTGTTTTAAACAATCGACGCTATTTGGGAACTTCATTACCCTCGATCGCCCGACTCTTCCCCTTTCTTCTGTTTCATTGCGATTTCCCTCCGCCGATTTCTCTCCGGCGATTTCTTCTTCAGCTCCCCTTCTCCGGCGCCCCCTTCTCCACCACCACTCCTGCTCGCCGCCGCTCCTGCCGTCGTTGGACACCTGCTCGCCGCCGCTCCTGCTCACCGACGCCTGTTGTTGCTCTGCGTCGCCGCCACCGCCGCCGCCTGCTCGCCGCCGCTCCTGCTCGCTGACGATCCTGCTCCTGCTGCTGCTCTGCGTCGTCGCCGTCGCCGCCGCCGCCCGCTCCTTCCTCCTTGTTGCTGCTCTGCGTCTCCTTGCTCACGCCCTAACTCTGCTGCTCACAAGGTACTAGCATCAAACCCTTCTTCTGCCATTCTTTCTAGGTTGACGCCCTAACTCTGCTGCTGTTTTAATGCTAGTGTCAGGGCTATCTATCTAGGTTGATGTATGAGCTATCCCCTGCATTTTTTTCCTGCTCTCTTTGTGTGTATGAGCCTGTTCCTTGGTTGTGTATGGTCTTGCTGTTTGGAGATGTTTTGATCCCCTGTGTGGGATACTTTCTCCTTTTGTTCTTTACGTTTGGTCAGGTGTGTTGTCTGTAAATGCCCAAAGTTTTTTTGGTATCAATAGTTGAGTGTTTTTCACAAAAAAAAAGATGGAGAAGTTAAATGGATACAACTCTGTACATAGGTAGGTGTAGTTCTCTAGCTAATTACAATAAGAACATGACAATATGATAATAAACATCTACAACCTAATGCCACCTACCAAGACATATACTAATACCACCTCCTCACCTATCAAAATCTTAAGGTTAGACATATAAAGGAGGAAGAGTTGTGAAACATGTGTACATGAATCTGAAGCCACTATACAAACTCTGTTTGAGTGTTTAAGTATCAAGCATCGTTAGTTCAATACATAAGTACTACAAGTATCCATGGGTTAAATAAGGTGAACTAGCTGTGTAATGTTAGGGTTTCTGTAGTAGTGGGTGCGCCTACTACATTTGGGGGTGCGCCTTATACTATTTGATATCCTTGATTTTATCTTCTATCCTAAATAAAATTAAGGGACCCATGATTAGAAAACAATTCCAAACTTGGCACCCACACTAATTGGAAGGAAATAAAATATGATTATTGAAATGCACATTTGTGATGTGATACCTTTTTTAGGATGCATATATTAGATTCAACCTTTGAGACATCCTTTTATGAGTTCCAATACAATTAGGGTTTCATTTCATTGCCATTATATGTATTATAATATTACATCTTTCACATAAAAATTAATTAAATTGAATCCTATTGGAACCCTAATTTAAATCCTAATTTGATTTAAACTTGTCCATTCTAGCATCCTAATTTTATTTGATTAAACCCTAACATTGTTTAAACCCTAACATCAATTGTGATGAAACCCTAACATGTACATATCTATTATTGTGTTTGTTGGCCTAGAAACCCGTCCAAGATTGACTCATTAGGAGTAAATCTTGGATAGTCCCCGGTTTGGGACTGTTCTTGAACACCTAATCTCACTTAGGATGTAAGTGTATAATGTGTATTGGGTTTTCGAGAAAATTTTGGTAGCATTTCCCCGTTTGTTCTCTAAGTACATATGTACTTAGAGAACAGCGGGGAAATGCTGCCGAAATTTTCTCGAAAACCCAATACACATTATACACTTACTAGTGAGATTAGGTGTTCAAGGATGGGATAGGTGGTACACATTTATTATATATAAGAATGACATCACATGTGTTTGTTGGCATTTCCCCGTTTGTTCTCTAAGTACATATGTACTTAGAGAACAGCGGGGAAATGTTGCCTAATCTTTTCCTAATATATACTTGTTTTCTCTGATCATAGAATGGATAGATCATGGATGTCCATTCGTAATCGTTGCACCCCAGAGTTTACATCTGGTCTTGATCAGTTTATTAGATTTGCCGAGGAACATAGGAAAAAACCTACATATAGGTTCTACTGTCCATGTAGGCATTGCGGTAACAACTTGAAAGTCAACACTGGTGAGGAAATCAAAAGTCATGTCATGTGCAACGGGATTGTACAAGGCTATACATAATGGCACTGGCATGGAGAGATTTCAAAATCGAAACCAGTAGATGTCGATAGCAGTGCTTGGGTGGAAGAAGAAATTGCCTCTGATGACGTAAATGTGAACGAACCAGTTCCAGCAGACATCGTTGATGCGATGCTGGATAGTTGTAGGGTAGAGCACACCGATCCACCTCCTATCTTTACAAACATTGTGCATGATGCTGAGATACCGTTATACACAGGCTGTGCTAAGTTTACGAAGCTTAGCGCTGTGTTGAGATTGTATAAGTTGAAAGCTAACAATAGATGGAGCGACAAAAGCTTCACTTCATTGTTGACTTTGTTGAAAGAAATTCTTCCTGAAGGAAACGAGCTTCCAATCTCAACATACCAGGTAAAGAAAATGTTGTGCCCAATGGGAATGGAGGCCAAGAAGATACACGCATGCCCGAATGATTGTGTATTATTTCAAAAGGACTATGTAGATTTGAAAGATTGTCCAAAATGTGGTGCGTCACGGTATAAATTGACGACTTCGGGGGAGTCCAAAACTGGTTCTCCTGCCAAGGTGTTGTGGTATCTACCTATAATATCACGGTTTCAACGCTTGTTTGCAAATCCGAAAGATGCGAAGAATTTGAGGTGGCATGCAGATGTTAAGAAAAATTATGATGGGATCCTACGACATGCGTCTGATTCCCCACGGTGGAAGAAGATTGATCTATTGTACCCTAAATTTGGTGAAGAAGATAGGAATCTAAGACTTGGGCTTTGTACAGATGGGATGAATCCGTATGGGACATTGAGCAGCCAACATAGCACTTGGCCAGTCATGCTTGTTATATACAATCTTCCTCCCTGGATGTGTATGAAAAATAAGTACGTTATGTTGTCATTGTTGATATCGGGCCCTAAACAACCCGGAAATGATATCGATGTTTATCTTGAACCTTTGATTGATGACTTAAAGAAACTTTGGGCTGAAGGTGTGATGACCTATGATGCTTCAGCAAGAGAGACATTTCGTTTGCACGCTATGTTGTTTTGCACTATTAATGACTTTCCAGCATATGGGAATTTGTCTGGATATAGTGTCAAAGGAGCTAAAGCGTGTCCTATATGTGAAGAAAACACTGATTCAATAAGACTAAAACATGGCGGCAAGACTGTATATCTTGGTCATCGAAGGTTTCTTTCAAAATTCCATCCGTATCGTAGGAAGCACAAAGCATTCAATGGATGGAATGATGAACGGAGTGCACCTAAACCTATACCAGGGGATGTTGTTTATGAAAGAGTAAAAGACATTGTCAATGAATTTGGTAAGAAATCACAATGTAGTATGGCCACACGGAGTGACAATTCTTCATTCAAGAAGAAGTCAATATTTTGGGATCTTCCTTATTGGAGTTCTTTGACAGTCAGGCATTGTATCGATGTAATGCACGTTGAGAAAAATGTCTGTGATAGCATCATTGGTACTCTATTAAATATACCATGTAAGACTAAAGATGGGATAAATCCAGACTGGACCTACGTGAAATGGGAATAAGGTCAGAATTAACAGAATTACGTGAAATGGGTAAGTTCAATGTGGCTTGCTAGAGAGCATAATAAGACTTTTACTAAGTGGTTTGAAGATAAAGTCTTACATCAACTATCTCAAACACCAAATGATATTACAGAAACTATCAAATGCCTCGCCTTTAAACCAAAACCGAATGTTATGTCTTATGAAGGGTTTGACATTAATGGATTCACATATTACACAAAGCGCCAAGATGATAAGAGTGTCGTCCAAAATAGTGGGGTCACTCTTCAAGCGTCGACTATGTACTTTGCAAGTGCAAAGGATAAGAGTCCACGTGAAGCTAAAATGTCATATTACGGTGTCATTGAGGACATTTGGGAGTTTGACTACATAGATTTCAAAATTCCGCTCTTTAAATGTAATTGGGTTGATAACACCAAAGGAGTTATAGTGGATGAATTGGGTTTCACTTTGGTGAACTTTGAAAAGATTGGCGAGAAGGGTGAACCATTCATATTGGCATCACAGGCGAAACAAATATTCTATATCGATGATCCTGCAAATGATAAATGGTCAGTTGTTCTTCATGGTAAAAGACAGTTCATTGAAGATCCTATAGATGAAGAAGAGTACTATGATAAGTATGATGACTCCAGTCCATTCTCAGTTGGGTTGCCAACTCCACAAAATATTGAAGCTAATGATGACTTATATGTGCGCGGAGATCACAATGAAGGATTGTTAATTGATAAAAGATCACAATTTTAGAGACATGTATGTTTATACAAATGCTAAATGTTTGCCTTTTTCTAGTTAATACAAATGCTAAATGTTTGCTTTTTTCTAGTTAATACAAATGCTAAATGTTTGCCTTTTTAATGACATTTTCAGATGGCTGACCATGATGAGCATGATGTCCATGATGAGCATGAATTCCATGATGAGCATGATGTCCATGACGAGCATGGCGAGGATACTAATGTAAGTTCTAAAAACATATCCTGTATTTCTATAAAATTCATTATCTTCTAGTTATGTCATATATCCTATATTTCTATATTGGGCTAAGTTAGTGTGTTTTATTTTTGTCAAATTTTAGGTTGATGCACCTGTACCCACTGAAGCACTGGAGCAACTTGATGCGCAACACCAGACACTTAACAAGAAAAGGGGCATCACTCTATTGAAGAAGTTATTAGCGCTAAGTGGTAGTGGATCCAAATTGGTGGTGGAGTTTGATAATGGAGGAAATCCAATTGGAGTGAACCGCAATAATTTTGTGAACTATCTTGGGTGTACCACTCGGAGCCATTGTGGTGTTAAGTATGACAATTGGCATAAAGTTCCTCAAGGGAAAAAAGACTTGATATGGAAGGATTTATGCGTGAGTTATTATTATTTGCAATTCTATTTTGTAGATTACAAATTCTATTATTTGCAATTCTATTTTGGATACTAGTTAATAACATTTCTATTTTACAGAATCTGTTTGCATTGGATGAGAAGTTGCATCGTAAAAATGTGATGCAACGCGCTGGAAAGATGCTTAGGAATTATAGGACAAATCTGAACAGAGAATACATAAAAGAGGGTGATAAGAAGAAGAAGTCAGCCCTTGAACAATGGAACTTCTTGGACAAAGAAGATTGGGACAATTTTGTTGCTTCAAGAAAATCTGAAGAATTCAAGGTATTAGGCGTCACTCCTAATTTAATTAATATACATTGTATTCACCTATTCAAGATTAGCATTTAGTGCTACTAACCAAATCATTAATGTGCATACTAACTAGGCCCTCAGTGACGCACAAAAAGCAAGGCGTGCACTGAATGTGCATGACCACACTATGGGTCCAAAAGGCTATGCAAGCGTTCGCCAAAGACTACAGGCGGAGTCTGCGGCTACTCAGGAGTCTGCTCCTACTCAGGAGTCTGCCACACCCATGCCTCGCCATGATATCTGGATAGCTGGCAGGCAAAACAAGAAGGGTGAAATAAAGAAGCCTATAACTGCTGAGGCGGCTGCAAAAATGGTAAAATACAACTCTTAGAGAAATCGTTTGAATATTGATTATTTGTGGTGTTAACTTACCAATTTCTGTTTATGGTGATTAGCGGGAGCTGCACGAGCAGAGGAAACAAGGCACGTTCATCCCTCAGGGCACAAGGGATGAATTGACAGTTGCTCTGGGTAACCCAGAGCATCCTGGACGTGTTAGAGGTGTCGGCGCTGGTGTTGGAATCAAAGCATTCTTTGGGCCATCCCAGCGCAAACCCAGAGCGGGACTTTCTCAAGAAGAGGTAACCTATTCTTTTTTTAGAATGTTACTGCAAAAGGAAATTCATTAATAAGAAGCTAATGTTTCTTTTATCCATGTATAGGAGAATAAGAGAGTTGAGGATTTAGTTGCTAAGAAGATCAACGATGTAGTTGCTGAGAAGGTCATGGAAGAATTGTTGCGGTGGCAGGCATCTCAGGCTTCCAATACGCCTATGGCGACCCACTCTTCTCCTGATGCACAGACTGTGAGTAATCCTGGAGACCCATCGCCTAGCACGTCTGCTGTAAGTATTGTTTATGGCATTGTAGTTAGTCTTTTCAAGTTGTTATGTTTTCAAGATGATATGTATATATGTATAATATTCTTTACGTAAATTTGTAGGCATTGAAGCCATGCCGCTTAAGAATGTAAGACTACGTTGTTGCAGAGGCGCAAGCTTACCCGTCCCTTCCTGGGGAAAGGCTTCACGGGACTCCAATGCCACAGGGCTATGTTCGTGTGGGCCCATTACGTGTGTTACCCGATTGGAGGGAAGTTGCGTTGCCATATGCCCACCCAGATATTGATACACTTGGTGAGGCAGAAGGCGGGGTGATATTGTGGCCCAAAGCAGATGTCGTCTACACAACTGAAATTGTAAGATAAATTTACATTGATTTAGATTGTTAATGTGTATATATGATGTCAACTGATCTGAAATTATATGTACAGGTTAAAAAGAAGACACCAGGAGCACCTAGGCCTCCACTTCCACTTCCCGCATTACCCGATTGGGTTCCAACTGACCTAACATACCCGTTAGGTCCTGCTTGTAGGGGAATGGCATGTTGGCTACGGGCACATAATGTACATTGCCCTATAATTATTTCTTTAGATGCAGATTATGCAGGTCAATCATACGATAGCTCTTTATTTATACAAGATATTATTGAGCTGTTTATGTATGATTGGTTGAATACATCAATGATAGAGACATGGATAAGGTGAGATCTTGTTTATACATCCATATACCTTGTGTAAGATCCAGTGATCTGGTTTCTTATATATTAATGCATACGCCTATATGTTTTGCAGCTACCTAGTCGAAGATCATTGCCAACAATTTGCATTTGATCATGTGGGATTTTTGATTCCATCATTTATTAGTTTGGTAGCTAAAGACCCTGATAATGTTCAACAATACTGTATAGATGCTTTTACAATTTTTGGTCAGCAAAAGAAGACGATAATAATAGCTCCATTCAATGTCAAGTAAGTTTACTTTATTTATAATTTGGACTTAAGAAAATTCCATTTTTATTTTGCATTTTGAGTTATTAATTGTTAACTTCTTACTTCTAGCGGTAAACATTGGGAGTTACTAGTTATTGTCCCCGGGACATTCACTGTTTATTATCTAGATCCTGTGGGGAGTACATTGAACACTAAAATTGGACACGTAATGAGAATGCCATTATTCTGGTGAGAAATATTTCATTTTTATATCCGTTAACATCTTTTATTACATTACTATTTACTTATGCAATTTATTGTGTTATATTAACATGTAGGGTTTTAGATGCATTCAAAAAGGCTGGAGGAACGGTCCCAAGGAAAAAGAACCAGCCAATAAATTGGCAGAACGTACAAGTAAGTTCCCGACTCGAATATATATATTATTGATGTGAATTGTGCTTAGTTGTATTATTTTGTATGTTTCAATTTATAGTGTGCTACACAAGACAATGGCTGGGCATGCGCATACTATGTGATGCGATTTATGCAGATGATTATCAAATATGCCGCATTGGACATCGATACCATACATGAGGTATTATATATACTCTCATTAGTTAGTATGCAATATATCAATCTTATCTTATTTTTATATTATTACTTATATATATACATCATTCTCTTTGCAGGTGTTTAAAACTGACAACACTACAGGTAAACGCTTAAAAAATATACATGCTCCATATACGATGGAAGCATTAAATGAAGTAAGAGAAGAATGGGCAAAAGCCATACAAGCAGTGGCAACTGTAAGATATAATTGGGATGTTGATAGCGATAATGAATGATACTTTGTAAATAAATATTTCTGAATGTTAATACATGTATTTGAATGTTTCTATATGTGTGAATGTGAGAATTGAATTGATGTCTGAATGTATGTACTTGTGTGAAATTTTGCTTATGACTTTTGCAGGTTTGCGGCCTGTTTGTAGGCTGATATCAATGGATGTCGTAAACCTACAGTTCAGTTACTGAACTGCAGGTTCTCATCCTGCTGACCAGCCACAGCAGGCCTGCAAACTGATATGAAAAAAAAAAAAAAATAGGCGTCGGTTATTTATAAAAAACCGTCAGCAAAGATCTACAGCGTCGGTTATTTATAGATAACTGACGCCTTATGTGGCCAAAGAAGTCCTCGAAATGGCGTCGGATATACGTATCAAACCGACGCCTATTTAAATTAGACACGTCGGTCTTTTGGTATATAACCGACGCCAAACGTGTTCGTGCCACAAAAAATGGCGTCATTTAGGACACTTTATGCGTCGGTTATCTACTAAAAGACCGACGCTATAAGTAGTATAGGCGTCGGTCCGTTAGTAAATAACCGACGCAGAAAGTGCCCTAGCTGACGCCGTTTTATGTGGCGCAAACCCCTTTGGCGTCGGTTATCGACTAAACGACCGACGCCGATAGTTTAAATAGGCGGCGGTTAAACAACCGACGCCGAAGTGTTCGACCTTTAGCGGCGCCCACATAGGCGTCGGTCGAAAACCGACGCCAAATGGGGTTAAACGACCGACGCCAAAGGCCACTTCTGTAGTAGTGTATGATATGATATGGCAGGCCGTGTGAGCCTTGTGAGAAATGTAAAATGAGTTATGATTTCTATTTTACATGTATCTAAAATGTTAATGTTAGACTTAGGTGCCCTGAACACCGTAGAACCCCTTTGACAGATCTGCTTCTCAGGGGTGAAACTCGTATTGCAACATCATCCGTGCTTGTGTCATGGACACACGAGGAAAGAGAGGCAGTGTCCAACAACAATCGTGCTTGTGTCACGATGGCACTGGAGGAAAAATGGGGGTTATTCAACATCATCCGTGCTTGTGTCACGGAGGTAACCCGGTGAGACTCTCCGCCTATGTACTCAGGTTAGAGGAGGAGTCTAGAGCACTCATAGTAGTGCCTTGAGGCCGTAGAGCCTATGAGTCAGGCCGGAGAGCCTGGGGTCCTGTGGCAGAGCAGGGCTGGCGTCAGACTTAGCATTTCCCGGGTGTGTCGCTAAGTCTTGTACGGTGTGGTCGTAGTGCACTGCGAGTCTCTATGCAGAGTACACTGCATAGATCAGGGCATAATCTAAAATATGATCATATAGGTTCACAGAGTTCCTTATAAATGAAAGAGTTAAGGAAGACTAGAGTAGTCTTCTAGTAGTTATGCTTTGGATACAATATTTACATTCTTTGTTATTTCAGTTATATTGTTTTAGAACTGCTCAGTGTAGTATTTATTGTTGTTAAATTTCATATCGTTTACTCAAATTATATCTGTAATCACATTAGTGCATTAGTCTGTTTCCATGAAGTACTCATTCACTGAGCGAGTAGGCTCACCCCTCTACTCAAACATTTTTAGGGTTAACCGCGTGGACTTGAAGATGGTCAGAGCATCAGAGTAGACCTGCCACAGGAGTCAAGTACGAGATTAGTTGAGTCAGTCGGTCCTTGTCACTCTAGGTCCTCAGTAAGAGTTTAGAGAGAGAGTTGTAATTACAATGTGTAATATTGTTCCTCTTTGATATGTATGCTAATTAGCAAGTTTCATGTGCATAATGTGTGAAAGACATCGTGAATGCTTATACATGTATCTTTACTATTGAAGTCTGATTAGTAAAAGAAATGTTCGGATTCCTATGTTAAGATGATATGTGGTTCAATGCGGGGAAACAAGAGTTTAAAAGAAAAGGAAAAGTTAAGGGTGTTCTTTGTGTTGCATACAAATCCTATCTTACGCCCTAATCTCATGATTTGAGGAAATTGTGAGATCGGGGTGTAACAGTTTGGTATCAGAGCTTAGGGTGAGTTGTCAAGGACCATTAAGTTAGTAAGTTAGAGTCCTATGTGTGGCAGATAGGAGATGTTTGATGTTAGCTTTGGGGATTTGAGTATTTGGATATCCTGGCCCGATATCTGAGTACTTGGATCAACCAGTACAAGCTACTCTGTCTATTCTCTCACGTATACCCTGGCCAGGTATACAGTGGAAGAATGGGCTAGAGAGGAACCCTAGAAATGTTAGGGTTAGAAAACGAGAAAAGAAAACAAGAATTAAGAGCATAAATGTAAAAGGAGATAGAACTTACATTTCATAATGTTGTTTTTGTTGGAAATGTATAGAAATGCTCTTATATGTTTGAATTGAAATATTTAATACTTTGAAATATGGGTCTTTAATATCTGTTGTACACTATGCAATTGTAGCATTTATTGATTTCATTCTTTGTAACAAGTAGACTAGAATTGACCTTTGAATGAGCTTTTGTTTCTATGGTTTTGCCCGCTGATTCGAGTGAAATTGACATCAGCAGATCTGTTTAGGTTTTCAGTCTGTACGCGATTTGGCCGAGTTGTATGTGATTCGGCCGAGTTTCCTTAATAGGTAATCAAACAGCAAACTGATCGGCCGAGTTGTATGTAATACGGCCGAGTTTCTTTTTTAGGAAATCAAACAGCAAGTTGATCGGTCGAGTTTCAAGCGGATCGGCCGAGTTGTGAAGCAATCGGCCGAGTTTCTGACCAATCGGACGAGTTTCTGAGCTGTGAGTGGCAGTTCAGGAAGAATGTAATTCTGGTAGTTCTTGGTTTCAGGACTTCAGGTTTGGCCTGGTCCGGTTGGCAGGATGCATTACTAGGATCTAATGAATCCTATCAATAGTATAATAAGAATAGAATTTGAATAATTAGACCCACATCAGAGTAAGAATGTACATACAGTAAGATGTTGAAACATATGGGCAAGATCAGAACAACTAAGAATTAGTGAAACTGATATCTGAGGTTCAACTCTGGGGTCTCAAAGGTGAAACCCTTAATAGGGAATAATAGAACATGATATGAAGCTCATAATCAGTTTATTGATTAATTTTGCATGAACTAAACATATGAAATATAGAAAAGATATGTGAAATGTATGTATGTATGGTTCAAGATAACAAGAATCAATCATGAAGAATGAATCATATAATAGCGTATAATGCTTTTATGAACTCTAAAGCAAAGGCTAAGTAGAGAATAGGGTTGAGCATTCAATAGGTCCATAAAAGTAAAGAGGATCGTATGAACATGTAATTCATACGACTAGAACAACAAACTAGTTTCTAAGCAAAGAACATAGGTGTAGTTTAATGAATGAATAAGTCATACAAAGGTGGACTGTATTCAGAAGAGAAAAACTTGATTGAAAGAGAAACTATGTTTGACCCATACATGATCCACTTGATTTAAAAATGAAGAATATGTAATGTATTCAACATGAGGGAAAAAAAAACTAATAGAAGGACTATTAATTTAGAACGTTAACTTCACAATAGTATAAAGATAAAGGAGGAAATATGTGCAACATGGTATACATGACCATACATATGAATAAGCAACATGGACATAAAAGAAAAATTTAGAATTAAATATGACGGGTTAAAGAGTAGTATATGGTAAGAGGACTATGGAACATAAGAAAGGGTTTGAAATATGATGGAGAAATTATAAAATAAAGAGGTTGTGAGATTCAGGCAAGTGCTAATTAATCAAATATCTCTGTTGATAACTAAGTAAATCTACATACGAGAATGTATTTAGGGAATGTTTGAATACAAGTATTCCAAGTCTTAAAATCATCTTCTCTTTCATATTTTCCTTAATAAGAGCAAGGTGGGAATGAAATGATAAGAGAAAATGAATCATATATGGTGCATAACTACCTTGGTGGGGTCATCTAGTGAATGTAATAGTGACATACAATATGATAAAGTGCGATAAGAAATAAATTCTTGTGTGATAGCAAGAATGATGAATAATCTATTCCTATCTTAAATGCTTCAATGTTAATGATGTTTATTGTATATAATCATATGAAAAGGATAGGTAGCAAAAAGTAAAGAAGTAATGAATGAGCAGAGAGATATGGGAAAACACTAGCTTTGTGTAATATGTGAATTTGTTTTTACATGTATGATTTGTTGAAGGCATATTAAGGTATGAAAGCTGGTTCTATATATGATTTCAGTGTATTTGTGCAAGCTATATGTTAAATTAAAGGCGTATGATAGTTATAGTAATTCATACCTGATATGCATCTTATCATTGTGTATTTGTAATATGGTGATACGGTTTGGATGATGTTAGAACACATGGAGAGATACCCTGAACAAGGTAGTCATACATATTCACTCATATTAATAGAAAGGGGTGATAATCAGATTGTCTGGACAAGTAACCCTAATGAGGTGTAGCTTGTTATACCTAGCTCTAATATAACTGAGTGATGGTAATTGAGTATGATTAATGCTTGAATGACTGATACAATTGTGGATTACCTTATTACTGTTGTTGAAACCCTAAAATGATATAATATGATGGTTACACTTTGAATTGTGTGTGGGCCCATAACCCACAGGTCCCAGGATTGAAACAGGATAGTATGGAATGAGGTGGTAATGCTTCACCTCATGCATCCATGACCCAATGGGGATGCCAAGAGTAGTATTGTGCAATTGATTGTTGAATCTAGTCTTTTAATTCAAGACTGTTTTGCTATCTGAGCAGCATGTTATTAAAGTTTAAAACAGCATGGTGAACTTGCTTTTGTCACTTAAAGATGATACAGAATAATAGAACTCTCTGTACAGCGTAAGTTGAGATAGTTGTATCGGAGTATCAGAGTTGCGCAGCGAAAGCGTGATGGTTTATCTTTGCATTCTATGTTTGACTGTGGCATAAAGAATTTGCTTGATATCATTCAGAACTATTTAAAATATGTTGTGATTTAGTAAAGAATTAAAAGATCTAATGTTGAAAACTACATTCAGGTATGAAATACAAGAGTATAATGACATGGAAGGCTTTAGAAGCTTAGAATAACCTTGAATGTATCTTTCTTGTAGGTTTATGTTTCGAGGACGAAACATTCTAAGGGGGGAAGAGTTGTTACGACCCCATCTGAGCTTAATTGGTAAACTAGGGTTTACCTAGACAATTGCAAAGATTAATTGGAATAATCATTCTTGAAATCTAATTAATGACGATAACACAATTAGGATGTTTTAACTATGATAAGAAGTCTAAATGTTCTTTTGTCTTGAGAATTAGGGTTTGAGAAACATAAACCCTAATCGGCTCAAATTAGGGTTTTGATGATACATGAATAGGGGTGAGCAAATCTCGGTCCAGACCGCAAAACCGGACCGGACCGCTCAATTCGGTCCGGTCCGGTCCGGTCCATTTCAACTTCGGTCCGGTCCGCGGTCCAATAAATTCGATAAATTCGGTCTTCGGTCCGGTCCGGTCCGGTTCGGTCCAAAACCGGTCCGGTCCGGTCCGGACCGCAGACTAACTTTTATATAAAATCCATATATATTTGAAGGTGTATTCTATAATAACTACAAATAAAGTACATATATAAGTACTACTAGTATAAATGTTTGATACTAAAGTTATATAATTGTTAGAAGTGACTAAGATTATCAACTTTGTATAATTAAATAAGTTGTAAAACATCTAAAAAAGGCTGATTGCGGTCCAAACGGTCCGGTCCGGTCCGGTCCGGTCCGCGGTCAAAACGGTCCGGTCCCGGTCCGGTCCGACCACCAAACGGTCCGGTCAACGGTCCAAAAATTATTGATTTTCGGTCCTCGGTCCGGTCCGGTCCGGTCCGGTCCGGTTTTGGACCGATGCTCACCCCTATACATGAATACAGAATTTGATAAGTAGAATGTCTCACTAAATGATTTTTAGTATTTTATGCGTAACTCTGATTTACTTCAAATTTGGATATGATTTGGATATATAAAATTTGAACAACATTGGAAAATATCAGAATTTTTGAAGAATGCTCTGACCTGTTTATCGGCCGAGTTTCAAACTCGACCGATCACATTTTCAGATTTATATAGCAGTGTGGTAATTGAATTTTTTTTATTGGTATATCCAATTGATCTCAAATTTTAACTGTGCTTGAAAAACACAGTTTTAGACACTCTGTTAAATTGGAATAATTTTTGGATGACTTTTGATCTCTACAGTAAGGGTGTCGGTCGAGTTCTGTGCAGGACAAACTCGGCCGAATATTCTGCAGACTGCAATATAGCAGTGCACTGTTCTATTTTTAATTATTTATTTGTAATTCTAAATGATCTAAAATTTTAACTGAAGCTTTATAGATAAATTATAAACAACGTGATAAATTCCCATAATTTTTAGAGAATGTTTGATCTCTGAAATAAACAAATTACAGTAACTTTTATATAACTGAATATTCAGCCAATATAATTAAAGTTGAGTGTTGGGTCAATATGCAATTGACCCAAGCAGCTCAATTGACTTATATGATCGACCACACACACACACAGCTCTCATTCTTCGTCATCCATTCCAGAGAAACGAGCTCCTAGAGAGAGAGGGAGAGTTAGGGTTTGAGAGAAGAAAGTGGGGGAATTGCTGAATTAGGGTTTTGCGATTCCAGGAAGGGTGAAATCAAGTAAGTTTAGATTCTTTGCATAGACTTTTATGGTGGATCTTCTCTCTCCTGTCAAGATTCCGTCCATGCTCTGATTTGATCCAAGATGATTTCGAAATTCCCTCTTTTATCACCTTTTCTTTATAATCCCTCATTTTCAAGGTTTCCGAGTTGAATGGAAGAAGAATTGGGAGATTTGCTAGGGATTTGATAGGAGTTCGAGATTCCCTGAGTTGAGCTGCGGTTTTGAGGTGTTTTCACACCTTAGGGTGAGTGGGTTCTTCCTTCAAACAGTGTAATGCACGAATTTGATTATAGCACCTAAATCCCTAAATGCTTAGCAGGTGATTCTCAATCATGAATGTGTCCGTTTGATTTAAGTTGTTGAAAATTGATATGTTATGGATTCCTTCTCTGTTTGAATGACTCCTTAATGGTAGATTCACATCAGAAACGTATACAACACTTCCTAGTAAGAATGCCTTTTAGATTTATATCAAATGATGTAATTAGGTTTTACCCTAAGAGTAGGGTGTTGGCATGTGATGAATGAATAAGGCAAATGAAACCCTAAGGATAGGGTTTTCAATGAATCATTTTATGATAATATGAAAGGTCCCGATATGAGATGTGATGATGTTTAATTGTTGAATTGTATGTTTCTAGTGCATTTAACTTTATATGCTTGTTCTCTCTGAGATGATATCTACATACTGCAGGCTTCTTATTTTCAATACATATCTCATAAATTGCAGGTGATGAGATATGACATGCCCTAGAAAGGGATGTTACTGAGACATGGTATATGTTGAATACATGAGCTATGATGTTTTATATGATATGATATGGCAGGTCGTGTGAGCCTTGTGAGAAATGTAAAATGAGTTATGATTTCTATTTTACATGTATCTAAAATGTTAATGTTAGACTTAGGTGCCCTGAACACCGTAGAACCCCTTTGACAGATCTGCTTCTCAGGGGTGAAACTCGTGTTGCAACATCATCCGTGCTTGTGTCATGGACACACGAGGAAAGAGAGGCAGTGTCCAACAACAATCGTGCTTGTGTCACGATGGCACTGGAGGAAAAATGGGGGTTATTCAACATCATCCGTGCTTGTGTCACGGAGGTAACCCGGTGAGACTCTCCGCCTGTGTACTCAGGTTAGAGGAGGAGTCTAGAGCACTCAGAGTAGTGCCTTGAGGCCGTAGAGCCTATGAGTCAGGCCAGAGAGCCTGGGGTCCTGTGGCAGAGCAGGGCTGGCGTCAAACTTAGCATTTCCCGGGTGTGTCGCTAAGTCTTGTACGGTGTGGTCGTAGTGCACTGCGAGTCTCTATGCAGAGTACACTGCATAGATCGGGGCATAATCTAAAATATGATCATATAGGTTCACAGAGTTCCTTATAAATGAAAGAGTTAAGGAAGACTAGAGTAGTCTTCTAGTAGTTATGCTTTGGATACAATATTTACATTCTTTGTTATTTCAGTTATATTGTTTTAGAACTGCTCAGTGTAGTATTTATTGTTGTTAAATTTCATATCGTTTACTCAAATTATATCTGTAATCACATTAGTGCATTAGTCTGTTTCCATGAAGTACTCATTCACTGAGCGAGTAGGCTCACCCCTCTACTCAAACATTTTTAGGGTTAACTGCGTGGACTTGAAGATGGTCAGAGCATCAGAGTAGACCTGCCACATGAGTCAAGTACGAGATTAGTTGAGTCAGTCGCTCCTTGTCACTCTAGGTCCTCAGTAAGAGTTTAGAGAGAGAGTTGTAATTACAATGTGTAATATTGTTCCTCTTTGATATGTATGCTAATTAGCAAGTTTCATGTGCATAATGTGTGAAAGACATCGTGAATGCTTATACATGTATCTTTACTATTGAAGTCTGATTAGTAAAAGAAATGTTCGGATTCCTTTGTTAAGATGATATGTGGTTCAATGCGGGGAAACAAGAGTTTAAAAGAAAAGGAAAAGTTAAGGGTGTTCTTTGTGTTGCATACAAATCCTATCTTACGCCCTAATCTCATGATTTGAGTAAATTGTGAGATCGGGGTGTAACAGTTTGGTATCAGAGCTTAGGGTGAGTTGTCAAGGACCATTAAGTTAGTAAGTTAGAGTCCTATGTGTGGCAGATAGGAGATGTTTGATGTTAGCTTTGGGGATTTGAGTATTTGGATATCCTGGCCCGATATCTGAGTACTTGGATCAACCAGTACAAGCTACTCTGTCTATTCTCTCACGTATACCCTGGCCAGGTATACAGTGGAAGAATGGGCTAGAGAGGAACCCTAGAAATGTTAGGGTTAGAAAACGAGAAAAGAAAACAAGAATTAAGAGCATAAATGTAAAAGGAGATAGAACTTACATTTCATAATGTTGTTTTTGTTGGAAATGTATAGAAATGCTCTTATATGTTTGAATTGAAATATTTAATACTTTGAAATATGGGTCTTTAATATCTGTTGTACACTATGCAATTGTAGCATTTATTGATTTCATTCTTTGTAACAAGTAGACTAGAATTGACCTTTGAATGAGCTTTTGTTTCTATGGTTTTGCCCGCTGATTCGAGTGAAATTGACATCAGCAGGTCTGTTTAGGTTTTCAGTCTGTACGCGATTCGGCCGAGTTGTATGTGATTCGGCCGAGTTTCCTTAATAGGCAATCGAACAGCAAACTGATCGGCCGAGTTGTATGTAATACGGCCGAGTTTCTTTTTCAGGAAATCAAACAGCAAGTTGATCGGTCGAGTTTCAAGCGGATCGGCCGAGTTGTGAAGCAATCGGCCGAGTTTCTGACCAATCGGCCGAGTTTCTGAGCTGTGAGTGGCAGTTCAGGAAGAATGTAATTCTGGTAGTTCTTGGCTTCAGGACTTCAGGTTTGGCCTGGTCCGGTTGGCAGGATGCGTTACTAGGATCTAATGAATCCTATCAATAGTATAATAAGAATAGAATTTGAATAATTAGACCCACATCAGAGTAAGAATGTACATACAGTAAGATGTTGAAACATATGGGCAAGATCAGAACAACTAAGAATTAGTGAAACTGATATCTGAGGTTCAACTCTGGGGTCTCAAAGGTGAAACCCTTAATAGGGAATAATAGAACATGATATGAAGCTCATAATCAGTTTATTGATTAATTTTGCATGAACTATACATATGAAATATAGAAAAGATATGTGAAATGTATGTATGTATGGTTCAAGATAACAAGAATCAATCATGAAGAATGAATCATATAATAGCGTATAATGCTTTTATGAACTCTAAAGCAAAGGCTAAGTAGAGAATAGGGTTGAGCATTCAATAGGTCCATAAAAGTAAAGAGGATCGTATGAACATGTAATTCATACGACTAGAACAACAAACTAGTTTCTAAGCAAAGAACATAGGTGTAGTTTAATGAATGAATAAATCATACAAAGGTGGACTGTATTCAGAAGAGAAAAACTTGATTGAAAGAGAAACTATGTTTGACCCATACATGATCCACTTGATTTAAAAATGAAGAATATGTAATGTATTCAACATGAGGGAAAAAAAACTAATAGAAGGACTATTAATTTAGAACGTTAACTTCACAATAGTATAAAGATAAAGGAGGAAATATGTGCAACATGGTATACATGACCATACATATGAATAAGCAACATGGACATAAAAGAAAAATTTAGAATTAAATATGACGGGTTAAAGAGTAGTATATGGTAAGAGGACTATGGAACATAAGAAAGGGTTTGAAATATGATGGAGAAATTATAAAATAAAGAGGTTGTGAGATTCAGGCAAGTGCTAATTAATCAAATATCTCTGTTGATAACTAAGTAAATCTACATACGAGAATGTATTTAGGGAATGTTTGAATACAAGTATTCCAAGTCTTAAAATCATCTTCTCTTTCATATATTCCTTAATAAGAGCAAGGTGGGAATGAAATGATAAGAGAAAATGAATCATATATGGTGCATAACTACCTTGGTGGGGTCATCTAGTGAATGTAATAGTGACATACAATATGATAAAGTGCTATAAGAAATAAATTCTTGTGTGATAGCAAGAATGATGAATAATCTATTCCTATCTTAAATGCTTCAATGTTAATGATGTTTATTGTATATAATCATATGAAAAGGATAGGTAGCAAAAAGTAAAGAAGTAATGAATGAGCAGAGAGATATGGGAAAACACTAGCTTTGTGTAATATGTGAATTTGTTTTTACATGTATGATTTGTTGAAGGCATATTAAGGTATGAAAGCTGGTTCTATATATGATTTCAGTGTATTTGTGCAAGCTATATGTTAAATTAAAGGCGTATGATAGTTGTAGTAATTCATACCTGATATGCATCTCATCATTGTGTATTTGTAATATGGTGATACAGTTTGGATGATGTTAGAACACATGGAGAGATACCCTGAACAAGGTAGTCATACATATTCACTCATATTAATAGAAAGGGGTGATAATCAGATTGTCTGGACAAGTAACCCTAATGAGGTGTAGCTTGTTATACCTAGCTCTAATATAACTGAGTGATGGTAATTGAGTATGATTAATGCTTGAATGACTGATACAATTGTGTATTACCTTATTACTGTTGTTGAAACCCTAAAATGATATAATATGATGGTTACACTTTGAATTGTGTGTGGGCCCATAACCCACAGGTCCCAGGATCGAAACAGGATAGTATGGAATGAGGTGGTAATGCTTCACCCCATGCATCCATGACCCAATGGGGATGCCAAGAGTAGTATTGTGCAATTGATTGTTGAATCTAGTCTTTTAATTCAAGACTGTTTTGCTATCTGAGCAGCATGTTATTAAAGTTTAAAACAGCATGGTGAACTTGCTTTTTTCACTTAAAGATGATACAGAACAATAGAACTCTCTGAACAGCGTAAGTTGAGATAGTTGTATCGGAGTATCAGAGTTGCGCAGCGAAAGCGTGATGGTTTATCTTTGCATTCTATGTTTGACTGTGGCATAAAGAATTTGCTTGATATCATTCAGAACTATTTAAAATATGTTGTGATTTAGTAAATAATTAAAAGATCTAATGTTGAAAACTACATTCAGGTATGAAATACAAGAGTATAATGACATGGAAGGCTTTAGAAGCTTAGAATAACCTTGAATGTATCTTTCTTGTAGGTTTATATTTCGAGGACAAAACATTCTAAGGGGGGAAGAGTTGTTACGACCCCATCTGAGCTTAATTGGTAAACTAGGGTTTACCTAGACAATTGCAAAGATTAATTGGAATAATCATTCTTGAAATCTAATTAATGACGATAACACAATTAGGATGTTTTAACTATGATAAGAAGTCTAAATGTTCTTTTGTCTTGAGAATTAGGGTTTGAGAAACATAAACCCTAATCGGCTCAAATTAGGGTTTTGATGATACATGAATACAGAATTTGATAAGTAGAATGTCTCACTAAATGATTTTTAGTATTTTATGCGTAACTCTGATTTACTTCAAATTTGGATATGATTTGGATATATAAAATGTGAACAACATTGGAAAATATCAGAATTTTTGAAGAATGCTCTGACCTGTTTATCGGCCGAGTTTCAAACTCGACCGATCACATTTTCAGATTTATATAGCAGTGTGGTAATTGAATTTTATCTTTTTATTGGTATATCCAATTGATCTAACATTTTAACTGTGCTTGAAAAACACATTTTTAGACACTCTGTTAAATTAGCATAATTTTTGGATGACTTTTGATCTCTACAGTAAGGGTGTCGGTCGAGTTCTGTGCAGGACAAACTCGGCCGAATATTCTGCAGACTGCAATATAGCAGTGCACTGTTCTATTTTTAATTATTTATTGGTAACTCTAAATGATCTCAAATTTTAAGTGAAGCTTTATAGATCAATTATAAACAACTCTCTAAATTCCCATAATTGTTAGAGAATGTTTGATTTCTGAAATAAACAAATTACAGTAACTTTTGTATAACTGAATATTCAGCCAATATAATTAAAGTTGAGTGTTGGTCAATATGCAATTGACCCAAGTAGCTCAATTGACTTATATGATCGACCACACACACACACATATCTCATTCTTCATCATCCATTACAGAGAAACGAGCTCCTAGAGAGAGAGGGAGAGTTAGGGTTTGAGAGAAGAAAGTGGGGGAATTGCTGAATTAGGGTTTTGCGATTCCAGGAAGGGTGAAATCAAGTAAGTTTAGATTCTTTGCATAGACTTTTATGGTGGATCTTCTCTCTCATGTCAAGATTCCGTCCATTCTCTGATTTGATCCAAGATGATGTCGAAATTCCCTCTTTTCTCACCTTTTCTTCATAATCCCTCATTTTCAAGGTTTCCGATTTGAATGGAAGAAGAATTGGGAGATTTGCTAGGGATTTGATAGGAGTTCGAGATTCCCTGAGTTGAGCTGCAATTTTGAGGTGTTTTCACACCTTAGGGTGAGTGGGTTCTTCCTTCAAACAGTGTAATGCACGAATTTGATTATAGCACCTAAATCCCTAAATGCTTAGCAGGTGATTCTCAATCTTGAATGTGTCTGTTTGATTTAAGTTGTTGCAAATTGATATGTTATGGATTCCTTCTCTGTTTGAATGACTCCTTAATGGTAGATTCACATCAGAAACGTATACAACACTTCCTAGTAAGAATGCCTTTTAGATTTATATCAAATGATGCAATTAGGTTTTACCCTAAGAGTAGGGTGTTGGCATGTGATGAATGAATAAGGCAAATGAAACCCTAAGGATAGGGTTTTCAATGAATCATATTATGATAATATGAAAGGTCCCGATATGAGATGTGTTGATGCTTAATTGTTGAATTATATGTTTCTAGTGCATTCAACTTTATATGCTTGTTCTCTCTGAGATGATATCTACATATTGCAGGCTTCTTATTTTCAATACATATCTCATAAATTGCAGGTGATGAGATATGACATGCCCTAGAAAGGGATGTTACTGAGACATGGTATATGTTGAATACATGAGCTATGATGTTTTATATGATATGATATGGCAGGCCGTGTGAGCCTTGTGAGAAATGTAAAATGAGTTATGATTTCTATTTTACATGTATCTAAAATGTTAATGTTAGACTTAGGTGCCCTGAACACCATAGAACCCCTTTGACAGATCTTCTTCTCAGGGGTGAAACTCGTGTTGCAACATCATCCGTGCTTGTGTCATGGACACACGAGGAAAGAGAGGCAGTGTCCAACAACAATCGTGCTTGTGTCACGATGGCACTGGAGGAAAAATGGGGGTTATTCAACATCATCCGTGCTTGTGTCACGGAGGTAACCCGGTGAGACTCTTCGCCTGTGTACTCAGGTTAGAGGAGGAGTCTAGAGCACTCAGAGTAGTGCCTTGAGGCCGTAAAGCCTATGAGTCAGGCCGGAGAGCCTGGGGTCCTGTGGCAGAGCAGGGCTGGCGTCAGACTTAGCATTTCCCGGGTGTGTCGCTAAGTCTTGTACGGTGTGGTCGTAGTGCACTGCGAGTCTCTATGCAGAGTACACTGCATAGATCAGGGCATAATCTAAAATATGATCATATAGGTTCACAGAGTTCCTTATAAATGAAAGAGTTAAGGAAGACTAGAGTAGTCTTCTAGTAGTTATGCTTTGGATACAATATTTACATTCTTTGTTATTTCAGTTATATTGTTTTAGAACTGCTCAGTGTAGTATTTATTGTTGTTAAATTTCATATCGTTTACTCAAATTATATTTGTAATCACATTAGTGCATTAGTCTGTTTCCATGAAGTACTCATTCACTGAGCGAGTAGGCTCACCCCTCTACTCAAACATTTTTAGGGTTAACCGTGTGGACCTGAAGATGGTCAGAGCATCAGAGTAGACCTGCCACAGGAGTCAAGTACGAGATTAGTTGAGTCAGTCGGTCCTTGTCACTCTAGGTCCTCAGTAAGAGTTTAGAGAGAGAGTTGTAATTACAATGTGTAATATTGTTCCTCTTTGATATGTATTCTAATTAGCAAGTTTCATGTGCATAATGTGTGAAAGACATCGTGAATGCTTATACATGTATCTTTACTACTGAAGTCTGATTAGTAAAAGAAATGTTCGGATTCCTTTGTTAAGATGATATGTGGTTCAATGCGGGGAAACAAGAGTTTAAAAGAAAAGGAAAAGTTAAGGGTGTTCTTTGTGTTGCATACAAATCCTATCTTACGCCCTAATCTCATGATTTGAGGAAATTGTGAGATCGGGGTGTAAAAATCAGCACATATCTTAAAAAGATATGGCTCATCCCAGTGATATTGTTTTACATCATGCATAAATTTCTTCAGTACATTTTCGGTGCATTGAGGATGGATAACCCCAGCAGCAAGGTAGTTCACAAAATCTGAGTACCACGGTACAACTTCTGAGACCTTCATTAGTTGATCATCCGATAGGGATTCATTGATTGAAATCTTCTCAGTATCCAGAGCGTGGATGCGACTGAGGTGGTCTGCTACAACATTCTCTGTACCCTTTTTATCTCTTATCTCTAAATCAAATTCTTGTAATAGGAGGATCCATCTAATCAACCTGGGTTTTGCATCTTTCTTTGCCAGAAGGCAACGAATGGCAGTGTGGTCTGTGTAGACAATGACCTTTGAACCAATTAGGTAGGATCTAAACTTGTCAAAGGCATACATTACTGCTAGAAGTTCTTTCTCAGTAGTTGCATAATTCCTCTGGGCTTCATCGAGAGTTTTCGATGCATAATAGATCACACAATGTTTCTTCTCTATACATTGCCCTAAAACAGCACCCAAAGCATAGTCACTGGCATCGCACATAATTTCAAAAGGATGGTCCCAGTCAGGAGCTCTAATGATGGGGGTGGTTGTAAGGGCCTGCTTCAGTATGTTGAAGCTTTTGACACATTCTTAGTTGAAATTGAAATCAGTATCCTTTAGTAATAGATTCATCATTGGCTTCGTTATCTTGGAAAAGTCCTTTATGAATCTTTTATAAAATCCGACATGACCTAGGAAAGCACAGACTTCTTTTACATTTGTTGGGATAGCCAGTTTAGAAATCACTTCAATCTTGGCTTTATCTACTTCAATTCCTCTATTGCTGACCCTATGGCCGAGGACAATGCCTTCCTTTACCATAAAATGGCACTTTTCCCAATTCAGCACAAGATGTGCTTCTTCACATCATTTGAGGACTAGGGAGAGATATTTTAGACATGAATCGAATGAATCTCCGTATACAGAAAAATCATCCATAAAAACCTCCATAATGGTTTCGGTGAGACCGACAAATATGGCAGCCATGCAACGTTGGAAAGCTGTAGGTGCATTGTAGAGGCCAAACGACATTCTTTTAAATGTGTATGTTCTGAATGGGCAGGTAAAAGTAGTTTTCTCTTGGTCATCTGGATGTATGGGTATTTGATAGAATCCAGAGTAACCGTCAAGATAACAGAAATATTCTTGGTGAGCCAACCTTTCTAAGAATTGATCAAGGAAAGGCATTGGAAAATGATCTTTTCGAGTTGCCTTGTTCAATTTTCTATAATCTATGCACATCCTCCACCTTGTGACTATTTGAGTGGGGATGAGTTCATTGTTTTCATTCCGTATAATAGTTGTTCCACCTTTCTTCGGGACTACGTGCACTGGGCTCACCCATGGTGAATCTAATATCGGATAGATTATTCCAGCTATGAGCAGTTTAATGATCTTGCGACGGACCACTTCCTTCATATTTGGATTCAATTTCTATTGATGCTCAATAGTAGGCTTGTGATCTTCCATCATAGGGATCTTGTGCATACACAGTGCTTGACTGACCCCAGTGAGGTCACTCATTTTATAACTGATGGCTTTCTTTCTTTCCTTCAATTCTTTCATGAGTTTATCTTCTTGTTCGATTGTAAGATTGGAATTTATTATTACAGGACAAACCTTGAGATCATCCAAAAACACATACTTTAGTCCCTCAGGCAGGGGCTTCATTTCGGGAGCCTCTGGTTTTTTGCATGTTTCTTCTGTAGCTTCCATAGCTTTGAGTTCTTCACTAGTGTCTTCAACATCTTCTTTAGTAGAGTCAAGGGATTTGATGAAATCCTTTATTTGTTCGTCAATTGGTTCATCAACTGATGGGTTCGTTAGAGCAACTTCTAAAGGATCGTCTGATTCATGATGTTCTTGAGTTAGAAGTGACATTTGCTCAATGCAGTCAATCAGATAGACTTCTTCTTGTATACTTGGTCTTCTCATACTTTCAAAAACTTTAAATTCGAGAGTTTCTTTGCCTAATCTGAGCAGTAAGGTACCAGCTTCAACATCAATTAGGGCTCTTACAGTGGCGAGGAACGGACGACCAAAGATGAGAGGATATCTGGCATCTTCTTTTATGTCCATAATGACAAAGTCGCATGGAACATATGTGTCCTTGCCTACCTTGACCGAGACATCTTCGAGGATTCCTAACGGACGTTTTATCGAATTGTTTGCAAGTTGTATAGTCATTCTAGTAGGAAGCAATTCTGCAAACCCTAGTCTTTTGCATAGGCTAAGTGGCATAATAGAGATGCTTGCGCCGAGATCTTCCAATCCTTTCTTGCATGATGAGTCGCCAATGTGACATGAAATTCCAAAGGATCCCGGGTCTTTTTGTTTCTTAGGCATCTTGCTCAATATGATATCATATGTAGTTATCGCCAGTTTTACTGTCTCATACTCTTCAGTTATATACTTCCTAGTGAGGAGTGACTTTAAGTACTTTGTCCATGCTGGTATCTCGACCAGAGCATCCAAAAAGGGTATATCAATATGAACTTTCTTCATGGCTTCTTTAAACTTATTGAATATGGTATCAAGCTTTGTTTGCCTTAGATGAGCTGGAAAAGGTATACGAGGTTGTACACAGGGATATCAGGTTCTGGAGTCTCAGTTTCTTCGTCTTCTTGAGCAGGCTTCTCAAAATTTCCTTTTTCTGACTTATCATCTTTTGATTGAGTCTCTTGTGTTGTTGAGTCTTGGGCAATCACAGGTTCATCCTCATTTGTAATAACCACAGGTGTCTTTTCAGGGGAATTCAAATAGTCTTTCCCTGACCTAGTGGTGACTGCCTTCAACTGTTCAGGATGCTTAGGATTATTCTTGGGTTGGCCAGCAAAGACTCCAGCAGGTGGCTTTATGCTAGCTGCGAGTTGACCTAATTGAGATTCAATAGCCTTTTGCTGAGCTTGTTGGTTAGCTATCATGGTTTGTTGAGTTTGCAACATCTTTTCAATGGCTGATAGCTTGTCATAAGGAGAAACTGGACCTGCTTGTTGTTGATTAAGATTCTGGTACTGAGAGTTATTTTGGTAATTATTGTAGTTCCTATTCTAGAAGTTTCCCTTGAAATTTCCTTGATTTCCAAAATTCTGTTGTTGATTATACTAGAATCCTGGTGGGCCTCTTGGTTGATTGTTTGAACCAAATTGATGCGAGTTTACTGCTCCAGAGGGATTTCCATATTGGAAACCGGGATGATTCCTATTCTGATTCAGATTGTAATAAGTTTGGCCAGGAATGGTGTCGATAGCATTAAGATTTTCCATCTGACCATTATCTCCTTGGCCACATACATTGCTCAGAACAACATCATAGAGAACATTGCATGATAAAATGGAATGATCGGTGCTCTTACATGCTTCACAGAATAGGGAAGCAGACTTGACCTGTTCTGATTGTCAAGTGCGTGAACGTCCTCTTCCAATAGTAGCAAGAGATGATTCAATATGGTCTTGCTTGGCAACTAAGAGTTTTAAGGTTTCAGTGATAGATTTGTACTCAGGAGTAGCTTCGGCCATAGATACTTTCAAAACTCCTTTACCTACATATCTACTCCAATTGGCTTGATTTTCTGTTCCCAGGGTGACGACTCTCCATGCGCGTTGTCATAACTTTGACGCATGAAGTTTCCTCCAGATGAGGAATCGAGGAATCTCTTAATATCATCATCCACACCCCTATAGAAAATCTCAATGAATTGGTTCTTAGGAATTCCGTGGTGTGGACACTTGCGTAGAAGCTCTTTGTATCTATCCCAAGCTTCAGCAAGGGTTTCTCTAGGAACTTGAGTGAAATTTCTTATTCGCCCTCTAATTTCATAGGTGAAAGATGGAGGGTAGAACTTTTCCATAAATACATTTTGGAGTTGTTCCCAGGTGGTGATGGGTATTTCACTTTGTAATGAATTGTACCAACTTATGGATCTATCAGCAAAGGAATACTTGAAGAGACAGAGACAAATAGCATCGTCGGATACTCCATTTTGTTTTGTCATGGCACATAGATCGATGAATCTCAGAAGATGTTCTTGGCTGTCTTCTCCTTGTTTGCCGTAGAATGGGTTGTTCTAAAGCAGGGTGATCCAATGTACCTGATCTCAAAATTGGCAGCATTGATAGGAGGAGGTTGTATAGGATGATGAACATTTGCAACTTTTGGGATTGAGAACTCTCTAAGATCTTTTTGTAGTTCAGTTGCTTGCACTGCTAGGATTTCCTGTTGAACCGCAGCCCTGGCTTCTTGCATGAGCCTCTCTCTTTGTGCATTGATGGCTTGAGCCACCCTTCGGGCTACCTCTTCTTCTTGAGCCATCCTTGCTTGATTTTCTCTGATTTGATGATGAAAGGTTCTGTCTATCTCGGGATCAAAACTCATTATTAGTCTGGGGTTGTCTGAACGGTGCATGCACTATGCCTTGGGTTGTACCTAGAATAGAAAGATTTTGAAAATGAGATCCACAAAGTAGAGTCAAAGTCAAGTAGATGGTCGATTTTATCAAAAGAAAAAGCAAAATCCTAAATCAGTCTTAAAAGAACTAGACTTGACTAATTGATTCTGTTGTCCCCGACAACGGTGCCAGAATTTGATGTGGTATTTTGAATGCACTAACAAATTCACTCAGAGTTTAGATCCCTGAGCTTTTACCAAAACCAATGTGCAATAATACCACCCACAAGCGGACGGGTCTTATCGCAGTATAGTTAAGGATCGAACCCAAAGGACAACGTTTTTAAGAATCCTTGTTAGTCGAATCTAGCTCTTAGTAAGACTAATATTTAAAATGATTGATTTGGTTGATGAATTCCATGATGTAATTGTCCATATTTTGATGATGACTTAACCATTTATTCATATGTATCTAATATGTCTATTTGAGATTGATTTCAGGTATTAATTACATGAAAATAATGAATTCAACCAAGCCCTAGCTTGATTAAAAACCAGCCAAAATCAATGCAAGTGCACTTTTGTGGAAAAGGCCCTAGATCACTTAGGACAATTTTGTAAATCATTTGTATTGATGTTATGCCTTGTAACTAAACTGATTAAAATATAAAATTCACTTAAATCAAATATTTAAACAATTTTATGGCACTTACTAAAATTTATTACATGCACTTTTATCGTCTGAGCTTTCCTCTCATGAAACTCATCCAACAACCTATGTGAGTCTTGGTAACTACCAGGGTCAGCTGAGTTTCCCAAGGACAAACTCGACTGACACCCCTGCATAGGCAAATAAATTTTAAGCCATCGGTCGAGTTTCAACCAAGATAGACTCAATGGATGACTCAAAATTGCTTTGTTGCATAGTGCCATCGGTTGAGTTACCTTTATTGAAACTCGACCAAAAACATTGTACAAAATATGCAGAAAAAGTGTTTCTAACTATTGGAGTGTTGAAAAACTCAAAAATGTATCCATTGCAATACCCCAAATTGCTAGAATTCATTCCTAACTACATCTACTGACTAATAAACACCCCCAACTATAAATAGGTGCCCTTGGACTTCATTCTAGGTTTGCTTCTTATGCTCCTATCTATAGTTGAGTGATTTTGTCTACTAAAACCCATTTCTCTCTCATGCTTACTACTAATCTACATCAATCTGAGTGAGATAGATTTCTCATAAGAGAGCTGCTTCATTATACACCTTGTGAAGCTCTCAACTTCACTTTCCCCATCCCTTTCTCTCAAATCTATGATGGTCAAAGCTTCTCCTTGGTGAAGGTGAAGTTGAAGGCTGAAGATCCAAGAGAAGAGTGAGAAATTCCTTCAAGGTGGAAGACTTGTTGCAAGAGTAGATCACCTTGGTGAAGGTGTCTAGCTCGTTGTAAAAGTGGGTAAGCTCTTGTAAAGGTAGAAGACTATTGCTCTGGGATGGGTAAGCCCTTATAAGGTTATTCGCTCTGTTGTCCTCGAAGGGAAATATATGTATCCTTGTTCTTGAAAAGGAAGGTCATATTGTATCTCTTATAATGGAATATAAGAATTGTGTAATGGTTGCAAATCCTATAGATTGACCCCTCTAGGCTGTGGATGTACATCTCCTCGTTTGTAGTTTGTAACCACTATTGTGAGACCCCTAACCTTGATTAAATGGTTGAACATGCTTAATTGCCATAATTGAATGCTTAGAACCTTAATATAACCTTGTTATATGATTTGGAATCATAAGACAAACTTAAGTTTCAAATTGGTCCAATTTTGACATTGTTTGACAAGTTATGAAATTTTATGTACATTCTGGACTTTTCTACAATTTACCCAATTGGGAGGTTTTCTTTGTATATTTTCATAATCATTACGATACTTATAGGGTTCCTTATCATTATTGGCTTTTTTGGGCTATGGGGCTCCTAGTTGTTCTTGGTTTGGGGGTGTTCCTCTTCAAGAACATTTTAGGGGTTTCCCCCTTTATGGATAAGGATAAGAGTAATGGTAAAGATAACAATAAGGATAAGGGTCAAGATAAGTATAAGGATAAAGATAAGGATAAGGGTCAAGATAAGTATAAGGATAAAGATAAGGATAAGGGTATGGACAAAGGAGAGAAAGTGTAGGTGGTAAGTGAGGGAGGTGTTGCATGGACATAGAATCTCTAGGCTATGGGCACATGGAAAACTCATGGGAACCTCATGCTTGACCCCTTCCTTATCCATGAAGCTATATATACCCCTTCCTGTCTCCAAAATGAAATCATTGCTCACTCCCTATTTCCTCTAGCTTAGAGCACCGAACTTTCTCTATTTGTCTAAATAACAAAGTGTTCTAAGGTAAAAGACAATCTCTTTTTGGAGAAGAAGGTCTTGTAGAACTCCATCTAGCCCTACCTAGGGTTTCTAAGGTCATCTTCTTGGGTTTTTAACCAAAGCAAGTTGTTTTCTTCCTTCCTTCTTTTTTTTCCTACTCTTCTCCTTCCTTATACCTTCCTCCAGGTTAGAACTCTATTATTCCATGGTAAAAGTTGCTTTAGAGCTCAAGATCCTACCTTTCTTGCTTCTTCTAGGGTTTTGATTCCTTGTGAAGAATAGTGCCTGCTTGGCCAAGATCAGAGCTTCCTCTTGGGTTTTCTACCTTCTTAGCTCGAGTTTCTTGCTGATAGAAGTATGTTCTTCTCAATAGAGGTGAGTATTATAACCCTCTTTACTTATATTGGTTACTATAACCTTGTTAGCTCATGTTCCTGCTTAAAAATGGTGATTTAAGCATTAAGAAGTTAAGCTTGTTTGGGATTTCACTTTTTATGGTGTTTCCTATTTTGTTTCCAGTTCTAGATGAACCTATAATCATGTGCACATTCTTCATAAGTATATGACTTAGTTCAGGTTGGTATGACCACCTATGGTGCTAAGCACCTATCAATTGATGGTCCATATTAGGGTTTCTATGTTATTTTCTCCTCTAAACACATGACTCGATGGTGTGGTCTTCATGACAATTGAAGGGGGTGACCAAGGGTTATGAACAATGATGTGAACTGATAGTCACACATTAGGTCAGTGTTAGGATCTCTTGGAATCTCAATGAGCAATGGTTTGATTCTCTAATGATGCTATCAATCAATGATGATATTAGCTTAATATTCGATGGTATGAAATGAATATAGTGCTGATCTAACAACTGATGGTGACTTAATGATCACAACTAATGGTGGATCAGGTCATCACCGCTTATGGTAAGTTATGTATTTATATATTTGACTAAACCTTAAACCAATGGTTCCTTGGTACAATTGATCCAATGGTTAGACTTATACTTCAATTGATAACTTTGAACAATGAACCCGATCCAATGAATGAGATTGGATGCTTCAACATCCAATGGATTAGAATGAGTCCCATGATATTATATGTGGGTCCTAGTGATGATAATTTGATGGTTTAGTATCATTAATTTGTTGTTATACCTTTGCTCTCTTATAGTTATATTTGATAAATAACCATAATAAGTGGGTGTGTAACTTCAATGTGATATAGTTTTCTATACCTAACCTTAATGCAATTAAATGCTGGTGAGTGGTTATAATCAGCCCTCTTACATGATTAATGTGACAATGTATTACACTCTTCTTGTGTCTAAACCAAAAGGTTGTGCTATTTGAATATCATAGTGCCATGCCATAATAATACCTATGGACACATAATTGTTGATGATCTTTAGATCCTTGTTTAAGGCATGGAATGATGAGGATGACCTTGCTATGAATAATGTGATGGTCTTAATGACCTTTGGGCATGTTGATCCATGATTGAGGTGAAGTCCTTTTTATGTTCCAATAAGGGTTGAAACCCTTGAACTTGTGATAAGAAATGGATATCTTGAAATGATATGATGATAATGTGGCTCATCATTATGCAATGGATGATAGAATATGGTAATGTGATTAAGATCTATACTCCAAATGTTTGATATCTTCTAAAGTTACAATGCTTATAAACTTGATAGAAATGAATTAAGGTTTGTATATTCATTTGTATGATGAAGCCTTAATTCACCCAATTGACAATAATTAATCAAGTGTAACCTTAATCATGTAGTGCCATGTGACATAGATCCATATGAGTGTCAGGACTTGCTATATGGTGTAACGAGTATTCCTAAAGGAAACTCAGAGCACATACTATTGAGTATGTGGGGTGCTTGTCATCCTGACTCTAAATGTTTGGGAGGATGACCTTGGTCTACCTCGATAGGAGAATGGCTATGGTTGTGTCTTTGATATGTATATATGATAAGAATTGAGGACAACTATGGTTGTACCTTAGATGGTATGGTTTGTATTCCCACCTCCTTTCACTAGTGTCGTGACCTGTACCAAGGATGGACTAGGCTATTAGCAGCTTGACCTGATGTTCATTGTGAAAGACTCATACTGACCGAGGGTAGAGAAGATCTTAGGAATCTGGTTATCCTAGGTCTTGTATGGCACTAATTTTGACTTAGCAGTGGTCAGTTGGATTTTGAGTGGTATCCTCAAATTCCTCATGGCAATGTAATAAAAGATGTAGCACAACCGTGTAGCATATATGTTTAGGGTTATACACAACACTTCACATTGGATGATAACCCTTGTTTGATCTTCTTATATAGATATGATATATAGTACAATGAGAGATGATAGATATGCTTATGTTGTAGATGTGCTCATGTTGTAAAGTTGTTTATGTTGTCAAATATACTGACACTGATTTTCGATATTATGCTTCTAGCAATGTCTAATACTGCTAGCCATGCTTATGTAAGTAGAAATGCTTAAACTGCTAATTATGCCTATGCAGTTAGTTGTGCTATGATGTTAGCTCTACTTATTATGTAGACTGGTTCACTTTATTAAATATGCCAATATTGATAGCCATGCCATACTACTAGAGGCATCAAAATGCTTATGATTATGGATTTCTTGTGTTGTTATTAAGGCATATGATGATAGTCAGATCAATAATAATGATTGTTATTCGATGCAATCTTATGAAACATGAGTAGATATCTGAGAAAAGAAATGTATTTATCTGTTACCTATATATACATTGATAATCATACTTGTTGATAAGCTTATTTGTTTAATCTGTTTAGTAGGCTTGAACTGTTCAATCTACTCAATCGATTATTAAATACTCCAACTGCTCAGTTATTTACTGTTTAATATGATGTAATCAATATATGTTGGAGAGAGGTATATCTCTCACTGGGACTGGGTCTCACCTCGTGGGTCACCGCATTTTTTAGGTGATCGACAACAACGACAATATTATCATGATAGTGAGAAGAATCTAAGGTGATAAACCCTTGAGATGGTTGTTTAGTTGTCTAGTGTGTCCTAGAGTCATCCATGTACTCTCAGGTTCTGATGAAAAGTTTGTATACAGTGTTTTGATTGAATCGAGCTTTCTACAACATCTTGATGCTTCTATATGTTGAATATGTGGATAGTGTACCTTTGCAAAGTTTATGTTGTAGCTGAGGCTACAGGGCAGTTGTAAAGAATATTGAGCATTGTGTGAAGTAAAGCAAGTTGTTGGGCTTTATATAAATGTTTCTAAGCAATTGGGAATTGTTGAAATCGATTTTAATTTACCTTGTTTGCTGGGTTTATATATAATTAAGGAGTAATCGTGTGTTGTGTTTTGAGTAATCTCATTGAGTGTAACAGGTTCTCACAAGTTGGTATCAGAGCTTTAGGTTCATTGAGGATATAGGGACACTAGGACTTAGGACTGGGATAATGTCTAAGTTAGGAATATGACATAAAAACATAGTGCATACTGCCTAATCTCAGTACTTGGATGTCCTGGTCAGGTATTCAGGTATTGAAGAAAATGTAAGTATGGAACTCTTAGATTGTTATCTTTCTGATTACTCTGATCAAGTAGTCATTTTGAGACAATCTAAAGAGCATAACAAATCAGAAATCATGGTGCAGATATCCCAATCTTACCCTAAAGAAGATGAAAATTTCATCATAACCTATCAAAACTTGAATATTTGGTAACTATAAGAGAAAGATACAACACCATGAAACCTAAATATGAAAATAGATAAGCTAGAGAGGAGTTCTTGAAGTTGTAATTTAAGAAGATAATGAAGTAAAAGATAGATAAGTATGTGCTAATAAAGTGATTCAAGGTATAAAATTCACATAAGATGGAGAGGACTCATGCGATAAGCATAATATGAGGAGATGAATGAGAATAATGGCAGATGAATAAAGTGAAACTTGAGTTAATCTCAGACTAAGCTATGTGTGTAAGAAGTGCTAATTGACAATCTTCATGGCATATGAAAGAAATGAAAGGAGATGATCTATGTCTAATGAAGAAAATGTGGAATATGATGATATATTCATTGATAAGTGGTTGAGAAACATGATAACATGAAAGGACATGCATATGAATGATGAAGACTTAATGAGAAAAGAGCAATGAGATGTGATAATATTAATAATTCCTATGCTAATGGTAAGGAACCCAAGCTATAAGAGGTAAAATGATACATAAAAAGTGTAACCTTCATGGGAAAAAAATATTATTGGTTATCTTTTGCTAGTGACCCATGGACAATGCTTTGATGTGAGAAGTGTGTTTCCCTTTGTGTTCCTTTCTTTTTGAGGTGTAGATTACAATTGGATCTCATGCCACTTGGTACGTGTGGAATTTTTGTAATCTTGGGATGGATATCTTGATATGATGGGTGATTGCCTTAGACTGTTGTTCCAAAAAAAAATATTTTTAATGAGCATGCTTTTTATCCTTCCAAGAGTTAGGGGGATTCCCCCTATATGTTCTTAGCTGGTTATGATATTGTGGAGGTGGATGAAACGACGTTATGAGTTGTTTATAGCACATGTAGTGGATACAAAGGTAGTGAATCCTAGTATCCAGAGTGTATCAGTTATATATGAGTTAAAGGTATGTATTAGATGAGTTGTCTAGTGTTCCTCTCCAATAGAGAGAGAGAGTCAATGTGGATCTTCCAAGTGTTGTTTGGGAAAAGAAGAATGATTCTATAATGTTATGTATGGTCTGCTGATGGTTGGGTAAGACCACTATCAATGATAGATGGTTTGTTGATCAGTGGACATGTGTTACCATGTTCCTTTAAAATAAACCTAGGATCAGGATATCAATGGATAAGAGATAGGTGGATGACATAAGTTACATGACCATGATGAGTTAGGATTATGTCATTTTGACTAAGCAATGTATCAATAGCATTCATAAATAGAAGGAACAAAGTAATCGGTTATGTCTCATAAGTTGTGACAAGCTTTGAATGATAACATCTCAAAGTATTTCAGAGATGGTTAGTAACATGGTTTACATCTTACTAAACCTTAAGAATGTTGAAGCAACTATACTCATGTGTGACACGTTCAATAAGAGTGAGTTGGGGGTTAACTAGAGTATCCTCTTAGATGATATGATACATCTACTAAGTCTGTTGTGTGAATCTTGGGAAGATGTAGAAAATGTCGTTACCCTACCCCTAACAAGGTCAACCAGGAAGTTATATTTATTAACGGTTGCAGACAAGTGTGTGATTCTTCAATTGGACTGATGACCAATCTATCATTAATATGATTGAAGAATCTTCTAAGAACATATGCTTTATAGTTATTGATAATTAGGGGATGCTCACCTGATTGATTATGTTTCTAATTACAACAATCATTAAAGGAGCATAGAGATGAAACCTTGTAGAATTACATCCGATAAGAGATACAGGATGTTCCATGTTGGTAATAGCCATCAAATATGACCTATAAGGGATGTGTGGTATAATAGATAGAATAGTTCAGGGTGACATTTGGAATCCCAAGTTAAAATGTACTACCAGACCTGTACAAGTGGCATAATAGTTCTTATGTTGAACCAAGGTAACACATGCAAGAGTTGAGGGAGAAGAATAGGTCTTCTATGATAATGATATGACATCACCAGGTGATAAAAGTAACCATGTGTAAGATCGAGGGTGACGCGCATGAGAAGTGTCCATCTATGTGTATCTTGATTTTGGGGACGAAATCCATGTTAGGGGTTTATGGTTGTGAGACCCCTACCTTGATTAAATGGTTTAACATGCTTAATTAACATAATTTAATTCTTATAACCTTAATCTAGCCTTGTTATATGCTTTGGAATCATAAGACAAGCTTAAGTTTCAAATTTGGTCCAATTTTGACATTGTTTGAGCAAGTTATGAAATTTTATGTACATTTTGGACTTTTCTGCAATTTACCCAATTGGGAGGTTTTCTTTGTATATTGACACAAGAATTATGATCCTTATAGGGTTCCTTATCATTCTATACTTTTTTGGGCTATGGGGCTCCTAGTTGTTCTTGGTTTGGAGGTGTTCCTCTTCAAGGACATTTTAGGGGTTCCCCCTTTATGGATAAGGATAAGACTAATGGTAAAGATAAGGATAAGGATAAGGGCAAAGATAAGATAAGGATAAGGGTATGGATAAAGGAGATAAAGTGTATGTGTTAAGTGAGGGAGGTGTTTCATGGAAATAGAAGCACTAGGCTATGGACACATGGAAAACTCATGGGAACCTCATGCTTGACCCCTTCCTTATCCATGAAGCTATATATACCCCTTCCTATCTCCAAAACGAAATCATTGCTCACTCCCTCTTTGCTCTAGCTTAGAGCACCGACCTTGATCTATTTGGATGTAGAGAAAAGTGGTCTAAGGTAGAAGACAACCTCTTTTTGGAGAAGAAGGTCTCCTAGAACTCCATCTAGCCCTATATAGGGTTTCTAAGGTCATCTTCTAGGGTTTTCGACCAAGGCAAGTTGTTTTCTTCCTTCCTTCTTTATTTTTCCTGATATTCCACTTCCTTAGACCTTCCTCCAGGTTTAAACTCTGTTTTTCCATGGTAAAAGTTGCTTTCGATCTCAAGATCCTACCTTTCTTGCTTCTTCTTCTAGGGTTTTGATTCCTTATGAAGAAAAGTGTCTGCTTGGCCAAGATCAGAGCTTCCTATTGGATTTTCTACCTTTTTAGCTCAAGTTTCTTGCTTCTATAAGTATGTTCTTCTCATTATATGTGAGTTTTATAACCCTCTTTACTTATATTGGTTAGTATAACCTTGCTAGCTCATGTTCTTGCTTAAAAATGGTGATTACAACATTAAGAAGCTAAGCTTGTTTAAGATTTCGATTTTTATGGTGTTTCCTATTTTGTTTCCAGTTCTATATGAACCTATAATCATGTGCACGTTCTTACTGAGGAAGTATATGACTTAGTTCAGGTTGGTATCACCACCTATGGTGTTAAGCACCTATCAACCGATGGTCCATATTAGGATTTCTATGTTATTTTCTCCTCTAAACACATGATTTGATGGTGTGGTCTTCATGACAACCGAAGGTGGTGACCAACGGTTATGAATGATGATGTGAACTAATAGTCACACCTTATGACAGTGTTAGGATCTCCTGGAATCTCAATGAGAAATAGTTTGATTCTCTAATGATGCTATCAATCAATGATGACATTAGCTTAATATTCGATGGTATTAAATGAATATAGTGCTGATCTAACAATTGATGGTGACTTAATGATCACAACTAATGGTGGATCATGTCATCACCACATATGTTAAGTTAATTATGTAGTTATAGATTCGACTAAACCTTAAACCAATGGTTCCTTGGTTCAATTGATCTAATGGTTAGACCTATACTTCAATTGATAACTTTGAACAATGAACCCGATCCAATGAATGATATTGGATGCTTCAACATCCAATGGATTAGAATGAGTCCCATGATATTATATGTGGGTCCTAGTGATGATAATTCAATGGTTCAATATCATTAATTTGTTGTTATACCTTTGCTCTCCTATAGTTATATTTGATAAATAACCATAATAAGGGGGTGTGTAACTTCAATGTGATATAGTTTGCTATACCTAATCTTAATGTAATTAAATGATGGTGATTGGTTATAATCAACCCTCTTGCATGATTAATGTGACAATGTATTACACTCTTCTTATGTCTAAACCACAAGGTAGGTCTATTTGAATATCATAGTGCCTTTCCATAATAATACATATGGACACATAATTGTTGATGATTTTTAGAGCCTTGTTTAAGGCATGGAATGATGAGGATGACCTTGCTATGAATAATGTGATGGTCTTAATGACCTTTGGGCATGTTGAGTCATGAATGAGATGAAGTCCTTTTTATGTTCCAATAAGGGTTGAAACCCTTGAACTTGTGATAAGAAATGGATATCTTGAAATGATATGATGATAATGTGGTTCATCACAATGCAATGGATGATAGCATATGGTAATGTGATTAAGATCTATACTTCAAACATTTTATATCTTCTAAAGTTGCAATGCTTATAAACTTGATAGAAATGAATTAGGGTTTGTATATTCATTTGTATGATGAAGCCTTAATTCACCCAATTGACAATAATTATTCAAGTGTAACCCTAATCATGTAGTGCAATGTGCCATAGATCCATCTGAGTGTCAGGACTTGCCAGATGGTAAAACAAGTATTCCTAAGGGAAACTCAAAACACATACTATTAAGTATGTGGGGTGCTTGTCATCCTGACTCCAAATGTTTGGGAGGATGATTGTGGTCTACCTCAATAGGAGAATGGCTATGGTCGTGTCTGTGATATGTATATATGATAAGAATTGAGGACAACTGTAGTTGTACCTCAGATGGTATGGTTTGTATTCCCACCTCCTTTCACTAGTGTCGTGACCTGTACCAAGGATGGACTAGGTTGTTAGCATCTTGATCGGATGTGTCATTGTGGCAGACTCGTACTGACCGAGGGCAGAGAAGATCTTAGGAATTCGGTTATCCTAGGTCTTGCATGGCACTGATTTTGACTTAGCAGTGGTTAGTTGGATTTGAGTGGTATCCTCAGATTCCTCAGGGCAACATAATAAAAGATGTAATACAACTATGTAGTATATATGTTTATGGTTATACACAATGCTTCACATTGGATTATAACCCTTGTTTGATCTTCTTATGTAGAGATGATATATAGTACAATGAGAGATGATAGATATGCTTGTGTTGTAGATGTGCTCATATTGTAAAGATGTTTATGTTGTCAAATATATTGACACTGATATTTAATATTATGCTTCTAGCAATGTCTAATACTTCTAGCCATGCCTATGTAATTATAAATGCTTAAAGTGCTAATTATGCCTATGCAGTTATTTGTGCTATGATGTTAGCTCTACTTATTATGTAGACTGGTTCACTTTATTAAATATGCCAATATTGATAGCCATGTCACACTACTAGACATATCAAAGATGCTTATGCTTATGGATTGCTTGTGTTGTTAGTAAGGCATAAGATGATATTCAGATCAATGATAATGATTGCTATTCAATGCAATCTTATGAAACCTCAGTAGATATTTGATAAAAGAAATGGATTTATCTATTACCTATATATACATTGATAATTGTACTTGTTTCTAAGCGTATTTGTTTAATCTGTTTAGCATGCTTGAACTATTCCATCTACTCAATTGACTATTAAATACTCCAATTGCTCAGTTATTTACTATTTAATATGATGTAATCAATATATGTTGGAGAGAGTTATATCTCTCATTGGTACTGGGTCTCACCTCGTGGGTCACCATATTTTTTAGGTGATCTACAACAGTGACAATAGTATCATGACAGTGAGAAGAATTTGAGGTGATAAACCCTAGAGATGGTTGTTTAGTTGTCTAGTGTGTCCTTGAGTAGTCCTTGTACTCTCAAGTTCAGATGAAAAGTCTCTATATGATGTTTTGATTGAATTAAGCTTTCTACAACATCTTGATGCTTGTATATGTTGAATATGTGGATAGTGTACCTTTGCAAATTTTATGTTGTAGCTGAGGCTACAGGGCAGTTGTAAAGAATATTGAACATTATGTGAAGTAAAGCAAGTTGTTGGGCTTTTATATAAATGTTTGTGAGCAATTGGGAATTGTTGAAATCGGTTTTAATTTACCTTATTTTTTGGGTTTGTGTATAATTAAGGAGTAATTGTGTGTTGTGTTTTGAGTAATCTCATTCAGTGTAATGGGTTCTCACTACTACACATAGCTTGTATTCTTGTACTTGTACAATCTCTCTCATCCTTGGTATGTATGCTTACTTGCGCTCAAATTCCATATATGAAACCTTATATCTTGATATAACTTGAAGGTCTAGTGAATTTGGTTTAAATGTTTTAGCTCTATTCAACCCCACCTTAGATCCCATTGATCCTATAAGTTTATCATAGGCTTTTGATAGATCTACCTTCATTGCCATCAAAGTAGTGCATCCTTTTTTTATCCTCATTGAATGTGTGAGTTTATGTGCAAAAATATTAATACAAACAATCATTTTCCCTAGTACAAAACCAAAGGGTTATCTAGTCTGGCATAAAGTGCTTAATTCTGTCAACAACAAATTTAGATAATAATTTAACATTGATATTGTTCAAAGATATCAACCCTAAGTGGTTGTAGGTGGTAGGATTAATGATCTTTAGGATGAGAACCATCATGGAGTGGGTAAGTTGACTAGGCAAGGGGTCACCTTGAAAGACTTTGGTTATCATTTATTTAATAGGGCACTTAACCTGCATTCAATTTTTCTATAAGAAACCTACCTCAATGCCATTTGGATCAGGTGTCTTAGATGGGACATCTTCATCAACACTTAAAAAGCCTCATCTTCAATAATTGGGTTCTGTAAAGTTTTTACATGTCTGTCATTTAGCTGTTTGAAAGAATTGATATATGAACTTACCAACCTGCCTCTCATCCCCAGATTGTAATGAGTGAATAAGCTTCGGAAATGATTGAAAATAAAAAACTTCAAATCCTCCTTTTCTTTAACCCATGTTTCATCTTCATTTTTTAGTCTATTGATGGTATTCCTTCTTCTTCTTTCATTGCCAAAGTTATGAAAGAACTTAGTTTTGGTATCCCCATGTAGTAACCAATTACATGTTGATTGTTAATGCCAACCGATATTCTCCTCACAATGAATTGATTCATATTGTGCTCTGACGTCTAGAGAAATAGGGTCGATGTACTCACTATACCCAGTTCCTAAGACTTGTTCCAACTCACTCATTCTCTTTAGAAGCTTGCTCTTCTCTTTGTGTTTTATGTATAGCATGTGTTCACCCCATGTGCTTGCTTTCCTTATAAAATCATCGATGGTGCATTCATAGCTAATGTTGTTGTACCCAACTTGATTTGAGGAACTCTTAAAACTTTTGCCACTTCTACCAAGATTCTTTGGTTTGTAATATATAGTTTTTTCTCTATATATTCTTGTGTTCTAGGAAAGTAGGAGTGGCACATGGTTAGAGGCGGTTCTTGGTAGTACTTTGATAATTGTAAATAGGTAGATATAGATCTATTCATTGCTGACTAGGGATCTATCGAGTCTAGCAAGTAAATGTGACACCACGCGCCATAAAGTGAGATTACTCAAAACAACACCGTAGAAGAAGGATTAAACAAACAGATTACTGGAAAATACTGGAAATTAAAACCATTTTCATAACACTGCCAAACAGCAAAAACCTTTACATACGAGTCCTTTCATGCCTCAAAGCACTTACCATGTGTGTCACCAACATGTTATAAGGAAACATGTTTCAGAACATATATACATATATCTATTACAACTGTTCATAAAAGGGAAAACAACCAACCACATATCAAAAGCACGTCTACAAAACATCCCTAAAGACCCGAGTGTACAAAGACGACTCTAGGACTCTAACAACAAAAGACATCCAGTAGCACTCCCAACCTTATCAGCTATTGTCACTCTTGCTACTCCTCAACCTCTATTGCACGACCTCTACCTCATCGTGCACATCCACCTAAAAAGGATGTAGGAACCCATGGAATGAGATTCCATATCTCAACAGGAGATATAACTCTCTACCAACTCTATTATTATCACAGATAAGATAGTTACAACAAGTAGTAGATTTATAGCTATGAAAAGTAGGAAATCATTATTAACAGAGTAAGCAGTTACTTTTGGATTATGAGACATCTTAAAATTATAAAAGGAATATGAAGAACATGTATATCCCTACCAACATTAATGTATAAAAACAAGCAAGACCTCATCCAATGTTTCTGCATTTGATCATATACAAGTATACTACACAGTTGTTTACGTATTTTATTCTACCCTGAGGAATTGAGTCATACCACCCAAATCCAACTGACCACTAGTAAGCTGAAATTGGTGCCATAAAAGGTCTAGTGGAAGATCCAAAATCCATGACCTCACCCCCTTGGTCAGTACAAGTGAACATGCAGTGACATCATCAGTCAGACTGTTATAGTCCAGTTGTACAAATCTAGCTCACCTTGGTACAAGTCACAGTGCTAGTGAAACTAAGCTACGACCTGCAGCCGCACTCTTCTCAAGGTATGGCCCGCAACCAATCCTGTATCACATGTCACTGAGCTAAGGCTTGAAGCCACACTCTTATCAAGGTATGGCCTGCAACCAATCCTATATAACCTAGACGTAAGGGGATATTCATCCTCACCTCCGCATATTAAAAAATATGTGCTCTGAGTTAAACTCATTTTACCATTCAACAAATGCTGACACTGAATGGATCTATGGCACAGGACAAGCTACATGATTAGGTTTCACTTGATTAGTTAGGTCATTTAAGTGTCTTTTTGCATCAATCAAGTTACAATGTATAAACTTTAAACAAACTCTACAAATAAGGCATAACACATTACCATAACATATTTGAGCATATGAGGTGTGATCTCATCACATTATCACTTGATGATTGTCATTCACCATAATTATCATCACAAGAACCACATACTTTTGGGTTAGCAATCCCTCATCTCATTACTAAGGAAATTATCATCTCATATAAGTCAATAAGCCATCACTAGGTCATAAGATCATTTTCATCCTTTTTCTGTGGTACCAACATCTCACATGTCACAAAAGGCCCATTCAAACATGTCATAAACACCATAGCTCTTACCTAGCTATGCTTACCAACTGGTGTTACCTACATGGTTAGAGACTTGGATCAAGAAGGATACTACTTCATTACCACTACCATTTCATCATGATTCATGTCATTCACATTACAACATTAGGGTTAGGGTTCTCTTTAACCAATTAGGGTTTACAAGGTTGGATCAACAACCAACCTTAGATCATCACTTCCATTATCACAATAAGGTATGTTATGAAATAAAGGTCACAGAAAACAACACTCCTTTATTGTCCACACAACCACCCCATAGGGTATCACATCATATCATGTAACCCTATCATCAACATGATGTAACATGACCACCATCACAAGGTATCAGTTTAGACTATCATATAGTGTATCGGTTTAGACCGTCTTGGTGTATCAGTTGATACTTTCCATAGGATGTCGCCTTGTCATCATCATTACATATCGACTACCACTATGTAAGGTACAAGATATAACCTTACGAGTGGTGTATCAGTTGAGAACTCATGGTGTCAGGTTAAATTAACAAGAGGTGTATCAATTTAGCCCTTCTTGAAAGTGTGACGGGCAACACCACCTAAGGGTGTGACGAGCAACACCACCTAAAGGTGTGACAGGAAACACCACCTAAAGGTGTGACGGGCAACACCAAATAAATGTGTGACAGGAAACACCACCTAAAGGTGTGATGGGTAATGCTTAGTGTGTCGGGAAACCATAGGTATGTCACGTTGTTAGGGTTAGGGTTTCAACAAGGCATCACAGTTCACCACTTCAAGGTATAACATGCAACCCTACACTAAAGTGTGTCAGCTTCTTGCTCAACCAAGGCATCATAGCTTGACACTCAAAGCAGACCAACTCACAAGATACTACCCTGGTCATGAAGGGATAACATCCTCAAGGCATATAGGTTAGCCTAATATCGGTTAGGCACTTCTAGGGCATGATGGGCTAACTCCATCAAGACCTGTCAATTTAACAACCATATCGGCATAGCATCCCCTAAGACATGACAAGTTAACCCCCTCAACACATGTCGGCTTAAGCATTTCCAAGTCATGACGACTTGCCACATGGTGTGTTGGTTTGTTGCACTGCAAGTCATGATGACCACTCAAGTGTGTAAACTTGGTCATCTTCAACCTTAGGAAGATTGGCTACTAGTTCATCTACTAACATGGCAAGAAGGTGCAAAACATGGGTAGAAACTTAAACAAAATTCGTTCACCAAAATAGTTCTCAAAACCACCAAGAACTACTAACATATAAGACATGCACGATCTAGAGATAAGGATCAACATATATGAAAGAGTGAAAATAACAGACAAGGTTAAGAGTTATATAACCCGCCTCAAAGATCACCACCAAGATCCAAGCTCCAAGGTCAAGCTTCAAGCTCACGAGCTCAAGGTAGAAGATGATCTACCAACTTAGTCACCACTACACCTCCAAGGAAGAAGATGAGACCAAGGTTAAGATGGTTCAATATGGAAAGAAGGTATCCAAGATCCATGGCCGAGAAGAGGAAAAAAAATCTAGAAAACATAGTTACCAAGGTAGAAGATGAAAGATGATCAAAGAACTCCACAACTTGGGACTCATCCTCCAAGCTCCAAGAGAGATTCTCTTACTCCTTAAGCTTCTCAAGGTCATCCACCAAGAAGGGGAGAAAGAAAGGATGGCCAAAAGGATTCTCTTGCATGGAGAGAAAGAAGATTATATACTAGGGGGATGAGAGAGAGGTCATGGAAGAGGTGTCATCACCTTAGGAGCTAAGGTGACATTTGTTCACGAGAAAAGAGCCACATGCAACAACATGCAAGACATGGTGATAAGGTCTAGGCTAGATCTCACCCTCTCGGTCTCCTACCAAGGTCATGCCCGATACCATATCTCCACACACCCTCAAACCGATAGGGCACACTCACAAACTGATAGGGCACAACCCTACACACTCACAAACCGATAGGGCACAACCCTACACACTCACAAATCGATACACAACCTCTTCAAGGCTCTCCAACCCGAGACAACACATCTAGGTGCAAGACACACCTCACACATGTGTTCAACACATCACCAAGGATGTCACCTCACAAACAAGATCCAAACAAGGTGTTGTCTCTCACTCTCTCTTCTCTAGATGATGCAAAGAGATAGAAGGAACACTCTAGAGGCAAAAAACTTGCACATCAACCCCTACTCTGGGTGAATTGCAAATTGCACCAAAACCTCACCACAAAACACAAGCATCATCCAAACAAGCTCAAACAAGAAACTTAAACTTTTGACATGCCCTAATTACATCTCATATGATTAGAAAAAGGTTCTAAGAAACATACTTAAGCAAACAAACAAGGTTATCCCAAAACATGGGTCAGGGTCCTTATAGTAAACTTTCTCTCTTAAAAGTTGTCCTGGGACCTGATGCCCATATATCCTCTAGTTTGGCATAATCCATTATATCCCTGAACTCATTTGCATTTGATTGATTGAAGATCTGGATCTAATCTTTTTGTCTCTGGTTAGAGTGGTATTGAAGTCTCCGATTAAGAACCATGGGTCATTAATGGTTTTTGATAATCGTTTAATATGGTTCCAAAGGAGTTTCTTGGGGCTTGGTTGTGGACTTGCATGGTCAAAGGTAATGGAGTATTCATATGAGAAGGAGCAATGAAATGCCCTTGAATACTAGTAGTAAGTGCCCCTCCCCTCTCCCGTCAACTCCTAATTTTTTAAATAGTTGCAATAGATGCACCCCTCTCCCCCTTCAATTCCAAGATTTTTTTTAAAGTAGCAGTAGTAAATGCCCCATATTAACTCTATAAAAAAAAGTTAAATCGTACTACTAAATTTTGACCAGAAAATACTCTAAACAACTAACTCAGAAAAGGTAACGTCAAAAATCAATTCATTCAATATTCATAAATTCATACAATTATATTGTGTTGACTAGAATATTTGTGGCTATTAAATTTCCACAAATGTGCATGAGAAAGTGCATCAGATGCAACTTTTTTCCTGAACAGTCTTCAAATAATTGACTCAAAAAAGGTAATCCAAAAATTAATTCGTCAACACATTGTTCACAAAATTAAATTGTGTTGACTTGACTCCATGACTTTTTCATTTCAGCAAAACAAGTGTGAGGAAGTTCATCAGAAGTACATTTTCTCGATAATACTAACATGACAAAATGCATAATCCAAAAGGTTTTAGAAATATTGTATACTAGATTAACAAGCAAATTATTTTCTTTACTGTGACTTTTAGTAGACAAAATGGATCCCACATTTAATTGGGATTTAAGTAAGGAAATATTAATATTGTGTTTAAGATTTAGATATATAGTAAAATATAATTCAAAAGAACCATTATGTTGTAGTTGTGTCAATACTTGTCATACCAAATATTATTGTAATGACCACATTTGTACTTAATTGGTAAATTAGGGTTTACCTGAATGATTACATACTTGATTAGATTGAACATCGTTTAGACTTGATTAATGTTAGTAGATCAATTGTTATGTTTCAAACCTAAGAAGAAACTATAATCATGATTTTAGTTTGAAGAATTAGGGTTTGAGAAATGTAAACCCTAATCGACAAAAAATAGGGTTTTGATAGTACATGAATATGGAATTTAATCAGGATAGCAGTGTGGTAAATGATATTTCATATTTTCTAAAATTTTTGTATTTAATTGAATTTCGGATATGATATGGATAACTCAATCTTTCATATTGTAGAAAAATTTCAGAATTTTTGAGTGTTCTTTGAATGTGGTTTTTGGTCGAACTATACTTCGACCAAAATGGTGACATAGTACTTTTTAGCAATGTAGTGTTTTATTTTTAATTATTTATTGGTAATTATAAATGATCTGAAATTTTAAATGGAGATCTAAAACTTAATAATAAACAATATATAAAATTTTCATAATTTTTGGATGCGTTTAGAACTTATCAATAGATGAATTACAGTAACTGACATTTCTACAGAATTCTGGATAGCAGTGCACTATTCAATTTTTAATTATTTAATTGGAGCTTGGAATGATCTCCAATTTTAACTGAAGCTTAGTACTCAATTATACACAACATGCTAAATTATCATAATTTTTGGAGAAGTTTTGATCTCTAAAATACACGAATTACAGAAACCTTTTTATGACAGAAAAATCTGCTAAAATAAGAAAAAGTTTAGTGAGGAGTCAAAGTGCAATTGACCCAAGCAGCTCAATTGCTCTATATGGTCAACATAAAATACTATCAGATCCAATAATTCGTGATTCATTCTAGAGAAATGAAATCCTAGAGAGAGAGGGAGAGTTAGGGTTTGAGAGGAGAAAGTGATGGAGATGCTGACTTAGGGTTTTGCGGTCCGAGCAATGATGAAATCATGTAAGTTTAGCTTCTTTCCATAGACTTTAATGGAGAATATTATATCACATGTCAAGATTCCTCCCTCCTCTGATTTTATCTAATATGGTATAAAAAATTTCCCTTTTCTCACTCTTTCTTCATAATCCCTCATTTTTAGGGTTTCCGAGTTGAAAGGAAGAAGAATCGGGTGAATTGCTAGGGATTTGATATGGATTCGAGATTTTTAGATATGGGATACATTTTTAAGGTGTTTTCACACCTTAGGGTGAGTGGGAACTTTCTTTAAACAATATATTGCACGAAAATTGGTTAAATCATCCATAATCTTTAATTGCTTAGTATGCGACTACAAACCCTGAATTGTCTATTTGTTCTAAGTTGTTGCAAAATGACATGAAATGGATTGTTCCTCTATTTGGATGAATTTCAGATGATAAAATCATATTATAAATATATACAATACATTCTAATGAGAATTCCCTAAGTGTTTGCAGAGGTTATAAGAATAAATTGAAATATAGGGAATTTGTCTATGACTGAAATTTGTTGTATAAGTAAATAGAGAAATTTGCTTATCTAGATACCCTTGGTTATGAATGATTGTTTATCTAAATTCATAGTACACATATGTCAGATACTATCTTGATTCATTTGAAGTGAATAGTGTTTGTTTGATATCTCAGTAAAGAGGGTGAAACCTTAGATCTGAGGAAAGTTAGATATTTGCGAATAGATATCGTGAAATCCATTTGAAGGGATTTTCTTGACATGATAGAATTTATTTATTCAATTTTATTATTGATGCATATTATCTCAGTGAATGGCATGGAAACCCAAATTTAGCTCAGTTTCAAGGTTTCATACATATATTGATTTTATAAGATTTGTTGATAGTAGTCTTTATTCAGTGAATGTTTAAGTCGCATGAAATCCTTATGAGAGCCATGTGATAAGTGAATGAGGTAAATGAAACCCTAAGGATAGGGTGTTCAATGAATCAAGTATTTTGGTCATCAATGTTCTCAGTATGAGATGTGGTGATGCACAACTCAAGATTTGGGTTGAGGTGCACGTTTTCTAAGAAAGTACAAATAATTTACAGGTGCAAATGATGATTACTTGTATGTCAAGTAATTAACTCTTATCAGTGTATTAAGAAGTTCAATTGCATGATTCTAGTGTATAAAGTATCAAGTGGACATGTATTTTGTTATTTAAGAATTTTAGTCTGCCTACATGTATAAAATGTTGATTTCTCAATATATTATAGTGTTTTGAGTATATTTCTTTGCCAACTTTAGAATGATATACATGTTGTGTTATAAACTTCAAATAAATAGACACGGTACCATAGAGATACCAGAGTCAAGTATAAGTAAGAGAAAGGTACAATGTAGAAAGAGTTTTTTAGGAATAATAAAATAATAGACTTAAGAGCCCTGAACACCATAGAATCCCTATGAGAGGTCTGCGTCTTAGGGATGAAATGACCTAACCCTGGCGGTGTGTCCAGTATACGGGGGTCGAAACGTACCAACAGGTGGTACGAGGGACGAAGCCCTACTGGAAGTCTCCTTAAATTACAGAATGTAGTGTCCAACATCAACCAAAAGTCCTGGTGGCACTAGAGTACAAAAAAGTGTGTCCAACATCAACCAGAAGTCTTGGTGGCACTAGAGTACAGAAAAAGCCAAGAGGTGGATTGACTCTCTGCCTATGTTCTCAGGTTAGAGGAGGAGTCTAGTTTAGGCCAGAGAGCCATTTCCCTATTACAGACCAGGAGAGTAGTCAGACTTAGCATTTCCCGGGTGTGTCCGCTAAGTCTTGTACGGTGTGATCGTAGTGCACTATGAGTCTTCATATGTAGAGTACACTTTATATGATTAGGGCATAATTAAATGAATGAGAGGTCAAACAAGTGTAAACAGTTATTCAATTATTCTTTGTATGTTTCTGAATTATTAGTTCTCTTTATGATCAATCAAGCATTTCATATATTGATTCACTCTTATAGATATCTAGAGTATCCTGCCATATTTATGATTGTCAATTATTAGACTCTTTAAAGCTTACTGCTGTTATAATTGATATCAGTTGGTCAAAAGTATATATGTAATTATATCAGTGCTTTAGACTGTTTCTTTGAAGTACTCATTCACTGAGCGAGTAGGCTCACCCCTCTACTCAAATTTTTTAGGGAAATCACATGACTTGAAGAAGATATCATTAGATTAGAGTAGATCTGCCACAAGAGTTAAGTCTGAGTATAGTTAAGTTTAGTCGGTCCCTGTCACTCTAGGTCCTAGTATAGATGTGAGATTGTTATAAGTGATGTTTTGTATCTTTGTTTTATTAATAAGAGAGAATGTATCTGATTATCATGTCGTATGTACCTGAGAATGAATGTATGGATGTGTATCATTTATGTTGAGATCATATTAAAGTAATCAAAGTTTGATTCTCTTACAAAGTTGTTTATGTGATTGGATGCAAGAAAAACAAAGAGTTTGAAAAAGAAAAAAAAGTTAAGGGTGATCTTTGTATTACGTTAAATCCTCAATCTATGCCCTAATCACATGATTAGTGGAAATTGTGAGATCAGGGTGTAACAATTATATTTTTAGCAATAATCTGAATTTTAGAGTTTATTCTATGTCAATCACCATAACATGTGCATCCTTGTAGTCATGAGCCAGATATATCCAATGTTTTTTGTGTGTTGATCTTGTGGCCATTATAGCCAACGATATCCGATCATTAGTTCAACAATTGTTACTATTCCTTATAATTTGACAATTGGAAACTGACAAGATTTTGATCAATTCAATGAGAAATGGGTACATTTTTTGTGTGAAAACAGTTACATCAAGGGCATGTAGGGAACAATTTAGGGAACAGTTGAATATCAGAAAGATAAAAGTGCTTCCCTTGAGGGGGGCATGCATGCCATTGCATTGTTGGGGATGGTTGCTTTAAACAAAATTTGGGCAGTGCATCTGTGAGTTTGTTTTGATTTCTTCTTTGGTGCACTACTTTCTCTATCCCTGCACGGATCAAGCCTTCTATAATCTTCATAGTAAGAATACGATATTTGTCTGGAGAGTCCTTCAGGTGTGAAACCCACTGTACAACATTCCAAGAATCTGATATGATTATGCCTTTAATAAAGTTGTTAAGAGCAGCAAGTTGTACTCCATGCATGATAGCCTTCAGCTCGCCTTCCATCACATCCGATCCAGGGCATAGTTTGGCAGAGCCCATCTTCCACTGTCCTAGGGAATTTCTAGCAATGGTGCATATACACATCATTTGTGTGTTGCTTGAGATGGCAGCATCCACATGAATAATAGTTGTAGACGTCCGAGTAGGTTGAGGTGGGATGATCATGTTCCCTTCAGGATTGCATGATTGGGTCATAGCACAGGTAATAGATGAAGCTTCAGCAATGCAATTAACAGCCACCACTATTGGTGGGATGCTTCTTTGCTCGAAGATGAATGAGTTTCGGTTCTTCCATATCCTCCAACATGCTACTGCGAATTTCATTTGCCAGTTCTGGATCCGGTGGAGTCCTTTGAGGTTATATTCCATCCATGATTGAATACTGGTGCTCGAGAAGAAGAGGGTTGCTTCCGGAGGAATAATCTTGACCCATGTCTATTTTGATGCCTCACAATCGTGAATGGCATGGAGGCAGTCCTCATCCGCAACATTACATCTTGAGCATGTGGGTACTTCAGTAAACTTCTTCTGTGTTTTGAGGACATTTGTGGGCAGGCGGCAATGGAGTAAAAGCCATAAGTGTGTTTTGATTTGGTGTGGTGTTTAAATGGACCAAATGGTTTTGAATAGGGGATGTTCTTCTTCTTGCCAATGATAAATGACGGCATAAGCTGAGCTGGGTGTAAAAATCCCATGGTGGTCTGGCTTCCATACCTGAGTGCCTTCCCCGTAGGAGTGCTTGGGTGTAGGCATGTGCAAGATGGAATGAATAGTATTCGTGGTGAACCAGTATGTCAGAAAGTTGACATCCCACTTTTCATCATCCTTCACCAGGCTTATGACCTTGAGATCAAGCATGTCCTCTAGAATAGTTAAATCTATTTTGATGGAAGGTTGGTGGCCGCTCCCTACCCATTCGTCTGTCCAGGCCAGGGTATCTTCCCTCGAGATGGTGATCCTTCTGGAGTTCTTTAGGAGAGTGGGGGTGAGTCTTCTAATGCTCCGCCACAGGTGAGAGCCATTTGAGCTTGGTTGTCTTCTGCTGTGGTATTTACCTACCATGAGAATCCACCCATGGGATGTGCTTTCGTAGCAGAAATGTCCACGCCATCTTCATAAGGAGGGATGTGTTGAAGTCCTTGGAACGTTTGATACCAAGTCCTCTGAACTGTTTTGGTTTCATTACAGTCTTCCAAGAAACCAGGTTGAGGCGTTTATTGTTGCTTCCGTTCCAAATGAAATTCCTTATTGATTTATCTATTTTGTCACAGGTGGCTGAGGGAAGCTGGATTGATTGCATTACATAACAAGCCTGTGATTGTAACACTGATCTTGTGAGAGTAATTCTTCCTACCAAGGAGAGTAAGTTGTTCTGCCATTGGTGTATCTGTTTATGGATTTTCTCTGTGAGGTTGAGGAAGAGTTCCTTGTTTTTCCTTCTATGAACTATCGAAACCCCAAGATGACGACCCAGATTGCTTGTTTCCTGTATTCCTAATTTCCTGTAGACTTGGTTCCTCATTTCCCTAGGTGTGTTGATGGAGAAGAAGACCGCAGATTTGTCGTGAGAAAGGATGAGACTTGATGCTTCGCTGAACCTCTTGAAGCAAGCTTTGATAATCTTAGCTTGTTGAAGAGAGGCTTCCCCGAAGAGGATGATATCATCTGCAAAGCTTGCATGGGTTATGGGGATCTTGGCTTTAGAGATGAAGATGGGTTTCCACTTCCCAGTAGATACTTCAGAGGTGATGAGCTGACTGAATCTTTCTAAACAAAGGATGAAGATATAAGGTGAAAGGGGATCACCTTGTTTTACCCCACAGGAAGGTTTAAAAGAACAGGTGGTATCACCATTCCATAGGATGGAAGATTCTCCTGATGTGATGATCTCTATAATGATGTTTGTGATGATTCTTGGCAGAGAGGTTCTTATGAGTGTATCATGAATGAAGTGCCAACTCAATTTATCAAAAGCTTTAACTAGGTCAAGCTTCAGTGCCAGGGATTTCTTGGTGCTCATTTTTGACTCCATGGAATGTATTACTTCTTGTACTAGGACAGTGTTATCACTTATCCTTCACCCGGGAATGAAGGTTGATTGATGGGGCGACACCCAGTCATTGAGGAAGGGTCTGATCCTAGTTGTGAGCACCCTGGATAAAAGCTTAGTACAAACATTATTCAGAGATATTGGACGGAATTGAGAGCAAACCTCAGGCATAGTTATCTTCAGAATGAGAATGATGAGGGAGTCTGTCGACTTGGGGGGCAAGGGGATGCCCTGGAAAGGACTTTGGATGAAATTACAAAGCTGATGTTTTAGATTTTTCCAGTTCATTTGATAGAAAGCATCATCAACTCCGTCAGGGCCTGGGGCTTTGATGGGAGACATGGAAGCTAGGGCAAAGTGGATTTCTTCAGCGTTTGTAATGGTAGCCAACTCAATTTCCTGGTCAGTGGTTAAGCGGGTGTAGGCACCTGGGAAGAAGAACACTTCTGTCTTCTCAAGTTTTCATCAGCTTCCTTATAGATGTTGGAGAATAAGGACATGATTAGTTGCTTGATTGTTGATTCATCAGTCGTCCATTCACCATTGGAGTCCTTGAGATAAGTAATTTTATTTCTTGATCTACGAGCTTTGGTGAGAGAGTGGAAGAATTGGGTGTTGTTATCCCCTAGTTTGATCCATTCGCATCTAGCTCTTTGTTGACTTTCAGCTTCATCTCTTTTGAGAATATCATCCTGTTTCGATTGCAGAATAATTGTTTCTTGTGTAGTAGTGTGATTGAGAGTGATGGCTAGATTCATTTGGTTCAATTTAATTTTATTTGATATTTGGTCCTTTTCCTTCCTGTCAGTTTTCCTGGTGGCAATGTCCCATTTTCTCACTTTAGCAAGGAATCTGGAGTTGGCAAACATTAGGTCTTGGTCTTGGGGTCATGAACCTGTGAAGAAGTCTTCGTAGCTCGGAGTAGAGTACCAACGTGCAGAGGTGTGCATTGTATGGTGCTTGTTGATTGATTGATGGTCGATGCATGAGACCATTATAGGAGCATGGTCTGAGTGATTTTTTTCAAGAACACTGACCTCTTTGCCATTGTAATGGGTATATTATTGAATAATCATTTTAGTTTATTCAATTTTTAGTATTGTCATTGTAATGCCTCTAAACTTGCTTAATGAGTTGAATAAGCTTAATTATCATAATTGAATTCTTATAACCCTAATATAACATTGTGATATGCTTTGAAATCATAAGACAAGCTTAAGTTTCAAATTTGGTCCAATTTGGATACTGTTTGAGCAAGTTATGCAATTTTATGCACATTTTGGACTTTTCTATAATTTACCCAATTGAGAGGTTTTCTTTGCAATTTATCACATGCATTATGTTCCTTGGATATTCTCTCATCATTCTTGAGCTTTCTGAGCCATGGGGCCCCTAAATAAACCTTAGTTTGAAGGTGTTTTCTCCAAGGGTATTTTAGGGTTTACCCCTTCACGGATGAGCTACCTTTAGTAGCTATCAACTAATGAATTATGTGATTGTCTGGGAAATTCGACAAAGGAAAGATAAGAAGGTCTATAAGTATGGTGGGGGAGATTCTTGTGTGTGTGCTTGTATATTCTTAATAGTTTAAGGCCATAGAAACATGGGTAAGCTACTTTTACACCTCATGCTTGCTTCCATCCTTATCCATGGGCTATATTTACCTCTTCCTTGCACAAGTACGAAACTATGATTGCTTTCTCTTTCCTTTAACCTGGAGCAACGAATCCCCTCTGGTTTTCGACAGAACCAAGTGCTCTAAGGTATAAGACAACCTCTTTTTGGAGAAGAAGGTCTCCTAGTGCTCCATTTAGCCCTACCTAGGGTTACCAAGGTCATCTTCTAGGGATTCCAACCAATGCAAGTTATTTTATTCTTTCATTCTCCATTTCTCTTGCTCTTATCCTTCCTTATACCTTCCTACAGGTTGGAACCTTGTTGTTCCATGGTAGAATTTTCTCTAAAGCTCTAAAACCCTACCTTTCTTGCTCCTTATGCTTAGAGTTTGCTCATTTGATGAAGAAAGGTGCTAGATGGACGAATTCATAGCTTATTCTTGGATTTTCTACCCTACATGCTCGAGTTTTCTTATGTTTGGGGTTTCATATTCTCATCATAGGCAAGTTTTATAGCCTGCTCCATGTTTATTGCTTACCATAAGCTTGTTAGCTCATGTTCTTGCTTGAAAATGATAATTCATGCACGAAAAAGTTATGCTTGACTTGTATTTCAATTTTATAATGTTCCCTATTCTTATTTCAGTTCTAGATGAACCTATGATCATGTGTACATTATTCTTAAGGTATAATATGACTTGGATTAGGTTGGTTTGACAACCTATGGTGCTAAGCACCTATCAACCAATGGTCCATTTTAGGGTTTAAAGCTGATTTCTTATATAAGTCCATGACCCGATGATGTTACCATTGCAACAACCCTATGGTGTTGCCTTCATGACAACTGATGGTCATGATCAAAGGTGTCAAATGATGGTGACAGCCTATGGTCACCCCCTTAGGTTAGTTTTTGTATCAATTAGAAGTTTAATGATCAATCATTAAGTACCCTACTAATGTTATCAATCAATGATGACATTAGCTTAATATTTGATGTTGACTAATGAATATAGTGTTGATCTAACAACCTATGGTGATTTAATGGTCATGAATGATGGTGGATCAAGTATCTACAACCTATGGTAAGTTAATCATTGTAGTTGTAGCATCAATTAAGCCTTAGACCAATGGTTTCTTGGGTCACTTGATGCAATGGCTAGACCTATACTGTAATTGATGGTTTTAACATATGAAATTGAATCAATGGTCAAGATCTAATGTTTATTCCTCCAATAAAGTGTAATGATGGCTAATTTAATATGTTGGTCCTAATAATGTGATTTATATGGTTTCCTTTATATGATCAACTTAAGGAGCTTACTTGTTGACAATGGATGGCTTGTTTTAAATGAACATTCGATTGTGGGTTTTACCTTACTCTCAATGTAACTTTTTGTGTTGTTAATCAAGGGATGTCTAGGGGTTAGATGGTGACTCTTTCTAGAGTACAAATCAAGGACTTCATAGGCGGTTTATCCAAGGTGTTTACTTATGTAAACAACCAATGGTCTTACCTTTTAAACATCCAATGGTTCTGGGTGACATTGTGGTATGGTGATATGGGTTGAATGATGATGGAACAAATGGAGGGTTACCCTTAATAAGGTAGTCTTACCAATTCACTCATATGAATAGAAGGGAAGATAATCATATTGTGTTGATATGTAACCCTAATGAGGTATAGCTTGTTATACCTAGCTTTAATATAACTAAATGATGGTAATTGTGTATGAATAGTCCTTGAATGACTAATACAATCATGGAGTATTATGTTACTGTTGTTGAAACCCTAGTATGCTATAACCCGATGGTTACACCTTGATTTATGTGTGGGTTCATACTTGAGAATGGTATGGAATGTGATAGTGATGCTTCACCTTATGCATCCATGATCTAATGGGGTTGCTGTGAGTTAGGGTTTGGGTATGAGTGCTGATTAGTAACATTAATTATAATTTATCTTGTGAACCTAACTCTAATGCAAATAGATAAGAGATGAGTATTCATGTTTAACATTCTTATATGATGGAATGATGGTGGAATAACCTCCTTACTATGATCATAACCTTGATATGTTAATTGGTGGTTATCATAGCCACATGGTTGATACTTTCTTATGCTAAACATGTGCATAATGAATATGATGAGAGTTAATCATATCTAGATTCCTTGCATTTTAATGTAATAAAGGAATGTTCTTAATGTTAATATAACCCTGCTATGATTGTTTGTGAATATCTCCTAGATCATTAATGCAATACTGTGTTGATCTGGTGTATTATATGTAAGTAATGTTGTTGAGCCTTGTTATAAGGTATGCAAAGATAATGATGATCTTGCAGGGATAGTATGATGGTCTTAATGACCTTTGGGCATGGATGAGACTTGAATGAGGTGGAATCCTCTTGTGTTGATAAGGGTTGATACCCTGTGATATTGTGAAAAGGATTTATATCTTGTGATAGTATGATGACTAGTGTAGCCTCATGAATGGCAAGTAAATAGTACCATGTGATGATGAGATGAGAAATTATGTTTCACAAATTTTATATCTTTTGAAGTTATGATATTTATATGCTTGTTAGAAGTGAATTAGGGTTTGTATGTCTACTTGTTTCATGCAGCTTTAATTCACCCAATTGACATAACTAATCAAGTGAAACTCTAATCATGTAGTGTCTTGTGCCATAGATCCATCTGAGTGTCAGAACTTGCCAGATGGTGAAACGAGTATTCCTAAGGGAAACTCAGAGTGCATACTGTTGAGTATGTGGGGGTGGCAAGTTGAGGATATATCTTTGTCATCCACAATGCAGATTGTAGAGGTTGGCTATGGTCATGCCTCATACATCTGATGTGATTGAGAACGACTGCGGTCGTGTTTCAGTGATTATATATGTGACAAGATTGGAGGACAATTGCGGTTGTACCTCGTATGGTAGGGTATGCGTACCCACCTCCTTTAAAAAGTGACGTGACCTGTACCAAGGACGGACTAGGCTGTTAACAGCTTGACCTTATGTGCCGCTATGGCGGACCCGTACTGACCGGGGGCATAGAAGATCTTAGGAGTCCGACTCTTCCTAGATCTTGTATGGCACAGATTTCGACTTAGCAGTGGTCAGTTGGATTTTGAGTGGTATCCTCAATTTCCTCAGGGCATAACAAAAGATGTACGACAGTCATGTAGCATATCTGTTTAGAGTTATACACAACACTTCATATTGGATGAAAACCCTTGTTTGCTTTCTTTTCACTGAGATCATGTACAGTACAATAAGAGATAATAGATATGCTTATGCTGTAGTTATGCTCATGTTGCAAACATGCTTATGTTGTCACATATACAGACACTGATGGTTAAGATGTTGTTGCTAGCTATGTTTAATATTGCTGGCCATGCTTTGTAAATAGAGATGCATATACTACTAATCATGCTTATCCAGATAGTTGTGCTTATGTTGTTAGCTCTTTTTATGATGTTGATATGTTCAACATATTAGACATGCTAATGTTGTTAGCTATGCTTATGTGGCTAAACTTATTCATAATGATAGAGATTCTATGTTACTAGACTTGCTTATGATGCTAGATATGCATATGCTACTGAATTTCTTATATTGTCAACAAGATAAAGGATGATAGTCTGTCTAATGATGATAGTTATTATCTACTCCTTTATGTATTTTGTTAATCATCAGTGCTGCTGAGCTTATTTGTTATATCTGATTAAATTGCTTAACTATTTTATTGCTTAAAAATGTTGTAATCAATAAACGTTGTTGGAGGTTATATCTCTTGCTGGGACATGAGTCTCACCCTTGTGGTTCGCCACATTTTTTAGGTAATCGACAGTGATGACAACAGAACCGTGAAAGTAAAGAGGAACTACAATAATGAATATTTGAGAAAGTTGATTAGATGTATAGTGTGTCATAGAGTCGTCACTGTACTCTCAGGTCCTGGCAGGAAAAGTTTGTATATGGTGTTTCAAACAAATCGAACTTTTGTTAGCATATTAGTGCTTGTTTGTGTGGCATATACAAATATTATTCTCCTATGCATATATGTGGTGACTAAGATGATTGAACAATTTGTATCCATTTCTTGGCATAGTATGGATATAAGAAAGATGTTGGGCTCTTATGCAAATACTTCTGAGCGGGTGCTGACATTGAAATCAGTTTTAATTTACCCATATTTTTGGGTATGTGATTAATTAGAAATTTATTGCGTTTTATGTTTTGAGTAATCTCATTTAGTATGACGGGTTCTCACAGTCATCAACATAATATACACGATGTAATAACTATTATAAACTAAACATATTGGTATTTGATGAATTGGATGTACCAATATATGCTTCTTTATTCTTGTCAAAATTTGAGATATTAGAAAATATAAGCAGTTTTCATATTTAATATGGACTACTAATGATTCTGTTATTCACTTTATTTGATTAGCATTGATATTACCAGTGGCAACAATGCCAAAAGAAAAATTATTTATATCATGAAATTATACAAACTCGTTGGCACAATCAGATGAACAAATACTGGCTCAATGATTCAATGGTGGTCTATATTGAAAAGGAAATATTTTGCACCATCGATAATATAGTAGTAGTGGAAGAATATCATGGGATAGAAACTCGAAGAAAAATTTAAACTGTATTGGATAATTTTTCTTATTATGGAATGTGTTGGTATATCCATAAGATTAACAGTTTGAGTGTGTTCTATAATATTAATTGACAACCACTAACATTATTGATTTTTTTCATAAATTTTAATTAATAACTAATTTTATTTGTAATTGTGCACCCCTTTGAAATCTGATTTGCTCCGCCCCTGGGGTACATGGGAAGGAAATGAGGGATCAATTGGATATACATGAAATGAGTTGTTTATAGCTAACTTGAGCCAAAAAAAGGGGTTGGTAGGTTCCCCTCATGGGAGGGGAAGATCCCTTAAATGTGCCCCCAATATGTTAAATTGATTGTTTGCATAAGGGCACTACTATAGTACAAGTTCCATTTTGCTGAATCAAAAAAACAAAAATAGAAGTTTGATTGGAAGCCCTTATCATAAAAAAAAACTTTCATGGAGGATCATGACAAGGGTAGGGAGATTGGTGACTTGTCGAGAGAAGTGTCATTATCCTTATCATGGGTCTTACAACAACAAGTTGGCTATCCTGCATAACACATTCATAACTCTTGCTAAAGCTATAAACTGAATATAATTAAAGAAGAGCAATCTATATAACTATGGCTTAGCAAAATTTCCATTTTTAGTATTAAAATTATTAGTTTAACATTGACCACACTTGTTGATTTTTATGATATATGGCAATCAAAGTTAATCCAAGACAAAGCGTTTACAAAGTAACATTTAAAGAAGATTTTTGAAATATACGTAAATGCATATTTGATGAATTTGCTCATTTTTACAATTTTGGAAAACTATCAATTTATATCTGCTTCACAACTAATCCCTATAAAAATAACTAGGATGCTAACTCTTGGCCAAGTTATATTGATTAAGTTCACCTATTGGGTTTACTCGTAACTATTGGCCGCCTTGGAGTTGAAATTGTGCTTTTAATTGGGGAATCGAAAGATATAACCCTAATTGTATTCGTCCTATCTCGGTTTGCCCCCGGTCGCCCTACTCACCAGCAGTGTTCTGTGTTCAAACCACCAAAGTGAACGCGGCAACTTATATACGAAATACACTTCCCGTTGTGGCAATCGGCCGGATGTTTGCCAATCAGTCACGCAAGCAGCTGGAGGGGCGCCGCCACCTAATCGAGGATGGTGACGTCGTTATCGTCTACGAGAGGCACGACCGCATGAAAGCTGTGCGGGTGGCCGGTGAGCGCGGCGAGCTGCAGAATCGCTTCGGCGTTTTTAAGCACTCAGACTGGATCGGGAAGCCATTTGGGTCGCAGGTTTTTAGTTCCAAAGGAGGTAGCGGCTTCGTTTACCTTCTTGCGCCGACGCCCGAGCTCTGGACACTTGTCCTCAACCATCGTACTCAGATTCTATACATCGCCGACATCAGCTTGGTGGTCACCTACCTGGAGCTTGTGCCCGGATGCACGGTGCTTGAGTCTGGAACCGGAAGTGGCTCCCTCACCACCTCCCTGGCACGGGCTGTGGCCCCCTCGGGACATGTATACACTTTTGACTTCCATGAGCAGAGGGCCGCTGCCGCTAGGTAAGGTTCCAATTATACCGCAATGCTGTATACCCATAATCTTTTTCTTGTAAGTTAAGTCAAACACGTTGAGTTGGGGGGGGGGACATTTATAGGTATAGCTTGATCACACTAGACCAGTTTTAATCAAAATCCGGTGGCTTCTAGCAGCTTTGGAAGCTGTGACCGATAACTAATTATACCCAAGTCCTTGAGTTCAGCTGTAAGTAAACAAGTGTTTCACAAAGATGATTAACATTTGGTCCCGTTCTGATTGATAGTGTTTTTGAATTATCATTAATACATAAGGACTAACCAGCGGCAACCAAGTCTGCAAGATGATAGTGTTTGGAAACCTTAATATAGAATAGAGGACTGCCTAATAGAAGCTAATCCTTTTAAGACATCTTCATATCATGTGCTTCTTCAAATTGGTTACAACCGGCTCAATTTTCTTTTGGTAACTGAGGATGCACCCCGAGCTTGAGTTGAGAATGAGGGCTGAGGCCAATATGGGAATAGTGAAACCAGCCTGCAATCCCCACTCCTTGATAAGTCGTGCATAGCGCGCAATCCAGTGACCTCCAAGTTGTTAACTACTCCCAAACTAACCTATCATTTGGTGTTTTACTTTGGTTTCAATGTGTATTACAGAAAATAGAAATCTATAGTCCATGATACACAAAAAGATTAGGCAAATAAAGTAATTATAGCCATTTTATTTGTTACATTAAAAACCATAGTTACACTATATTTTGTATGTATAATGTAGGTTATGAATAGATGAGTGGTTCACGTAATATAGTATCACATCAATGTCTGTACATCATTCACCAAGCTGCCGTCGCTATAGCTCTGACCGTACCTCTAGCAACTAGCTCCGCCAGCCAACTGGCAGCAACCACACAATGCTGCTACGATAGCAATGATTCATGGTTTGATCTTGTGAAGGTAGGCAGATGATAGCTGACGACCCGCTTAGAAGCGTCGCCCATTGGCAACCAAAAAATTGTTGCATGTAAGCACTCAATTGGAGTAGCAAGTTGGTCGGTGTTGCCATGTCGGCTACAACCCTGCAGAAAGAAACCAATTCCTATTACCCCAGATTTCTATGTCATAAGTGGTTTGGGCTTTAATTTCTGAAAACAACGTTGCAGATGCAAATGCCGAAGGTATGAATGAATTTGCTTCAGATTTTGTTTTCTTCTAGCTGTTTCTTAATATTTTCCTTTGTGCTTATCCTCCATCTAATTAGATCTTTTGTCCACAGGACTACCTGATTTGTTAGAGATGAAAGCATGATCAAACATATTTATCATATGCTAATAATCTGTTTAGTAATGTCCCAACTTGACAACAATATCTGGTTCACTTATATTTCACAATTATCTAGTGTCTGTTGTAGAACAATGATAATGGTATGAATATAGAATGCCTAGGTAAACAATTAATATATATATATATATATATATATATATATATATATATCTTTATATGTGTTAAAGTTGCACAATAAACAAAAATAGAGAAACGGTTGAAACCTGGCGACCGACATCCTAATTTGCAAGGCAGCTCAAATATTTTTAGTTGAGTCTTCAACCTTTTTTGTCACGGTGGGACAATTGTTATTGTCATTGGCATTCTACACTTATTAGTCCAGAGACTCCAGACCAGTGGACCAGACCAGATATTTGGTCTGCCGGTCTTGGACCGGTTAGAATATTAATCCGATCTTCAATAATCCATTCTTATTTAGGTCTTGGTTTGGTCTGATCCATCTTGGTGAAACCGCCCTGGACTAGTTGGAGCAGATTAGATGTTACTTCTTGTTATTATTTTACGAAGAGTCTTGCAACACAGTCTTCTGTTATCTTTTCAAAGAGTACTACTGCATAGCGCATTGCAGATTGCATATTGCACATTGAACACTATAATCCTTGATGTGTGTACTTAAGTTGAAATTTTGATTGCAAATCTTCAGCATTTAGACATTGTCCTTCCACTTATCAGCGTAACTTGTTTAACCATGCCCCCATTATATTACCCCATCGTCACATTTTTCATTATACTGCATGCATAGAACATGGATAGTAGAAATGCTGCAAGTGCATGTTTAGGTAGGGTAGCATGTTGGTCAGGAATTACATACTTGTTTCTTTGAGTTCCATGTAGTTGCCTATTACTAAATGGGATATAATTGTTAGTTTCATGATGTTAGATAATTGTAAATGTCATTAGATTTGAGTATGTTTTGTTTATAAAGTGATTCTTACTTGTATAAATTTTGTATGTATCAATGCAGTTCTCAATTGACTTGCTTAGAATTTATATTTATGTAAGTAGCCTTTTCATTCATTGAACACATTTCGATCCTCTCTGGGTCTGATCATGTTTGGTCCTTGTTTTTGTGGTTCGGTTCATATTGGAGCGTTTCTTATTCGGGCCGATCCTCAGTCCTGGGGATTATGCTTATTTGAGTATTTCTTTAACCCGATCTTCTTTAGTGCGCCTCGATCTGGTCCGGTCCAGTCTGACCGACAACTGTGCCCTCTCTGGAGCTGGCGAGGGGGAAGAGAGTTTATAAGTTAATATATATATACACACATTCAAATATATGTGCAATATACGTGTATGCGTTTATGTGTGTACTATATGTGGGTGTATAGATATGTATGTATCTATGTTTGCATGTGTATATGTATTTTTCACGTATGTTTATTATCCGATCTTTTTCCAAACAGTTGGCTGTATGTTTACTTGTACTTTGGCCTTTTTTTCATTTTTTAGAGGGGAGGGGGAGGAAGTATATGTTAATATATATACACATACAAATATATGTGCGATGTGCATGTATGCGTTTATGTGTGTACTATATGTGAGTGTATAGATATGTAAATATCTATGTATATGCATGTATATGTATTTTTGGTATATGTTTATTATCCGATAAACATAGAAATGGAATAGGTGTTATTGTTGATAAGATGTTGAAGGGCGATGTTGTTAAGATCACAAGGATGGGTGACAGAATCATAGCTATCAAGGTTGTTCTTGGGGGCAAGGAATGAGGTTTCGGCGAAATCACCGAAATTTCGCCCCAAAATACCGATTTCGGTAGCATCTGGTACCGAAACATGCGACTATACCGATTTCAATCGAAACTGGCAACAAGATTGCATTTATCAAAATTTCGATAAAAATTTCGACGGTTTCGATGAATTTCGCCAATTTCGAGGTTTTTTGTACACAAATTGAAAATTTTCGATGGAAATTTCGATGGAAGTTTCGATAATTGCAATCCTTTATGTTATTGTTGTTTTTTAATAGGACTAAAGGGGGATTGGGGTTATTTCACCATTTATTACTCATGCATAGCATATACCTATAATATATCATAATTACATTGCATTCCCTAATATTTGCTACTCAAATTATCAAACACTAATATGATGCATGCTTTATGCTATATTTTATTTTCTTCAATGCGGACGACATGTATCCTAGTGGTGGTTTATTAGACAATGAGGGTCCTAGGAAGCCAAATACACTAATAAATAATTATTTTACTTGGAAACATTGCATTAATGTTCTTAGGGCCAATGAAATGGTTGACTGTCGAGTCAATATCAACAACAAACTATCAACCCAAGTAAAATGTGTGGGGGACGCCCTACATATCGAACATGTGATGTTATAGCACAAATTAGTACATGCATGTATATAGCTCATAACTGCAAAATTACATAACTTAATTCCTACATTTTGTCATCAAAATCCTTCATCGAAATCCTCAATAAACAGGATAGTTCCCTTACCTCCCACATGAAGGACCCCTCCCTAACCTACCCCCACATAAAATTTTATTGCATAAAACGATGCATTTAGGTGTAGAGATCACACCTGTAAAATTTAATAAATTAATTCGTTCATTTTGGCGTCGAAACGGGCACAGTTGCATTTATCGAAATTTTTGTCGAAATTTCCATAAATTTCGGTTTCCATGCTGTCGAAACGGTATCGAAATCAGATACCTTATTCCTTGCTTGGGGGAAATATTTTTAACATTATTAGCGCTTATGCCCCCAAGTTGGCCTTAGCGAGGATGCTAAGAAGGATTTTTGGGATGACATGGATGAATTGATGTAGGGAATCCCGACAAAGGAGAAGATTATTATCGGGAGTGATTAAATGACCATGTGGGGAGTAGCAATGTTGGATATGAGAGAGTTCATGGTGGTTTTGGTTGTGGCAGTAGAAACAGAGAAGGAGAGAGGATAAGAGATTTTGCAGTTGCATATGATATGATTTTGGCAAACACCCATTTCAAGAAAAGAGAATATCATAAGATTACTTTCAAGAGTCAAATCGATTACCTCCTTACGAGGTGGGTGGATCGTAATATATGCAAGGATTGTAAAGTGTTTCCCGACGAAGAACTCACGACCCAACATAGCTTGGTGTTTTGAACATTAACATGAAGATCAATAAAGGCAAGCATAACATAAATCAAGATACCAGGATCAAGTGGTGGAATCTTAAAGGAGAAAAGATGTTGACTTTTCATGATAAACTCCTCAAGGAGGGAACTTGGAACCTGGAGTCTGATGTTAACACTATGTGGCATAACATGAGCTCCTGCATAACAAAAATTTCCAAAGAGGTTTTGGGCGAGTCCAAAGGTTGTGGGCCTCCACAGAAAGAGACTTGGTGGTGGAATGATGAAGTACAGAAGGCTATTAAAATGAAAAAGGAGATCTATAGGAGCTTGCCCAACTCTCGAGATGATGCAATGTTCCAAAAATAAAAGCAAGCAAAGAAAGAAGCTAAAAAGGTTGTTCGGGAGGCAAGGTCCAGATACTTATGATGATATTTATAAAAAGCTAGACACAAGAGAGGGGGAAAAAGATATTTATAAAATGGCTCGTATAAGAGAAAGGAAAGGAAGAGACTTGAGTCAAGTGAAATGGATTAAGAATGAAGATGGCAGAGTGTTGGTGAAGGACGATGATATCAAGAACCAGTGGAGAAATTACTTCCATAAGCTTTTCAATGGAGATACTGCAGATAATGTTAGAGACTCGTGTGACATGAATACAAGAGATATCATTTATACACGACGGGTTTCACCATTTGAGGTCAATAATGCTTTGAAAAAGATGGAAATAAGAAAGGCATGCAGACTAGACGATATTTCCATTGATGTATGGAAGAGTATGGGGGATGAATGAGTTATGTGGTTAACAAAGTTCTTTAACAAGATCATGAAGACCAAGAAGATGCCGAATGAGTGGAGAAATAGTACTATAATCCCCATCTACAAGAACAAGGGTGATGTTCAGAGCTGCACAAACTACAGAGGTATCAAGTTGATGAGTCACACAATGAAAGCTTTGGGAGAGGATTATTGAGCAGAGGCTCATATCTATAACGCAGATATCAAACAACCAATTTGGTTTCATGCCTGGAAGATCAACAACAGATGTTATTTTTTGATTAGGAGGTTTATGGAAAAGTATAGAGAAAGCAAAAGAGATCTTCATATGGTGTTTATTGATTTGGAAAAGACTTATGATTGAGTACCTAGAGAAATGTTGTGGATGGTTTTGAAGAAAAAAGGTGTGCCAATCCAATACATCGACTTGATCAAAGACATGTATGATAGCTCTACTTCTAGTGTGAAGACTCCTGGAGGAGGGACACCAACTTTTCCTATCACAATTGGGGGACACCAAGGATCTACACTTAGCCCATATCTGTTCGTTCTTGTTATGGATGAGTTGACAAAGAATGTTCAAGATGATATTCCTTAGTGTATGTTATTTGTTGATGGTATTGTTTTGATCGACGAAACTAAAGATGGATTGAATGATAAAGTTGAACCTTGGAGAAATGCATTAGAATCAAATGGATTGATGATTAGCAGGAGCAAAACTGAGTATATGCATTGCAATTTCAGCCAATCTCGCAGTGTGAATGATGAGCCAAGTTGGACGGAGTAAATATACCAAAATGTGATAAATTCTGTTACTTGGGTTCTAACATTCAAATAGATAGGGATGTTCAAAATGACGTTTGTCACATGATCACTGCAGGATGGTTGAAATGGAGGAATACAACTAGAGTTTTATGTGATCGGAAGATCCCTCTCAGGTTAAAAAGTAACTTTCATAGAATAGCTATACGGCCAGCCATGCTCTACGGGAGTGAATGTTGGGCGGTAAAGAAACAAGGTCTCAACAAGATGAACGTGGCTGAAATGCGTATGTTGAGATGGATGTGTGGGAAGACAAGAAAAGATCGCCTGAGAAATGACTGTATCAAGAATAAAGTAGGGGTGGTGAGCATTGAGGACAAGTTGCGCGAGGGCCGACTCAGATGGTACGGACATGTGCAACGCAGACCGACTAATGTGCCTATACGAAACAATGCTATTGAGTCAAACACAATAAATTGAAGAAGAGGAAGGCCTAAATTAACATGGGATGATCTCATAAAGAGAGATTTTGAATCTCTACATCTTAACCAGAATATGGCCCATGATAGAGCTGAATGGAAACGAAGGATCCATGTACCCGACCCCAACATAGTTGGGACTGAGGCTTAGATGATGATGATGATGTTTATTATCCGATCTTTTTCCAAAAGTTGCCTGTAGTTCACAAGTACTTTGGCCTTTTTTTATTTTTTAGAACCATAAAGTTGCCTTGAGATAATTTCATCCGATGTATCAGTAGGAAATTTCTTCTAGAAATAGAAATGACATGACCAGCTCCATATATGGACAGGCAGTTTCTTCTTAAAACTGAATCGACAGAATTCCACCAGCTCTGTTAAGTTTGCACAAATGTAATTATAGAAATGCCTCCTTTTCCAGTGTGGAGTCTTATTTCATTAGAAGTCATATCATACCATCCTTGCCAACAGTAGATTCTCAAACACTCATAATGGCTTTACTAAGTTGCATATTACGCCAGAGCTTCTCTACAGATGAAAAAGAATGCCTCTTCTGAGCTTTAATTACTAGAAAAACATGTCTTGTATCCAATAATACCTGCCTTCAGTTCACTAGTAAAGTGGTCATCATGCCAATTGGATACCTCGGCAGAAACTATCATTTACTAAAAATTGCAATAGAGACACTGCCTATTTCTTAAGTTTTGAGATCACTTGAAGACACTGACAGGCACTTTGGATTAATCCTTCATAATCCTTACTGTACGCAGCTATTGGCAGCGTGATCATTAGTGGCTGCCATCCTGAGGGATACGGAGCTAACCATTTTTTGCTGTCTATTGCCAAATTCAATATCTGGAGGGCATCGCCCAGAGTAGCATCTTTTATGCAAAATCTCTCGATTACAAGGGCAGCTTGATACCTGCACTGTGTATCCATTAGTGCAGAGAGCCCAGCAGAAGAAGAAAAGGACTGGATAGAGCTAACCATTTTTTGCTGTGTATTGCCAAATTCAATATCTGGAGGGCATCGCCCAGAGTAGCATCTTTTATGCAAAATCTCTCGATTACAAGGGCAGCTTGATACCTGCACTGTGTATCCATTAGTGCAGAGAGCCCAGCAGAAGAAGAAAAGGACTGGATAGTATCTCATGTTTGTTTGGATGCCTAACATTTAGGTCCATAACATTTACACACTTCCACTAACTATCATGTTTATAACATACAGGCTGTAGGAAGCACATATGACATGTTTCACAAGATAATTATTCTGTATAACATTTAGGTCCATAAAATTTACACACTTAGACTAACTACCATGTTTACCAACATACAGGCTGTAGGAAGCACTTATGACACGTTTCACAAGATAATTATTCCGTATAGCATGCAAGAACCAACTTAACATCAAAATTAGGGCGGTTTATTCCATAGCTGATGCAGTCTGCAATATTAGATTCTGTAGGAGCTGTTTTTTCTTTCTCGAGGACACATAAAGCTTCCAGTATAACTCCAAATAACATCTGAAAGTCATTTTGAGATGGGGGGAAAACTGCCATTGCCACCCGATTGTTATTGATATTCCCACCAAAGGAAGTGACAGGAGGATGCATCTGTCGAGGGGTTGGCCTGAAGTTTGGTCTTGGGAGAAAGAAGGGATGTTGTTTGAAGTATGAGGGTTATGCGGTCTGGGAGGAAATAGAAGGCCACTGCTTGAATGATGAAGGTTCTGTTCGTAAGGAACAATGCTATAATTATTACCATGAGGCTGGCTGGTAATGTTTAGTCTACTAATATCAGGCAAATTGGCGCTAGCAAAAGCAGCTGTAGATGACCGATCATGTACTGAAGGCTGGGAAAATGGGGTTCTATTATATGCATTTTATGGATGCATATTACCAGATGGCATCATCCGTTTGCTAGATTTTGAATTACCTGAATATCTCGCATAATTTGGAATTTTGAACTTTTTGGCTTGGCCGAATGTATCCCGACTGCCGAATTTGTGACTATGATGGGCAGAGACAAACATTTTTTGAGTACTGGAACAAAACCATTTGTACCCTTTGTTGGTAGAAGGGTACCCAAGAAAAATAGTTGCAATGGTTCCTGTTGAGACACTGCTCATTGATCAAGATTTTTGACAAAGATTGTACACCCCAAAATCTGTAGGGAATGATGAAGGCAAGTTTAGTGGAATAAACATGGAAAATAGACGGGCTTCTTAGAGAATGAAAGATGTTTACCAGTTGGTGAGGAAGCAAGTGGTGGAATGACTTCTGACCAACGATTTTGGAGTATGTGAATGGATGAGTATTGTGCATGCAATGCCACAAAGTCACAGTTTTTACTTGCCATCAGTCCATTTTTTTAAGAAGTATGAGCGCATGTTCGGTAATAGACCACACTGATAGATGCGAACAACCGCACAATCTGTTGAACAGATTCCAATGCTTTGTCGATGCGAAGAGTTTTTATCAAACAATCAAATCGAACCTGTCTTGACTGGTGGAGTTGCTTTTCTGATAGGAAGGACTTCTTCCCTTGATTTCATCAGATAGCTCTAAATCATGCAAGATTAATCTTCTACAGATAATATAAAAAACAAAAATCCAATACTAGAAATCCAAAAAGTACCCCAAACATTGTTATGAAACAAAAAAAAAATTGTGAATGGTTCTCAACGTGAGAGGGAAAATAAATTCTATAATGTATGCCAACTAGCATGTGCATGACCAAAAACTTTATCGGATAATTTGGCTCCAATTTTCTACAATTTATCCAAGGAGGGTGGCCATACTCGAAATCATGCTTGAAATGGAACATCCAATGAAGAAAGAATTGACAAATTGGGTAGGTTGCTTGGAATGAAAATCATAAAGACCACCAGTCTAGTTCTCTAGCTAACTACCTTTGAGGTTCAAAAAATACTATTAAGAGAAAGCCAATCGGACCAGACACAAGTTAGTTTAATGAAACGACTAATTTAATTAGTTTCAGTGTTTTAAAAAGCGGTATGCGTTATGCGTGTGGAGAGGTCACCTTATAGAGTACATGCGGTATGCGGGAGTATATACGGAAGTATATGCGGTTTTGGATTAATTTTAATAATTTAATTATTATTTTTAAATTAATAACACAGTTGCACATTTAAGTTGTAAAATTACATATTTAAACCTTATATTTTGAGATAGATTCGAATATAATGTTCCAATGAATAGTAAAACACCATTTAGAATGCATTCTAGAATCATTTAAGCATAAACTCCAATGAAGCACACACAAAATGATTTAACACAAGTACATAACAAGGAAGACTAACGAAATCATACAAAAAGATACATGCATATCGTAGAGTTCCAAAACATACAACAAAATCGTACATCAAGAGAATGTTAACAATAAAAATATAATCTAGTTGGGACGAGATAACAAATGTGTATCTAAAAATCGTTGATTAATCGGCCTTATAAGCAGCCAAGTATATGCGGGTCGCTTATGCGGTCAGTGTGGCCTTTTTTTAAAACACTGATTAGTTTAATGAAACTACTAACTTAGCTATTCACAATAACACACAATAACATTAACTAAAATGAGATACATGATGAACAAAAACCAGAGTTGAAGGTAACAATGAAGAACCACAAACTTATATGTATTTCGCTGATTCATCACCAAGGTGACAATCTTACCATTTGATGGGGAATATATGACTCATAGTAGGAAGAAGATTGGTCATATCGATCATATGCTGTGTTGCTCATGGATCAACAATCCATATAGATTGGTTGTTGGAAGCAATCATAGATGACCTTTGGGTTACCTACAGTCGTAATAAGGTTTGCTAATGATCCCAAAGAAATGGGTTGCATGGCTAGAGAATCTATAGGGTTGCAGGCAAAGCGAACATCCAATGAAAGCATAATGAACATATTCGGTAAGTTGCTTGGCTTGGAAACAATATAGAATACCTCTCTAGTTCTAAAACAAATTGCCTTTGAGTTCCCAACGTACTACAAGAGAAAGGCAACTAGCACAAAAGTGTTCTAGACAATTTAATGAATCAACCAACTTAGCGATTGACATTACATGATTACATTCTAAAACGATTAACACGACGCGATGAACAATTGTAAGATCTGGGCTAAAGTTAGCGGTATAGAACCACAAGGTTATATGTTTTTCACCAATCCATCAACCAAGGTGACAATTTTATCATTTTTGGGGAATATATGACGCATTAGTAAAAAGAAGATTGTTCATATTGGTCATTATTGTTTTGACAATCCAAGTAGATTGGCTATTGGAAGCAATCCTATGACCTTAGATTACCAGGAGTAGAAACATAGCTTCAGAATGGGCTGTATAGCTATTGAATTCATAGGATAAGGCTGATTGCCATGAACAAGTCTATTGTATTCTTCTCTAAAATTTGTGAATGTTAAATATAAGAATCATCACCGAGGTCTTCACTGCCTAGATGGTTTCCCCTAGAAGAACATCCATGACCATTATGATTGTTAGAGAGTCTTTTATTATTGTTATTAGTGTCTTTGTTATATGGGCCCAAGTGTCTTGGCCCATTAGGGTTGGTCTTATGTCTGTACACTTCCCTACCCTCCTATATATATGAGCAGGGTTTCTCTTATCAATACAACGCATAGCCGTCTTTTACTTTCTAAGATGGTATCAGAGCCTTGTTTGCATGTCGACTCTCTACTTCTGTGTGCCATCATTCTCTTGCTCGTCCGTGCTCTGTTTTGCACGTTGACCTGTCCGTACTTTATTTGTACGTTGACTACTACTGCTACTGTGATCCAACACTCTCTGGGCTCTGCTACTCTGCCACTGTGATCCAACACTCTCTGGCTACTACGACGACGACTTTGATGAAGGCCTTGGTGCTTATTGGCTATTTTACCTTTTGCTCCAGATGATTGTGTTGCTGCTTATTTCTGCTCCAGATGATCGAGAAGCTTCTGTGACCTGCTTGCCTGCTTGCTTGGAGTATCTATTTGGGGGGGGAGTGTATGAGTGTCTGAGTGTTTGAGTGTTTTCATTGTAATCTTGAGGGGGAGAGATTCTTGTAAGGGCTTGGTTTATCTTTTTTATTTTGTTTCTTTATTTTTGGTCCAACTCTCTGTTTGCAAGCTGATTTGGGATTCTCCCAACTTCAGCTTGAGGGGGAGTGTTAGAGAGTCTTTTATTATTGTTATTAGTGTCTTTGTTATATGGGCCCAAGTGTCTTGGCCCATTAGGGTTGGTCTTATGTCTATACATTTCCCTGCCCTCCTATATATAGGAGCAGGGTTTCTCTTATCAATACAATGCATAGCCGTCTTTTACTTTCTAAGAATGATGATTATGTTTTCAAAAACACCGATCTTCAATGCGACCTAGTTTGGTATAAAGAGACGATTGAGGCAGGGCACGATCTTCTGCCTCAACCATGTCCTCCCTCTAGCTACAAATGCAAGAGAAGTGCGAGCTTTGTTGTGATCGGAAGAGATAGTGGGTCGAATGGTAGATTCAAAAGTAGCTTGATGTGTCCTTGCATAGGCTTCCTCAAGGCTAAGTATCCTGTCAGCAACTAGAACAACAATACAAGTCTGAGTGAAATAATGTTGCCTGCTAGAGAGTTCGACCGTTTCTTCCCAAATCAATAGGAAAAAGGAAGCGTCAACAACTTCCAAGTCCATTAGGTTTGACGGGATCCTCTAGGAGTGAAGAGATCCATGGAAAAGATGGAGGGGACACCCTTGTCCGTCCATATCTTGAAGGCGTTGTCAGTAATGTATTGTAGCTTGACCAGTTTTGAGGAAAAAGATAGAAAGGGAAAGAGAGAATATGAAGGGGGGATGAGTGGTCATAGCTCTTTGCTTAATGACCAAAGAAAGGAGTCATGATTGTTATGATGTAGGAAGTGTGAAAAGTTACATGAGCGAAGTTACATAGAGGTATTGAAGGGGAAAATAAATAACATAGGAATACATATACATCACAACAAATATAAAAGAAAAACGCATGAAGAAATACAAAAATCTTGCTAAAAAGTAGAATGAGTCATATTTGACAAATGTTTTGTGTTAATGAACCCTATCATTTGTCAACTAGTTCTTTTTATTAATAAACCTTATCTAATTAGGGTTTTAAACTAATATTTATATTGGTATACATAACCGTGAAAAAGTACATGACTGAATTTACAGAAGGGTCTAGAAGGAGAAAATAAATAAGATGAATACACATATATCCGAATGATTCCAAATGAAAAGCACATGACACAGCAATTTTTTTTTCTTCAAAAAAGCTAAATGCGCCGTTTCTAACAAATATTGGTAGTTAGGTGAATAGTGCCATTTTGTCAAAGAATATATGACTTGTTAAAACCCTTTGAGGTTTTAAGATCAACATTTGGAGATCAAATTTTCAATTTTTAAAACATTTCACTTTGACCAAGGTTTGTATAGAATAAAGGTACGATGTTGACCTAATATTGAGTATCGTCGAGATCATAGCAAGTTGGATACTTTGAAGAAGATGAATCATTGTCAAAGCTGTCGAGTTTGAGGTTATATTGAGAATTATACTATAATAGTGAAGTACTTTAATATTATTGGCATGTGGTAAGAATAAGCAAAAACTTTTAAGCTTGAAAGAATGGAACACATATTTCATCATATTCCATCCTTTTGGTAGATAGGAATGGTAGATCACCTCAAAAATGCCTTTTGTTGTTAGAGGGGGGATAATCGCCTCTTTGTTTTTCTTCTCTATTTGTTCGCTTGCATGCCTTTAGTGGTCCACGACCTTCTAGGGAGAATGAATGTGCATTCGACTCATGTGACCAATGTTTTAAAAAGCGTTAAGCGGTAAGCGTGCATACATCACCTTGTAACCGATTAAGTGGTAAGCGAGTGATTTTTGAAAAAAACGGGTTTTAGTTTCCTATATAGTTTTATACAAAATTACATATATATGTATATAAATACTATACTTTTTGGAACTTTTATATATGTCTAAGCACTCTATTCAATAATATAAAACACCCAAATAGTTTATAACACAAATATAAACAATGATTATGGCTATAATACAATAAACAAATTACTTGTTACGAATAGAATGCCCTACATACATGATACAACCATTTTGCTAGCTAAACAATAAATGAAAGACTTATCATAGACACCTTACTAACTTATTGTTACATGTACATATCATCAATTAGTCCTACATTACATTAGTACATTTGATCAAAGTATGCATTCATAATAGTTACATACAATTTACTTGGATACATTACAACAATACCCTATTATTAAGGTTTACATACAAACTATGCATTCTAAATTAGAACTATGGCTTATCATAGAACATTTAATGTATAAAAGTTCAATATATTATATTCAATAATACTTGGACAAATTAATTTACTTAATGTTACAAACTTACTGCAATATTTAAAAAAAAAGGGGCAAAAAGCGGAAAAAATCAGCCAAAAAAGGGCTAAGCGGCCAAAAAGCGATCGATTTTTTCAAAACGATTAATCAACACTCATGGTTTCTTTTAAGCGGCCAAGGTGTTGGGATGATTAAGCAGCCGCTGAAACCTTTTTTCATTTCACTGCATGTGAATGATTATGTCAATAATGAATAGTGTAGTGGGCAAGATTGATGAGTTTGCGTAATAGTATGGTATTTCTTACTATGAAACCTTGCTTTTTGAAGACTAGAAGTCATACTCATGCTTTTGAAATAGCAAGGCGAGTTCATGATTGCACCATGCGGTGGTGGAGACTTGTAAATCAAGTGTATAGTCGGCAATGGAGATACAGATGTTGACACAAAAGAGGATGCATGATTTAAAAAGAAATAGGACAATTGACACGACACCATACTTGGTTATACGTACATACCCACACATAGTTGAAATAAAAGGATCTATAATGGCTCTTAAGTTATAACATGGAATCGATAGAAACAAAAGGGGATATATCAAACTCAAAGTTTGTTTATGATATGAAATCAATCATTATATATGAGCAATTATAATATGAAATCAAACTACCTTTGAAGAATAACAAGACCACAATACATTTGCAATGAAATTAGAATACTATAAATGAAAAATGTTGAATTATAAAAAATGTATTGTAAATTCAAGAAAACAAATTGTTGGAGTGTGATGAGTATAATATAAGAATGATGTATAGTTAAGAATAATATGTGAAGGGAAAGAGTAGGAGGGGACAAAGATGGACTATTAGTGTGTTGGGAGGAAGAAGAGGGGAGGAGGAGACATAGTGTTTATATGTCCTCTTGATATAGAGAATTTCTTTGGGCATGTCTTAGGCCTTATTATAAAGCAGACGCATATAGGCCATGTGCATTATGTGCTCCACTATGCTCACAATGTCTTTGTGTATGACAAGTGTCCAGGATGACCACTACGACCTTAGAAAGTGATATGTGCTTCCTGTGTATATTATTCTCCCAACCTGCTCTTTACTCTCTTATTTTACAAAATATGTAATTTGTTTTGTATCAGAATTAGAGTCGACTTTTAGTCACTTTTCAACTTTGTTTGAGGATGCTCCCCCTCTCACAAAAACAAATTTGAGATAACATATTGGTTGTTTTCATGGAAAGATAAGTTTACTTACTATACCACCATTATTCTATGATCATCTATAATTGTCTACAGTGTCACTATAGAATATGTTATGTCGGTAATATTATCTTTATTGGACATGTTGACTAATTTCCCCACTTGTTTCACAACCAAATGAGCACAACTGGATCATCATCATCATCTAAGCCTCAATACCAACCATGTTGGGGTTGACTACATGGATCCTTCTTTCCCAATCAACTTTGTTATGGGTCATGAAATGATCGAGACCTAAAGATTCAAAATCTCTCTTAATAAGCACATCCCAAGTTTATTTTGGTATGTCTCTTCTTCCTTCAATTGTGCTTTGACTCAATAGAATTACTTCATATACACACTGTGAAAAATAATGTTATATCAATTCGATAAATAAAAGACGTACAACCCTGTCCTATATATAGGAGCAAGGGAGAAACCCTGAGACTTGGGACACAAGTAATCTAAACGGGTCGAGATACTAAAGGCCCACTAACTAATTAACCTATTAACTAAATAGGCTAATATATACTCTCTAACACACACGTTTAGTTAGTCTGTGTTGTACATGTCCATACCATGTTTGTCGATCCTCGCCCAACTTGTCCTCAATGCCCACCACCCCCGTTGTGCTCCTGATAGTCATTTCTCAAACAATCTTTCTTCTCTTCTCACTCATCCCTCTCAACATACTCATTTCACCCAAGTTCATCTTGTTGTGACCTTGCTTCTTTCCTGCTCAACATTCACTCCCATACAACATGGCAGGCCGTATAACTATTCTATCGAATTATTTTTTAATCTGAGAGGAATCCTCCAATCACATAATACTCGAGTTGTACTCCATTTCAATCATCTGCAGTGATCCTGTAATAAACATCATCTCAAACATCCCGCATCTATTTGAATAATAGAACCCAAGTTATGAAATTTATCACATTTTGGTTCATTCACTATGTCCAACTTGGCCCCACCATTCAAAATTCTAGATTGGTCGAAATTGCAGTGCGTATAATCAGTTTTGCTTATGCTAATCAACAATCTTTTTTATTCCAACACATTTCTCCAAAGTTCAATTTTTTCATTAAGTCCATCTTTAGTTTTGTCAGTAAACACAATATCATCAACAAAGAAAATGCACAAAAGAATATCATACTGGACAATGCTTTGTAAACTCATCCATAACAAGAATGAATACATATGGGCTAAGTGTTGATCCTTGATGTACCCTAATTGTGATAAGAAATGTTGGCGTCTTTCCTCTAGGAGTCTTCACACTTGCAGTTGAGCTGGCATCTTTCCTCTAGGAGTCTTCACACTTGCAATTGAGCTGGCATCTTTCCTCTAGGAGTCTTCACACTTGCAGTTGAGCTGGCATCTTTCCTCTAGGAGTCTTCACACTTGCAGTTGAGCTATCATAGATGTCTTTAATCAAGTTAATTTATTGTATTGACACTCCCTTTTTCTCCAAAACCATCCAAAACACTTCCCTGAGTATTTTATCATAAGCCTTTTATAAATTAATAAAAACCATGTGAAGATCTCTTTTGCTTTCTCTATACTTCTTCAGAAGCCTCCTTATCAAATAACAACATCTGATGTTGATTCTTCCAAGCATGAAATCAAATTGGTTGCTTGGTATCGACGTTATAGATTTAGCCTTTTCTCAATAATCCTCTCCCAAAGCTTCATAATGTGATTCATCAACTTGATACCTCTGTAGTTTGTGTAGCCGTAAACTACATTTTTTCTTGTAAATGGGGATTATAGTAGTATTTCTCCACTTACCCGACATCTTCTTGGTCTTCATAATCTTATAAAAGAAATTCGTTAACCACATAGCTCGTTCACCCCATACTCTTCCACACATCAATGGAAATACTGTCTGGCCCACATACCTCTCATTTTAAAAACATTCTTGACCTCAAACAATGAAACTTGTTGTGTGTAAAGTATCTCCATTGTTGAAAGTAGTTTCTCCATTGGTTCTTGATATCATCATCCTTCATCAGTATGGTACTATCCTCATTCTTGATGCATTTTACTTGACTAAAGTCTCTTCCTTTCATTTTTCTTGTACAAGCTGTTTTACACACACACATATATATATATCCCTTCTCTTGTGTCCAAATCCTTATAAATCTCTTCAAAGTATATAGAGCCTGCCTCTTAAACAACCTTTTTAGTATCTTTCTTTGTTGGCTTGTATCTCTAAAAAGTTGCATCATCTTACAGGTTTGGCAAGCTCCTATAAATCTCTCTTTTGAATTTTAACCTTCTCTTCATCATTCCACCACTAAGACTCTTCTTGTGGAGGTCCACACCCTTTGGACTCCCTCAGCAGCGTTTGGCAATTTTTGTTAGCAAAGCTCATATTATGCCGCATGGTGTTAACATCGACTTCAAGTTCTAAGTGTCCTCATTGACAAATTTATCAAAAAATGTCGATTTCTTTTCTCCTTCGAGATTCCACCACTCGATCTTGCTATCTTGGTTTCTGGTATGATTGTCTTTGTTAGTTTTCATATTAATGTCTAATCCACCAACTTATGTGGGTGGTGAGTTCCTCACTAGGGACCGCTTTATAATCCCTGCATACTTTACAACCCACTTGCCTTGTAAGGAAGTAATCAATTTGGCTACAATTGCGCCCAACTTGAAAGTAATCTTATGAGAATCTCTTTACTTGAAATAGGTATCTGTTAAAATCACATCATATGCAACTGTGAAATCTAATATCCTCCATTTCTGCTGCGATATCCAAAATCACCATGAACTATCTCATATCCAACCTTACTACTCCCCACATCCATTTAGATTGCTCTTAATGATGATCTTCTTTTCTGTCAATATTCCTTACATAAATTTATCATGTTATCCCAAAAATCCTTCTTAACCTCCTCGGTAAGGCCAACTTGGGGGGCATAAGCTCCAATAATGTTAAAAGTCTTTCCCCAAGAACAACCTTGATTTGCTATAATTCTACCGCTCATCCTTGTGATCTTGACAACATCATCTTTGAACATCTTATAAAACATAATGCCTACGACATTTTATATTTGTCATTACATGTATGTCGGATTTGTACCTTGTGTCTTCAATCTCTTTGCATCGTTATCTTGTCCACTTGATTTCCTGCAAGCAAGCTATATTTACTTTCTTCTAATCATGGTATCCACTATCTCGAATGACTTACCCGTTAAAGAGTCAATATTTCAAGATCTCACTCAATTTTTTTTGTTGAACTTGTTTGTTTACTACCTTATTAAAAAATGTTGTCCTTGCACACTTTTCACTACATCCAGAAAAATGATACAATAGGACTAGATTCTTTATCCACACTTGGTCAAGGTATGAAAATCCTTGCTTGTCCTTCAACACGTCCAGGTGTCGATGTGTAGAAACCACTTGCATATTTATCACTGCACTTGGGTATCAATGCAACTCTCGCTAGGTAGGGACGCTCATATTCTTATAAGGATCCATGCCATAAAAGTGTGACAAAGTTTTATGACCAGTTGTCAACTTACTACCAACCCTCTTCCTTTAGCCGGGCTTGAGACCCGTTACATTTGCACCATACTTGTCAAGGCGTCTAGGCGATGGGTTTAAGCCAAGGGGCGCCTAACCCGCTTATGCTTTTCTGGGCGTTTTTTTTACCTTTTTCAGTTACATATTTAAATGTTTGTACACATGATACTATATGTGATAATGCAATTGTTTCTTCATTAAATGTTATTATAAGTCAAATTTGAATTAAAACTATAGGAGAATCAAAGGCAAGATTATTAACAGGAAGAAAAAGAAACAACAGTAAGAGGAAGATAAGTATGAATTAGAGAGAGAAAACGGGATAAAAAGAGACATGCAAATGGTAGGAGCTGTGCAAGAAGTCAGAATAAGACATACACAAGGGCAGTCAAAGGAGATTGAAAGAGGAGGAAGAATTCAACTAAACAAAATAAAAAAAGCAGTAGTAGGTGTTGAAATAGAAAATATAGAGGAAGGAAGAATATGTCTGCAAAAATAAATGGAAACATACAAACAACAGTAGCTGTGAGAGGAGATTTAGGAGGGAGAAATCAGAAAAAGAAAACAAATATGTGCAAGTAGTAGTAGTAGATTTGGGAGCAGGAGACATAGGACAAATCTGAAATAAGAAATATGCACATACGAACATAGTAGTAGGAGGGGATATATGAGGAATAACTCTAAAAAAAATGCAGCAACAGTAGAATTTAAGAATAAAATGTACGAGAAAGGATAAAAAAAGAAAAGAAAAAGAAGCAAGAATAATAGACATATGAGGAAGTAGATTTTTTTTTAACAAACAGCATTGTGAGGACTTATCAATGTGGTCCAAATCAGACCTAATTTCCCCAACTCAGACCTGTTTTTCCCCATATCAGACCAAATTTACCAAATTTTGATCTGATTTGACCTAAATCAGACCTATTTCAAACATAAAATGACTCAAGGTGATCTAATTTGACCAAATCTAAACTCGATTCAGTGCAAATTTACCCTTCAAATGGCTTAATTTGGACCTAAAAGGCCTTAGATGCCCACTTAATGCACTTAATCGTCTGGGCGCCTAGTTCGAGGCACCTTGCCTAGCACCTAGGGTGCCTTGATAACTAAGATTTGCACAAGATGTACGGAACCTAGCTTGAGTCAAATGAGCACAACTAGATAGAAAAAAGAAAATTTATCATGAGAAGCTAATCACTTTACGAAACTCACCTCATCTATCTTAAACCACAAAATCTAAACCCTTACCTAAGTAAGAAAGTGGTTTTAGTAATTAGTATCTTAGGAAGAAACTTTATGGGAGGACAACTGTAAGAAGAGAGCTAGTTATTTAATACTTTGTATATATCTTTGTATGCTCTTAAAGCAAGGCAATAATGAACCTATCTACAATTTGGAGAGTTTGTAATCCGGAAAAGCTTTTGGAGAAATTACAACGTGTTTTTGTAACTCAAATCAGTCTATTCTATAGAATCTATACTAGTTTGAACTATCTGCTCATTGTTTAACTTTGCATCGTCATCCTTTAAGTCTCTAGTTACACCCTTTCCAAAAACACTTGAAGCTATAAATTTACATATTTACTAGCATTTGTCCTATGCCACTTACATCTACAATTTTATACAGTCTCCCTAGCTTCGCTACTTGTATGTCTTCTCATCTAGACAACATGTGCAACATTTGCTTCTCGTTTTAAGTATATATCCAAGTGGGGTTACATCAAAGTCCCTTATTTAGTTACCACTACTCTTTATGCATGTTTGGTTTTTGGGATAGAACTACTATGGCACATCCATCGGGGATATGATAGTATGGTACATGCTTAGGATAGGATGACATTGTACATGTTTGTATAGGATGTTAACTCTACCATCTCATAGCAACATGGGATTTAAAGTTGGGTGCTGGAACCTCAAATGTCCGACATGGTAGCACTTTTTGATCTTGTCCTCTGCCATATTCTAATTGTCATTGAATATGATGTCCACATCTGCTTCTCGTTTTAGGTAGATATCCAAGTGGAGATCCATCAAAGTCCCTCAGTTAGTTACCACTACTCTTTATGCATGGTTGGTTTATGGTAAAGAACTACCATGGTACATCATCAAAGATATGATGGTATGGAACATGCTTGGATAGGATGTTAACGCTACCATCTTATAGCAATATGGGACTGGAAGTTGGGTGCTGAAACCTCAATGTCATACAAGGTAGCACTTTTCCATATTTTCCTTCTACGCTGTGTAATCGTCGTTGAACTTTTGAGGATGTTCAATAGACTCAGCAGTAGGCGGGCAATATTTGGAACAGATGCTATTGGTGAATGTGTAGTAGAATTGGAGTTGTGCGTCAAATGTGAGGACGACAATGTCATGGCTGCCTGGGGTTAGAAGCATAGTAGGCCTAAGACACGTGGTTGTGCTGTTGAGTAGGCCTACATGAGGGAGCCTCGAATTTTTCATTCCAATAAATGCTTGAGGTACCTTTTCAACTACACTTGTGTCAGATTTTGCTATATTTTTTTTGTTGCTGGGCTACAACTCCAGCATGTGACAGGCTTCATCGACAGTGAGCTACATAGGGGAGGGGTAGAAGTTGGGAGGAGGGTGCTGTGTTTTCTAGAAAATAAAAAAGTAGAAGGCAGAGGGAGGGGCACATTCACTAGGAAAGTCAGAGGGAGCAGCACATTCACTTGTAAAGTGAGAAGGAGGGAGACATCTGTAGGGGAAGTCGGATGTTGGGAGCGGTTTTGCTTCAGAGAGAACGTAGGTTGCAAGGGCCCTATTCTACAATGCCCTGGGGAATGAGGAGTATGGCATAGTGAAGTCCTACACCTGGAATGAAGTATCCAATATTGACGCAATTTTGATGGCGTGGAAGTAGATACTTAGCGGCACGATATTATAAATCATCGGAAGTGGGTGAAACTTCGTTATTTTGTCGATGCCAACAGCTGGCGATGTCGAATCCATGTAAACATCCCAATGTATCAGAAAGAGGGAAGCGGGAGGCGTGCAGACAACACCCTGTAACTGATTAAGCGGTAGGCGGGTGATTAAGCGGGCGATTTTTGAAAAAGCGGGTGTCTAAATTTTATATAATTTTATACAAAATTACATGTATTTGTATATCAAAAATATATTTATAAGGAACTTCTATACATATCTAATCAGCAAATCAGTAATTAACTAAGTATTCATCAATACTTTACTATTAATCAGTATCTATAATCACTAAAATCAGCAAGCAGATCAGTAATTGTAAATAATAAACTATGAATTATTGAATTAAAGTAATAACTAAAGTAATACTAACCAGTAGTACCAATCATTAATCACTGAAAGCAGCAAGAAAATCAGTAAAACTAATCATGCATTAGAAGTATAATAGAGCAATATGATATTTACTTAGATGCATTACCCAATTATTACAGCTTACACACAAAGTATGCATTCTAAATTAGGACTAGCTATATCATAGAACATTTAATGTATAATAAGTTTAATATATTATAGTCAACACTACTTGGACTATGTAATTAATCAATGTTAGATGCTTACATTAGGATTTTTAAACAAAAGCGGGAAAAAGCGGGTGAGGCGATTAAAAAGTGGGCGATTATGTTCAAAACGATTAAGCGGGCGCTTAGGAGTTAAATTAGGCGGATGAGGGTCATGGCCGATTAAGCGGCCGCCTGGGCCGTTTTTTAATTCACTGAAACATCCTTATTCCACAATATCCTCAGACATTTCGTCGAAGTTGTCGACATTTTCCCATTTGTCGACGAAGTTGGCCCAGGTCCATTCAAAAAGTCCCCAACTTCCTCGACATTAGTCAGAGTTGGCGACATTCTTCTGGTGTTTTGTTGAGTTTGCAGTATGAGGGGAAAAAGTGTTGGGCCTTGAGGTAAGGTAATTTTGGTGTTATTTTTTATTATTTTAAGCTAATATTAATAGACAGAGCCTCTATGCTACATCTATTATAGATTTACACAAATTTTATGTAGTTTGTTTATTGTCATAAACTTTATATATGGAAGAATTCTGTAGTCAGGAGATGACCGTATATTATTATGTATTTTTCTACGTATGTAAACCTATATTGTGTTTCTTAGATAGTTTTGATGAAATCTAACGGTTTTCATCACAGAAGTGACTATTTCTAGCTCAATTTTATCGAAGTTGCGTCGAGGTTTAGTTGTAAAAATCCTTGAAGTTCCTCAATGTTTCCACAAAGTTCCACTTCCACACACGTCGAAGTCGACTCAAAGTTGAAGTCTTGTTCCATGCTTAGCGAATATATCAACTAATGCAATCCTGGTCGTTTCAATGTCAAAATGTACGAATTAAATCATGAAATTTTACAAGTGTAATCTCTACACCTAAATGCATCATTTATGCAACAAATCCTAAATTAGATATGTGGGGGGGATCCTTCTTGTGGGAGGTAAGTAAACTGGTAGATAGTCTGGGGATTATGACAAAACGATTTTGATAACATGTGGGAAAAGTTCTAAAGGTTTACTAGAACAATCCATAAACTTAAACACACTTAAATACGTGGGATGCCATCCGTTATGTTTTGATTGGGCCGATATTTAGCTGTTGTTCAATTACCAGTTTAACACTTGGGAATCAAATTAGCAATAAACATTGCAAACAACATAAACAAATAGATTTACAACAACCACAACTCATAAGCCTCTTAACTAATAAAAATAACTTACATCAATTTTATTCTAGCAATTTAGTCAACGATTAACAAAAATAATGCAAAATGTGCTTCGCTTATACATTTTATTATAATGGTTAAGATTCTCAAATTAACTTTCATTTCTTAATGAAAAGGATTCACACTTCAATGAATAGAAATATTTAAGTATCTTCCAAAACTATGCATTTCAATCTTGAATGTTTGTTTTTATCTAACATCTTATGTTATTATTGAAAAAGTCTAACTAGCTAATACAAAATTTTGCAACTTTGATATCAAATATAAGAGCAAAAGTTTACATGCCATAGCAAGAATGGTGGAAAATGATTTATAAATCAAATTATTTGGTTAAATGCAACCATGCTTTTTAGTAATATATTTGAAGTCCAACTTTGGCCCGATGAGTGGAGAAATAGTACTATAGTCCCCATCTACAAGAACAAATGTGATGTTCAGAGCTGCACAAACTACAGAGGTATCAAGTTGATGAGTCACACAATGACAACTTTGGGAGAGGATTATTGAGTAGAGGCTAAGATCTATAACACAAATATCAAACAACCAATTTGGTTTTATGCCGGGAAGATCAACAACAAATGCTATTTTTCTATTAAGGAGGTTTATGGAGAAGTATAGAGAAAGCAAAAGAGATCTTCATATGGTTTTTATTGATTTGGAAAAGGCTTACGATCGAGTACCCATGGAAGTGTTATGGATGGTTTTAAAGAAAAAGGGTGTGCCAATCCAATATATTGACTTGACCAAAGACACATATGATAGTTCTACTGCAAGTGTGAAGACTCCTGAAAAAGAGACAAACTTTTCCTATCACAGTTGGGGTACACCAAAGATCTACACTCAGCCCAGATCTATTCGTTCTTGTTATGGATGAGTTGACAAAGAATGTTCAAGATAATATTTCTTGGTGTATGTAATTTACTGATGATATTGTATTGATTGATGAAACTAAAGATGGATTGAATGGTGAAGTTGAACTTTAGAGAAAGACATTGGAATCAAATAGATTGATGATTAGTCAGAGCAAAATTGAGTATTGCATATTTCAGCCAATCTCGTAGTGTGAATGGTAGAAGCAAGTTGGACGAAGTAGATATACCAAAATGTAATAAATTTCGTTACTTGGGTTCTAATATTCAAATTATGAGAATGTCCAAAGTGACATTTGTCACAGGATCACTGCAAGATGGTTGAAATGGAGGAGTATTATATGATCGGAAGATCCTTCTCAGAATAAAAAGTAAGTTTTATAGAACAGCTACACGACCAATCATGCTCTATGGGAGTGAATGTTGGGTGGTGAAGAAACAAGTTCTCAATAAGATGAACGTGGATGAAATGCATATGCTGAGATGGATGTGTTGGAAGACAAGAAAAGATCGCTTGAGAAATGACTATATCAGGAATAAAGTGGGGGTGGCGAGCATTGAGGACAAGTTGTGCGAGGGTTGACTCAGATGATACGGACATGTGCAACGCAGATCAATGTGCCTATATGAAATAATGCTATTGTTGAGTCAAGCACAATTAATAGAAGAAGAGGAAGGTTGAAATTAACATGGGAAGAGTTTATAACATCTCGATCAGAATATGACCCATGCTAAAGCTGAATGGAAACGAAGGATCCATGTAGCCGACCCCAACATAGGTGATGATCTGTACTCCAGCTTTAGATGTATTGATTTTCAATTTATAACATATGATCTATATATGTAAACATTGGGCATAGTCTTATTATGTATAGAACTCGGTTCTTGTTCCAACGCTGATTCACAACTTATTCGGCAAAGCTTTCAATAAAGTAATTCTCTTTTTGTTGCATATGTTCTATATATATTTTTTAAAATGGTGATTTATTCATCCCATCACCAGGGTTAGAACCTTCAACCTCTCAATCGTACAACCTCAACTTCACCAACTCGTATGCCACATCTTTGGTGTAAAGTATATGTTCTATATTGATGTAAAGTATATTGCTATAAATTTTATTTACATTTCCATATAAGCGATCCCTCAGATGTTACATATGTTCTATATTTATACAAACTAGATATGATAATGTTATATAATTAATAGGTTCCAAGTTTTATGCCATTAAGATTTTGGTTTTATATGTGCCACAATTATCTAACATTCTCTTTCTTTCTTTGGTAGGGATGATTTTGAGCTGAATGGATTGAGTGGCTTAATTACGGTTGGTGTTCGAGATATTCAAGGTGAAGGATTTCCAAATGAATTTTGCCGGAAAGTGGATTCTGTTTTTCTTGATCTCCCTCAACCTTGGCTAGCTATACCATCTGTTTCAAAAATGCTCAAGCAAGATGGGATTTTATGTTCATTCTCTCCATGCATTGAGCAAGTGCAACGGACATGTGAAACCCTAGCATCAGACTATACAGGTACACATACTCTCCTGTATCCTTTCTTTTCCCCTTACAGATTTTTGCTGGAATGAAGAAACTGCCACCCCTATCCCACAAGAATGTGTTGACAGTAATGGGTATCTAGACGGGAGGATTGTGGTTACAAGTTGGCTGATGTAATCCACAAACATTATGAATCTAAATAAAATCATCAGGGGAGTTCTAAGTGTCTCTGTTTCTCCACTCTACAATAATTTTGTTTACTGAAATGCAATTTATAAAAAGAAATGGAAATATCATCTATTAACTGCTTGTTCTTTACCTTTATAATTATTAAAAGCTAGACATTTTCTTGTAGATATTCGAAGTTTTGAAATTCTTCTGCGCACTTATGAAGTCCGAGTGGTAAGAACAGCGCTCCGAGGTGAGGATTTTCATTCATCAGTCGCCTTACCATGCAAGAGGAAGAAATGCCCTCCCAGTGGAGTCGTCAACGGCAACTCAGAGTCGATGAACAACACTGTCATGGCTAAACCATGTTCTGAGGCAAAAGGCCATACTGGATATTTGTCTTTTGCGAGACTCAAGTGTATGTAGGTAGACGGTGGCTATTCATATCTACTAAAAGGGCCAATTGCGTGAAATACCTTCAAATGTACAACAAAAACTTTGTAATAGCTGTCCTTCGATTTTAAAATCTATTTTTTTTCAGATGCCTCTACTTTTGAAGGGACCATGGCCAGTTTATTGTGGTTCTCTTTCTTGGAACCATGTCTGTCATCTGTCTTTTCCTTTAGTATAATTATGATTATATTGTAATGTCACATTTTGATCTCGCTGAGCGTATAGGTTTCTGCGCTCTAGTGCATGCAAACATCTCGACGGGGCCTTTAGAAAATTAGAATAGATGTTAAAAATTGCATCTTTACTTGTGTTTGTACGTTGGACCGTCTCTTTCCAGCAGCCCTGTGATTTTCCCTTTCAATACTGTATTAAGAAACCTTAAAAGTCAAAAGTAATGTCAAATTCAGATTCTAACATTATAACTGGGCTACATGTTAAAATTTACCTTAATTGCATGATGTTAATGGCCTTAATTGAATTACACAAGAAAATACCAAAACAATGCTAAAAGGACATGAATCAATTAGACGACCAAACAAATATTCATAAAACTAAAAACTAAATGAATTTTCAGATTTTACACATTAATCAGTTTATTTGTAATTTTATTTCAATTGTACAAAGATACACCTAAATTAAAATATAAAAGAATAGTTGAGATTAGTAGAGAATAAGGAATTTTTATTAAAAAACCAATTTGTATTTTATTTCTCTCGCATTGTCACACTAAGGTTTTGGATATCTGAATCTTTCTTTGATAAGTACTCTTAGATGATCTGAATTGGGATGAGGTGGTGAGACGATTATCCTCTACCTTTGGGCGCCCATCTCCTTCCTGATTAATAGCAATAATATCTCCCGTGTGATAACACCCTCTTTCTTGATTCTTCCTCCCTAGTATTTTTTCCTCTCTTTGCCACTTCTTTTTCCATTATTTGCTTTCTAACTCTTTAGGGTTTGAACACCCTTTACCCTCTTGGCCCTCCTCACCATTACAAAACCCCTCCAACATATCTACCTATAAATCATAGTCCCAAACCTACTATTAACCTTTGGAAATGATCATTGCACCACTCGAAAGCCATGCCAATCTGGTTTCTCCTTGATTGTTTTCCTCTTGATCATCTCCCTTGACACGCGTGTACTCATAGCAATTTGTCCCTACCTTTTCCCTAGTTTATACCCAAATCCTAGTTGATGTGGGTTGCCTTCTCTTCTACAATTCTTCATCTTGTCACATCATGGAAATGCTGTGGCCATGTCCAATATGGATTCAAGAAGTTTCTCTAGTGGTTGTTTCCTCCTATGACCTGGTATATCCTTGTCTCCTAGTTTTCCTTCTCCCCTTTGAATTCACATTCCCTTCGTTTGGTTTCTTCATGATTTTGCTTGATCTATGTTTGGTTGGCCTCATAATGGACTTCTGATCCAGTTTCAATATTCTTCAGATGACCTTGCTTTTGGATCATATGCTTCCCAACTCACACACACCAAGAAACTACTTCTACATGGAATTTGTTCTTTGTGTGTTCAAAGAAGAAGAAGAAGATCAACTTTTATTTCATACTTTTTCCTTTGGATTGACTAAATTTTGTAATGCAATATATAGGCATATCCATCTTCTCATCCTTCGAAGTGAATCTTTGTCGTTGGTGTTATATGATGTCCAATTTACTTATACTACCATGTCACATTTCTACATTTGACAAGTGATGCACGCGCAATATAGTCTTTTGGATAAATTTCTAATTTAAATATTCAATAAGTTTAATTAAATTCGATAATTTTTTAATATATAAGTAAAATATTACAAATAAATCCTCATTGGAACCAGAAAAATAGGACCCATCATTTGGAAAATATTTTACAACCTAATTCCATCGTAACTAATATTTGATATCTAGGGTTTATAATACACATACATTAATGCTTTGTATATGTAATTCGATAATAGGTGAAAAGAGCATGTTTTGTAACTAGGACTTAGATTTGGATCCTTGTTGACTAGACCTCATGTATGTTGCATTATTTTCAATTCATAATTGAGAAACACATATGTTCTCTTTCTCGTTTGACCTAATTGAGATATGTGTGTGGAATTTCTCCTTTGATGTCTATTTGATTTCTTTTGAGTCTCAAGTCTTGAAATTGAACATATGTTGCCATTGCTAAGATGAGATTGCAATTTGGTAACCAAGATTTGTATCTTGTTCATCCTATTTCAAGTTGTACCCTAATTGGTGGATTTGAACTAAGTTGTTCCATTTATGAAACAAAACCCTAATCCTCTAGTTGTTGGTCTCTTTTGGTCATATGTTGCAATGAGGAATGATCTATGTGATCCACTTTTGTTGTGGAAATCCTAATTTTCCCTCTTTTGCAGTGTAAGTACTATATGATTCATTTTGTGATGTACTAATTTAACCAATATTGTGACTAAACTTTTACTTACCTTTATATTATAGCATGCTTGCTAATTCAGTAGTACTAGAACTACATAAATGCTTAGGTTATGGTGTACTTTTTGGGTTGTGCCCATGCTATTTTGCAATGTAGGTTTGTGTCCCATACCTTGGGTTATGTGCCCATGCTATTTTGGGATGGAGGTTGTGTGCTCCATACCTTGGTTTCTGTGTCCATATTATATTCAAGTCTTCTATTGTATGTCATTCTCTATTAGGTTTTTTATTCTATGCCATAACTACCATTGCCTTTATATTTATAGTAGTATTATGTTAATCTCACATGCATGCTAAACTGTTGACTAATATAATGGGTTTTGTGCCCTAGTCTATTTAATTGTGCTTACCTGGCACATGTTGACATTTTGAATACGACAAGTATATCTTTTACTTATCTTGAACAAGTTTCTCTTGACATCCACTTTGGATGTTTCCATATCTCTCTTTTGTTGGAAGCCTTAATAATATTATTTATTGTCCCATTTTCTTTAGTATTGCCTAATTCCTTGTTATATGCACATACCAACTTTAGCTAAGTTTTTCCACTGTTTGTTTTTTTGTGGTGGTTTGCTTTCAATCCCTTAAGGTAAAGAGAACATTAGAAGGATGACCAAGTTGACCAAGAGCTTCACACGTGTACTTGATGTTTTTTGGGAGATATAATTGAAGTGGTTGGATTACCCCCTACATTGTAATTATTGGTATAAATTGCATCCATGTAATCATCCATATGGGATGTCAATCTTGTAATCTTATAAAATTGTGTAGTCAGAAATATTTTCTTTTGCTTCATTTTTTGGGTATTTTGATCATACTAGTTGAATACATTTGATCTATATCCATGCAAAAAATTAATGTTGGTGTTAAAGACAAAATTCGAAATTTGGTTTAGTTAGCTGCATTAGTCTTAGAGCCTAATTATGTGATTAGTGCGATAATATCTTGGAAAGACAAAGTTGAAGTTGAAAATCTCCATTTGAAGAATGAACCCAAATTGAACCCTTTGATCATTTGAATTGTGCCTTAGTTGTAACTAGACCCAAATTGGGTTATTTGTAAGAAAAAGGTTTAACTAAATCTATTATGATCTTGAGCCCAAATTTTGGAAATTGGAAATTGGAAATTGGAATTTGGTACTAGTGTGGACAACATATTAAATTGACATAAATTTTTGAATAAATTTGGATAGAAGAATTAATCAAATAGAGATAATACTAGATGATGTAATGGAGAAAAACATGATCCAGACTCTGAATTATAGTGTAAATCTATCCTTCATGGACACCAAGAAAACATCAAATTTAGTGAGAAATAAATGTGTAATTTGTAATTAATTATATTTTAAATTAAGATAAAGGTAAGGAAGTAGGTAGGGTTGCAAAGACATGTTTCACTTGCTACACATAGTTGTCTTTTGGTCTGGAGAGGAAGAAAAAGATCCGAAGTCTCAATACAATCCCTTTTGAGCAAGACACATATGATAGATGAGGGAAATGAGAAAAAAATATTGTGACACTTGAAACTTATCCTCCACACCCTTCCCCACTCCTTTGAACTATCATACATCCCCTCTGCATTTCCCTAATTTCCCTTTACACATGATCTCCAACTTGAGGTCTGTCATGGAAAAGGAGGAAGATCTTCGATTCCTCATGGTGGATTTCTCCACTTTCCACATAATAGAAAGTGAAGGGAGTTGTATTAGATGGATCCAATCCATGTTGGTTTAGATGGATCCAATCCATGTTGGTTCCTAGAGCCCTAGTGTTGAAGGTGAGAACTATTGGGGATGGATCAACCCAAGGAGGCATTTCCTATAGACAATGGTGGCATAGTTGTTGACCATCAAGGAAGAAGCTACTTTTAAAGCCAAACATGGGGGTCTTTATATCAAGAGACCCCATATATATTATATTAGTCAGGATAGAATAATATATATATATATATATATATATATATATATATATATATATATATATATAAAATGTAGGAGACAATGCACTAGATAACTTCCTTAGATGCCTTGTAGGCTCCCATCCAGAGTATCATTTTGCCCTAGCTTATACTCATGACAAAACTACCGTCGAACACCAAAATAAAGCACATCAGAGCCCCTCCTGGTGACAAGTTGAAGTAATAGCCTAGAAAATAGGTCTATGGAACCATAGTCGCATGTGATTGATGGTTTTGTGGTGTGAAATCTAGGCAAGGGATCACTGAAATTTAGTGACATGATAGTGATGTAGGGAAATATGGGCACAAAGTAGGAAACAATTTTTTTTATCCATCCTTAATTATTCCCCAAAATAGCAAGATCACGTCAACAACTATGTAATGGAAAGGATGATTTAACGAGTTCATATCTGGTCCTGGAGCAAGTCTAGAAGCTATAACTCATTGCAGTAGTGCAACACTCCTAGTTTCACTAGGAATCATCTGTAGCAACTCCTGGTCTCCACCACTGACAATAGACTCGAACGACGTCTACAGTAGCTCCTACACAGACTACATGATGATGTTGTTCTCCTCGCGATAGGAAAAGGCCACCTCACCTCTATGGTAGTCTACAAAGACCACCTAGAACTCATGTCGTTCAACTAGAACAAACAAGGATTTGTCCCTCTCGTTGGTGTACTAGTCACCATCTTGCTCTCCCACAATTGTTCTCCATTTCTATTCCTCCCTTTATCTGGTAGGACTTGCTCAATCTCTCTATTGGTTACCACAATCAAAGATGACAACTAATTGTCTGAGGCAATTGATCTGCCTAAGAAGCTCCCAATACCCCTTTATTTATAGGGGATAGGGTCTGGATTCCCAGTCTGTGTGGGAGTAAAATGGACTAGAAGATCATGAATTTTCACAACCTGTGAGTGGTGAACTGATCGATTCACAAGTGAGACGATTAGTTCGCTCAGTGAACCAGTCATTTCGTCATGTTTTCCAATCGCTTATGAATTGGCAATTTGAATCCAATTAATGCACAACATGACGTTAGCACTAATCCTTAATGCACCTGAATTTCTCCATAAAACATGTGTCTCACCCAGCCAACGGTTGGCTGGTGAGCTGAGCCGGTCGATTCACTAAGTGAACCAATCGGTTCACTCCCCAGTTCAAGAAAAACTCAGCCAATTCAATTTCTAATCAACCTGACACTCCAATCGATCATTTCATCACATGAGCTAATCGATTGGGAGTCTAGTCAGCTGATTTGTTGCTCAAATTGAATACCCCCCAAAAAACCCTTTTCTAGTAAATTCCTATGTGTGTGACCCTATAGGTCCCATATCACATTGGCAGTGAATGTCCTAGTTTATGACATCACAAGCAAAGAGTGGTCCCTAGTCACACATCAATGCTACCCAAGTGAATGGAAAGTTGGAGATAAACTTCAACCTACAATCTGTGTAAGGTTTTATAGTGATTGTACAATTCCTCTGTCTCTGATATCCAGAATGAACTCGAGGCATCGAAAAGTCATCCTCTCAATGTTCAATTCATGTTCATTGAACCTAGATCAGACTGTCTGAGATATATGTGACCTCAATATCATATATTGATTCATATGTGCATGCACATTCATTTCTTAGTCTCGATTATCAAGTGTCCAGGGTATGAAACTCTAGTAGGAGGGACAAATCTTATCTACATCACTCACAGTCAATCCCCATGTGTCACAACTACCCAATCATCACAACTATGGCAATCCTCATTCAGGGTTACATTGGATGATGTCAAAGTATACCAAACGACATGTGATGAGTGTAGTGACTTCAGGTCAAAGAACCACAATCACCACCTTCACTATGAGAGATTACTATGACCACCAAGTATGGTTTTCATGTGTCACTCACTCTCAAGGTGGGTCTATCTGCTACACTAACACGTATCTATGTGCTTGGTTTGATATACCATATTATGACTGATGAGATTTTATCATCAACCAACACACACTCTAGTCTTATGTGTTAATGGTGTCCATCTGCCTTCCTCAACAACATCTGACTGGGGACTTAGTAAGAATGTACATGCTCTTAACATCTGATGATCTCATTGTTCAAGTCACGTACTTGAATACATACATCATTGAGTGTTATAATTATTTAGATATTCATTATGTTTCCTTATTATCTCATAACTGAGTGAAACAGAATGAATTGGAAGCTTGCCTTTACTATTATTAATCAAATCTTTTATATAATATGCCATCACAATCGTCACATGATTGGCTCTCTGGGCATACAAACCAACAAGTGACTCTCCTCAAACGCATGATGATGATGGAAGAAGAAGACTACTAGAGAGGAGCATGTGTCCCTTTACACAAAGTTGAACCAATGGGCATCAATCAGTTCTATCAGCTAGATATTGAGACAAACATTGCAACTGTCACATCCTCAATTTTCTAGGTACGCAAATTTAATGTTACAAATTTTCATGCTTTCTTAGATCAGAATGACAAATGTGCTATTTATGCCTTTTGGGGGTATTATAAGTGTTGAACCAAATTTTAAGTTAATGAGCACAATTTAGATAAGCTTCATGGCCATTTTTGGAAAGAAAATGATATTCATATAATTTAATATGATTTAAGGAAGTTAAACCTATATAATTTATTTGGGGGTTTTGGTGGAGCTTTTTGGAATCAAAATCCATGATGATTATACACACCTATTTTTATGTCTATGTAAATATTCGACCTAATTTAAATAGTCCTAGATACTATTTTTGATATGAGGAAGAAAAGGTGTATAATTACATGCTTTTCCACCTAATTATCTAATCAAATGATCAATACATTCAATTTATCCATGTTCAATAAGTCAGACTTAGATCAACATGTCATTCTACTTTAGTATAGGTTAGTATACCTGGACCCGTGCCACAACCCTTGGATGAAAATCTGAGGATGCACCCTCATCGTCTTCATCACAAGGGTTAGAGTCTAGATAAAACTAAAACCCTGATGACTTGGACTCTAATCACCTCCTCCTTTCTCAAGTTTGAGCTAGACTAGAGGAAAATTGGAATTCCCTACAGAATCAGGGGATCGATCCAACTATTTAAACCCATGAAGTGAACCCTAACTTGCCAGTGAAGAATACCAATTTCCACATTCCTCTACCTCCCTCGAGAAACTACATACGGTGTGTCAAGCTATAGAAGCAGAGGTTTTTGGAATCTAAAGCTTCTAAAGGCATGAAAGGATGCTCCTCCATATCCAATTGATCATGTTAGTTTTGATGAGAGTGGCATGAGGTTGGTTTTCTTCTTTGATCATGAAGAGCTTCATACAGAAGTACATGACACCATTGTTCAATTAGATCTCCAGTATGCGTCCTTAGTGCCTCTTTTTTTATTTTCTCTTGTATTTTTCCAGTAAGTTTTAGCTTGGGTATACCTTTGAACTCAGGCTACCTCAATGGATATGGTGAGCCTTGTTGAGCCACCATGTCATAGTTTTCAACATGGTTTTCTCATCATTCATCTTCATTAAGGCACTGAGAGTGTACATCTACACTTCTTTTTTGCTTGTCATCATGGTATGAGCAAAACCTAATTTTTGAATCTTGATTCCCTATTTCTGAATGATGCATAACAACTTTGTGGCCTTATGGCACTTGCATTCTTTGCGAAAGGATTCACTAGCTTTGTTGAGTTATAACAAAGTCACCCAATGCATCACTTTGTTGTGTTTTCTAGTTTCTTGTTTTTTTTCCTGTCAATTGGCCATGGTGGTAGGTGCTAGATAAAGTTTTAGGGATTTATGGAACCCCATCCACTACTCTCCAATCTCGACATAGTGTCAAGAGTTCTATGAGCATGCTAGCTTCAAAGAGGTTTCAATGCTAGGTCATGATCAAGGGACCGTACTCCAGTGAAGGGGTGCACACACCATGGTTGGATAGGAAGCAACTAGGCCACGATTTTACCCCATGTCCCCTTGATTTCATTGAGATGCCACACAAGACTAGGGTATTTTGGGTTTTTCATGCTTTTTAAGTCACGATCGCGCTTTGGTTAATGATGAAATTCTAAGTATAGTACCCTTTCTTACACCTATGATTGGAAAATAGAGTAAGGAGCATGTCATTTCTTTCATTTTTGAATTATCCGATTCCAGGAATTTCTAAATGTCTTATATTGCTCCTAATTGGTTAGATTTTGAAAGCTAGTATCTTTTATTAGGTATGTCCTATGGTTTCAAGTTATATATGGTTTTTGACTGACTTTTAGGGATCTAGCTAATGGGCTAGGCTATGAATCTTGATTTTGACCTAGTTTCTTGGAATTTAAGATTTAACCTCATTATGGTTTATCATACATTAATTAATGTTGGGGTTATATGGACAATGAAAATAAAAGACTTGAGATCAGGATCATATGAAAAATTCTTCCTACTTATATAAGGTAAATGGTCCATTCCTTAAATTTCATTATATGCATCATTTAGTTCTATTTGCATAATCATGTTTAAAATTATGACATACATGCTATCATGTGAACAATTTAATGATTCAAGAGGTATCTAATTATATGCATATATTGTTAAGATGTACACACGACATGATTATATGTTAAGATCAAATCAATTAAGAAATATATCTCTTCATGTTTAGGATCAATAATGCAACTATGGGTGAAAACCCGAATTAAGGTAAAATAAGATGATATTAGAATAAGAACTAATAATTAGGCCCTATCTCATGAACATTGTATGGAAGGCTGGTGCCTCATGAGCCCCCTTCACTTTAAGGGTTCAATCCCAATTCTATTCACATTTAGTGTGTTCGGTGATGTTAATGTTTGTGGGTTCAATCCCAAGCCAGTTCACTTTGAGTGTGTTCTATGATGTTTATGTTTATGGGTTCAAGATCAAGCATGTGCACTCCTATGCGTTCAGTGATGTTTATGTTTATGGGTTCATGATCAAGCCTGTACACTTTTAGTGTGATTAGAAGCCTACACACCTCACGCATGTCAGTTACATAAGATAAGGTTCATTGAGTAAGTGTCTTAATAAGAATGCTTAATAAAGTTAAGAATGCATCCTAAAGCCATCAATAATGTTTATGTATGCTCATATTGGTTTTTAAGCTATATGTTAAGTTATGTTCATCTTATTACTGGAACCCAACCACTTAGAATAGTTTATCAAATGGATAGCTATGTGCTGTGAATGTACATAGGTTTTCAGCATCATGGGATATCTCTCAAGAGGATGTAGTATGCATGAGTCCATGACCTGGTAGTGACATATATAAGATCCAAGGATGTTTTGTTAGTTTTCACTTTTCCATGTATCAAGTTCCCTTGTTGTAAGCTTTGAGAAAAGAATGTATACGAGAATCAATGTGTATATATCACGTGTACAATTATTTTTTATTATTGTAATAAATGATATGCTATTTTTTGACATATCCTGAGTGTGATCATTATGGTACATGCTTCCATGATGTTGTTTATGGGTGCACTTAGGGGATGTTACAAAAGTGGTATCAGAGCAATAATACAGATGTCAACTAAGAAAGATTCTCACTTTCTTATCATGCAACCTACTAGCTAGATGACTCCTAAGACTAATGGAAGTAATATAGTACTTGGTTCTCATATAGATAGAGGTGTATATCACCATAATTCTAAGGTCCAAGAAACTATAAGCTTTTGAGGTCAGAAGATACCCTAGTTTATAGATTTGATACATGCTAATTGAATATCTTCTTTTAAGGAAGATAATTAAGAATAGATCAGGTAGGATGAAATCTCCAATGAGTTAAAATTGTTGATGTTGGAACAATGAGTGACTTCATGAGGTTCATATCATTTTTGTTTAGTAAATTATCCCTCACCTTTTCTGCATGGCTAGCATCAATGTAAAACTATTAATTTACATTTTCTAAAAAAATGTTTTTGAATCCACATTTTAATTATGATTTTAGCATTTCTCTTGAAAGCTTTGGTTATGATCGAACAAAGGATATATAATCCTATAATTATTATATCATTAATTTTTTGAGTTTTCTCAATGTTTGCAATTCTCAAAATCTTTTTATAGAAGGAATCAAAGAAGTTTTTTTTTATCAAGATTTCATGTTTTATAAATCAAAGTTGTTACATATTGATATGTAACCTTAGGTTTAACTGTCTTTTTTATGGGTATTAAGTGTCAACTTCATAGCTCATATATGTCCTCTTTCTTTCTCAATAGTTTGTGGTATGGGACACAAATAAATTGAGAACATTAGACGATACATTATGAGATACATAAACTTAGTATGCTACTATCCTCCCTTATGGTGCCTGTGCTATGGAGAACTTGTACCATAGGATGTTGGATAGAGTATGATGTGATCTATCATCTCTAGATACATATACACATGAGTATGTGTCAAGATATGACATAAAGTGTTAATGCTAGGAACTCATACATTTGGTCACTTGACCTGATGGTACTAGAACTACATAAAAGTTCACAAATCATGGTTGAAGTAGATTCTTTGGAATAAAAAATAGAAAAATGGATTTAAAGTAATAACTTGCTTGGGAATACCCCAAAGTTGTAATAGTAAGACCCTTAGTGTACATGTTTATCTTGTCATACATGCTCTAGTTATCTATAAATGGTTCATAAATGTTGAGAATTAAGTAATTCATGAAAGAAAAAGATAGTTTCTTTAAAACTTAGGGAATGTGTGTAAGTATAGTAAGCAATGATATCTTCTTCCAAGTATTTCTTTTGATGAGATGTTAAGCTATGTCATCCACAAGTACATTGAGGACTTATGATTAATACCTAGAAAGATTAACCTAGAAAGAAAGGGTATAATGTTTTGATTTGGGGGAATACCCTAATATGTTTGAGTATGGAGATTTAAGTTGTGTGAATGATTATGAAAATCCTGAGGAAATGGTTGAGTTAAGTTCATACAAGATTATGTTTCTTATTTGTGCAAAATAGGTGTACATGTACCATGGAACATGATTAGGTAATTAACCTCTAAAGTAAATGAACACAAATATTTTTGATAAAATATACATGTTCATGTATATACTTAAGTTTATGATCAGATCAGTGTAGCATGAGTCTACATATTGCTTCATGAACATAAATCTTATGAGGATCAAAATCCTAAAGTTTAAGTAAATGAAAAAAAATTGTATGTAGGACTCTACCCTGAATTTCAACTATTGAACTATGTGGTGATACTTGATCTTTGTAGTCGTTGCCATCATGTAGTGGGAATTTATCAACTTATGTTTAAGGTGGCTCACATAACATGATGGATACCAACCTATGTTTATGTGCACCATGTTGTGTATAAGATTTCTAGGTGTAGATGTCCATGCATATAACTCATGTAATGGTTAAGCAACGAGAAAATACATCCTTAAATCTAGTTAATGAGTCATGGCTAGAGAGGTTTCATAATTTTGGTGTTTGTAAGTGAAAGTTTTATATTAAGAACAATAAGTGAGGACATAATAAGAATTGTGATCTTTAGAGCCATACTATTATGGAGTAGATCTCATTCTTATGGATTTAATGGTTTAATGATTTGCGGTATATTAACAATCTTTTACTAGGTATGATGGAGATTTGGAATCTCTCTAGGCATTCGAATCAAGGAGGAACATTTGTCATAAGTTGAATCACAATTTATCTTTTTCTTTGGAAGAATGTGAGGATAATATGAATCATGTTATGCTTTAAGTTCAAATGTGTGATGCGATGATTTGATAAGGACTATGAGTATCCATAGTACCTTTTAGGGTTATACATGAACAATGCTATTTTAATTGATGATACATGATATGAGGTAATGTGATTTAGTGGTCAAGGACCAAAATAATATTAGGTTCTAAATGATGTTGACATGATAAAGCCAAGAAAGGATGCTTCATTAAGCTTTCATTTAGTATTCCTAGTGTTAACCATGGTTTTATGGTGAGATGGTAATTGCAAGTACTGTGGGCTTATCTATCAAGGAGTACCATGGTAAGAAGCACAAAATTATAAGAGTAATGTTAAGTAAGTAATGCTAATTTAATTGTTCTCCAAGGGTATCAAGCATTCGGGTGCAATAAGCACTTGGGTGCAATGAGCTCTTGGGAGAAATGAGCATTCCGGTTAGTTTATGTGGAGAAATCACTTTGTTGAATCACTAATAGAAAGTGCCAAAATCATGCTACAATAATGAATCATGAGACAATATTTAATGGGTTGGCATGTTGTTCCTTTTGAGATCCTTTATACTATTTGTTCATAAGGCAGTGGTACTTGTTCTTAAGCTAGTGGTAGTGCTAACCTATAATCATGTTTAGTTATAAAAAAAAAATTCTTAGTTTCAGGCTCAAAGGTCATTCTATCTATTAAAATCATCACTTAGCACTAGGTCGCACTATATCACTTCCATGAACTAGAATATTATCTCAATTCTTAAAACTCAAACCTTGTCTCAAAATCTCCATGCAAGGTCTATAATTTCATATTATCATCAAATAGGGTCCAAATTAGTTTGTATGCATTCCTATACTCAAGTACTTCTCACTTTATTACCTTTAACCATATGATACACTGATTTAGGTTATAAAATGACCTTTTAGTGTGGTTAGAAACTCAAGTTTATAATTATTTCACGTGTTAATAACCATACATCATCATTTTATTTGTTGAAAATACTCCTAGCACAAATGTCAAGAGCCTAATTATTCTTTCCTCTTAAGGAACTTTCTTGTGGTTTTGTTCAACACCAAAAGTGTTATGTTCTTAATATTATTGGGGATGAGCTTGCCTTCTTGACTTAGAATACACATTAAATATTGTGTCATGATTCATTATTGAATCATGATTTTAGCACTTTCTATTAGTGATTCAACAAAAGTGATTTCTCCACATAAACTACACCAGAATGCTCATTGCTCCCAAGACCTCATTGCACCCAAGTGCTCACTGCACCCAAATGCTTGATAACCTTGGACAATTACTAAATTAACATTACTTCCTTAATATTACAAAATTATAAGAGTAATGTTAAGGAAGTAATGCTAATTTAGTAATTCTCCAAGGTTATGAAGCATTCAGGTGCAATAAGCACTTGGGTGTAATGAGCTCTTGGGAGAAATGAGCATTTTGATGTAGTTTATGTGGAGAAATCACTTTTGTTGAATCACTAATAGAAAGTGCCAAAATCATGCTACAATAATGAATCATGATACAATATTTAATGTGTATTCTAAGTCAAGAAGGCAAGCTCATCCCCGATAATCTTAAGAACATAAAACTTTTGGTGTTGCACAAAACCACAAGAAAGTTCCTTAAGAGGAAAGAATAATTAGGCTCTTGATAGTTGTGCTAGGAGGATTGTCAACACATAAAATGATGATGTATGATTATTACCACCTATGAATTAGTTATAAACCCAAGTTTCTGACCACACGGAAAGGTCATTTTATAACCTAAGTCAGTGTATCATATAGTTAAAGGTAATAAAGTGAGAAGTACTTGAGTATAGGAATGCATACAAACTAATTTGGACCCTATTTGGTGATAATATGAGATTATAGACCTTTCATGGAGATTTTGAGACTAGGTTTGAGTGTTAAGAGTTGAGATAATATTCTAGTTCATAGAAGTGATATCGTGCGACCTAGTGCTAAGTGATGATCTTAATAGATTGAATGACCTTTGAGCCTGAAACTAAGAATTTTTTTGATAATTAATGGTGATTATATGTTAGCACTACCATTGGATTATGAACAAATACATAAGGTGTTTCGGTTGGCTAAATTGGACATTATTATAATCCCTTTATTTTGATGATGACAAACATTTCATTTTTGTGGGTTTAACGTGCTACTTGAGTGTTTCAGGAATAAGCATAAATGGTGGTGGATAGCAAAGATTTGGAAGATTCTTATGCTCAAATTTGCTTTATTTTTATGATTGTAATCAATGTAAAAACTTGTACAAGTTTATAATATACAAGTACTTAGATATAATGTAAATCAAGCATTTAGATCTTCCTATCCACTCGCAACACTTAAATAGGTCATCCTCCAAGATAGTATCATAATTGCACTTTGATACACACACTTAGTACATATCTAGAACCACCAAAATAGGGACTATCTTGGTCAAACTATTTCTCGACTGAGAAAAAATCATCCAAAAATTTTCTCGGCCGAAAATGTTCTTAGTCTAATGAACGAACACCTTTGCATAACCTGCTCAATGCTATCACTAAGAAGGTTTCAGTCGAACTTTAATTCGACCGAGAATGAGTGTCTGGCAGGTTCTTTAGCCGTTAGACATGGTGGGAAAGGTGATTGGGAGTTGAGTTGAACGTTGCAAATCCACTAACCTTAGTCTCCCACTCAGTCAAAGAAAAGTTCGACTGAGATCAACTCGATCGACAAAGAGTTCGATCGAGCTTCATTCTGGACTGCACTTTTCAGCATTAAACAACTAGCCGTTGCAATGTAATTAGTGGACACACAACAACTAATTGAGCACTAAGAATACCCTAGAAGGTGTCTAGAACGTCCCCAAGCATTATCAAACCACTCCTATAAATACTATAAGCTATAGGACACCCAAGGCAATCAATTGTGCATACAATTACACTTGAGAATCATTCCTTGTGAGCAACAAGCTGAGCTTCACTTGCAATCTATTCTACTTTAGTGTCCTATAGCTTAGTATCTTCTAGCCACCACACTACCACATTCATCCATAGTGGATAGGAGATCAATACGCTTGATATAGGATCAAAGCGCTGTACTCAATTGGTAACATTGTTTCTTTCTTCCAATCTTGTTCCTTCTATTGTATTTTGTTCTCCTTTGCTACTCCTAGGTTGGAGGCTACAGAAAGGAGGTTGTTGGAGCTTCTTCATGTGGAGAAGGTAGCTCGACAGACTTTGGACTACTTCTAGAAGGTCTCAACGGGAAGCTACTTCAAGGAGGAAGGCTACTTCAAGGGGGAGCTTGAAGTTACTTCAAGTGAAGGCTGCTTCAAGGTTGGCGAGATGACTTAGGGGTGAAGGCTATCCAAAGGGTTTGTGAAGGTAGTTGTATCTTATGTAACATCCTTGTGAGGTAATAAAATACAATTGCTTTTAGTGGACTGACTCCCTTAGTATTTTCTAAGGGTGGAACCACTCTAAACGCCTTGTCTCCTTCTCTAACATTTTGTGGTTGATTGGTTGAATTAATTTTAAAATTATCATAAAACCCTTTTCACCCCCTCTAGTATTTTTCAATTGGTATCATAGAAGGCTTCAAGGAACTCTAATTAAGTCTTGAAGAAGATCGGTGATGGAGTACTAAACAACCTCAATTTGGAAGGAACACTTGTAGCTTGATCTCCACCATTTGATGGCACCAACTACAACTATTGGAAGAGGAGGATGAAATTATACTTTCAAGGGATCAACTAGGATCTCTGGAGGATGGTTTCAAATGCCTACACTCTTCCTCAAATAGAGTATGCTACATGGGATGCAAATACAGTAAAATTGGCTCAATTGAATGCAAAAGCTGTAAGTATCTTTTATCGTTCAATTTCCATAGGTGAGTTTAATAGAATATCAAATTGTGAAACTGTATATGAAATATGACATAGACTCTCTATTACTTATGAAGGAACTATTCAAGTAAAGAACTCCAAAATTGGTATGCTTAAACAAAAGTTTCAACAGTTTCATATGGAACCAAATGATTCTATTAGTGAAATGTATGCAAAGTTTTCTTCTATTGTTAACAGTTTGAATGCATTAGCTAAAGCCATTAGTGAAGAGGATCAAGTGTCTAAAATTCTTAGGTCTCTTCCTCCCAAGTACAAGCCTAAGGTGACTGCAATTGAAGAAGCCAATGACCTCACTCGACGGAGGATGGAACAACTTATTGGCAACTTAGAAGCACATGAGGCAACCTTGGAGGAAGAAGAAAGATTGGCGGCTAAACACAAAAAGGAGAAAAGAAAGGACATTGCATTCAAAGAATCAACCAAGATTAGTCATGACACAAGTGAAGAAGATAGTGAAGAAGAATCTCTCATTGTAAATGGTAAGCAATATAGAAGTTTTAAAACTAACAAACTTCTAGTGTTTCTTCCTTCACGTGCTTTGAATGTGGCAAAAAGGGACACTTAAAAGGTGATTGTCCTAAACTTAAGAAGGGAAAGAAATTATCTCACAAGAAGAAAGAAAAAGCCTACAAAGCTGCATGGGATGATTCAAGTGATGATAGTGAAGATGGAGAAGAAGAAGTGGAGTGCCTTATTGCTACAAGAAATGAAGAAGAAGATGAGGTAAGCCTTTTTGATTTATTTAAAGAGGAGTTAGTTGCTAGCATTGAGGAATTACATGATAAATATATTGATTATAAAAAGAAACTAAAAAGAGTTACTAAAACTAATGAGGATTTGTATGCTCACATAAATGATCTTGCTTCTGAAAAGGAAATTATTATCTCTGAAAATTCTTCCTTGAAATCATCTTTTAATGATTGCAATACAAAGTTGCTTACTCTTGAAATGAATCATAATTTGTTTTGTCAAGAAAAGGTTGAATTGCTTACAAAATTGAATGATCTTCAGACTCAACCTATCCTATGTACTCATTTAGATTATGATGCAGTTATCAAAGAAAGAGATAGTTTGTTGTCTAATCTAGAGCAAGCAAAGTTAGATGTTAAAACAAGAATGAATGAAATTGCTAAATTACAAAAGGAAATTAGTAGCTTGAAAAACAATGGTATTCTTGATAAGATCCTAAAAGATTCTTCTGGTCAGATTGGAACAAGAGGACTAGGTTATAAGCCCAAAGGAAAATCCTATAAAAAACCTAGAGAGAGAAGAACACAAGTGCCCAAGAACAAAGCTATGTATGTGCCTAAAGACAATCTAGACAAGAAGAGAAATGAGATTGATTCAATATGTTGTAACTATTGCTTAAGGCTTGGACATTATTCCTTCTCATGTCCTTACAAGAAAAAGGATGTTGAGATAGTATGGGTTCTAAAACCCCCAAACCAAATGAATAAAATTAACTTGAGATATGACCAAAGACTCTAATTTGACTATCTTTATGTCTTATCTCAACTTAACATAAAGGTACAACAAATGGACCAAAATAATTTAATCCATAACTTGAATAAATATATTTCTGAAAGAATTCACAGACACTCTCTCGATCCACAAATAATTTGATCGAAAGTAAGTCGTCGACTGAAAAAGGCTCTGTATTGGACCTGAAATAATTGGTAAATCAGTAAATCACTCGGTCAAAATATAGTTCGACCAAGAGATCAGTCGGTCGAGAATTTGTGGACCGAACCGAATCTAAAGCTGGTACAACCTGTAGTCCACCTATAAAATTATAGATAAAAATAGTAACTCACTCGGTCAAAAAGAACTTTGACTGAAAAGAAATCAGTCGAGAAAGAATTCGACCGATAAAGGGTCTGGAAAACATGTTCGACTGTTTCAATTTGCTATCAATTTAGCAATAATGAAAAATTGATTTAATTGGAAAACTACAGAAATTGCCTCTCGGTCGAAATCAAGTTTGACCAAGGGGCGCCCAGGTCGAAGTCACGGTTGACCTAAAATAATCTTGACAAAATGCTTAATTGTAAATCATTTATTTGCACTCAATAGTATATTTATCTGAAACTCATTCATCATATTGAAAACAAGATTTTAGTGCAAAGCTCTCATAAAAGTTTAACTCAAACTCTAACGCTTATTATGACCTTAGAATTCTTAAATTATCTTGATTATAAGATTAAGGGGGAGCTCACAAAACTTTGTAAACATTGATCAAATCAAACCTTAAAAGCTACCCATGACCTTAGGATTATTGAATTATCTTGATCTTAAATGGACTCTCTATATCAATATGGGCTTAACATCCCTCATTCTTGATTAGAGATATATTTCTTGATCCTACTATGCTGTAAAGAAAATCTCATTTCATTTTCAGGGCTTAACATCCCTTGTAAAATGGATGAGAAATCAATACATGTATCCATCATGAGCCTAAATGGATCTCATATAATTTTTAGGGCTTAACATCCCTTGTAAAATGGATGAGAAATCAATACATATATCCATTATGAGCCTAAATGGATCTCATATCATTTCAGGGCTTAACATCCCTTATAAACGATTGAGAAATCAAAACACATATGCCATGAACCTAAAAGGATCTCATATCATTTCAAGGATTAACATCCTTTGCAAATGTTTGAGAAACAAATTGTGGCTAAATTTGACATAAAAATAAGTGGTTTGCATTAAATTGTGTTGATTACCCTTACTTTAAAAATGGAGCATCAAATTATCAAATTAAGGGGGAGAAATAAAAGTTATACTTAATGTTTATCTTGGTTATCTTTTTGAAATGACAAAGGGGGAGAAATAATATAAAATCAACAACATAAAGACATAAAGTAAAATGAGTTTCATAAGCACACACATTAAAAAACAAGAGAATGGCTACAAAAGGTAAACTTCAGGTATGAAACTCATATGATTTATATTTCCTTGATTTATATTTTGGAAATGTTTGTCATTTTCAAAAAGGGGGAGATTGGTGGATAACGTGCTACTTGACTGTTTCAGGAATAAGCATAAATGGTGGTGGATAACAAAGATTTGGAAGATTCTTATGCTCAAATTTGCTTTATTTTCATGATTGTAATCAATGTAAAAACTTGTACAAGTTTATAATGTACAAGTACTTAGATATCATGTAAATCAAGCATTTAGATCTTCCTATCCACTCACAACACTTAAACAGGTCATCCCCCAAGATAGTATCACAATTGCACTTTGATACACACACTTAGTACATATCTAGAACCACCAAAATAGGGACTATCTCGGTCGAACTATTTCTTGACTGAGAGAAAATCAACCAAACATTTTCTCGACCAAAAATGTCCTTAGTCTAATGCATGAACACCTTTGCATAACCTGCTCAATGCTATCACTAAGAAGGTTTCGGTCAAACTTTACTTCGACTGAGAATGAGTGTCTGGCAGGTTCTATAGCCGTTAGACTTGGTGGGAAAGGTGGTTGGGAGTTGAGTTGAATGTTGCAAATCCACTAACCTCAGTCTCCCACTCAGTCAAAGAAAAGTTTGACCGAGATCAACTCAGTCGACAAAGAGTTCGACCGAGCTACATTCTGTACTGCACTTTTTAGCATTAAACAACTAGCTGTTGAAATGTAATTAGTGGATACATAATGGCTAATTGAGCACTAAGAACACCCTAGAAGGTGTATAGAACGTCCCCAAGCATTAGCAAACCACTTCTATAAATAGGATAAGCTATAGGACACCCAAGGCAATCAATTGTGTATACAATTACACTTGAGAATCATTCCTCATGAGAAACAAGTTGAGCTTCACTTGCAATCTGTTCTACATTAGTGTCCTATAGCTTAGTATCTTCTAGCCACCATACTACCACATTCATCCATAGTGGATAGGAGATAAATACGCTCGATATAGGATCAAAGTGCTGTACTCAATTGGTAACATTGTTTCTTTCTTCCAATCTTGTTCCTTCTATTGTATTTTGTTCTCCTTTGCTACTCCTAGGTTGGAGGCTGTGGAAAGGAGGTTGTTGGAGCTTCTTCAGGTGGAGAAGGTAGCTCAACGGACTTTGGACTACTTCTAGAAGGTCTCAACGGGAAGCTACTTCAAGGAGGAAGGCTACTTCAAGGGGGAGCTTGAAGTTACTTCAAGTGAAGACTACTTCAAGGTTGGTGAGATGAATTTGGGGTCAAGGCTGTCCAAAGGGTTTGTGAAGGTAGTTGTATCTTATGTAACATCATTGTGAGATAATAAAATACAATTTCTTTTGAAATCCTGGTTGGGAACAACCGGGTAGTGGACTGACTCCCTTTGTATTTGCTAAGGGTGGAACCACTCTAAACGCCTTGTCTCCTTCTCCAACATTTTGTGGTTGATTGGTTGAATTAATTTTAAAATTATCATAAAACCCTATTCACCCCCTCTAGTTTTTTTTAGTTTCATGCATCCTTGTTGAGACTATACACCAAGGATATACCTCATGTCCTTGTTCACAAGCCTATTGAGATCATGGAGGATCTTTCCTATGAGGAGTTTCCCTTGAGGATTTTTGAATGATCGGACCAAGAAGTTGAAGAACAAGGATGTTCTAGTTAAAGTTTTATGGAGGAATCATAATCTTGAGGAATATACTTGGGAACTTAGAGATGAGATGCTAAATAAATATACATATCTTTTCAATCCCTAAAGCTTCAAGGATGAAACTTTTATAAGGAGGGGGGATTGTCACATCCTCAATTTTCTTGGTATGTACATTTAATTGTACAAATTTTCATCCTTCATTAGATCAGAATGAAAAACATGCTATTTAGTACTTTTAGTGGCGTAATAAGGGATGAAACAAATTTTAAGTTAAAGAACATGATGAGATAAGCTTCATGGTCAATTTTGGCAAGAAAATGATATTCCTACAATCTATAAGGAATTACAAAAGTTTATACCTAAATAATTTATTTAGGGGTTTTTGTGGAGCTTTTTAGAAATCAAACCCATGATGATTATATACACAGAATGTTAGGTATATGATCAAAATTTTACCCAATTTAAATAATCCTAGCTATGATTTTGATATGAGGAAGAAAAGGTGTATAATTACATGCTTTTACACTTAATTATCTAATTAAATGATTGATGCATTCAATTTATCCATGTCAGCATAAGTCATACCTTGATCAACATGTCATGCTTATTTTGTGTGGGTTAGTATACCTGGACACATGTGATAACTTTTGGATCAAGATCTAAGGGATGCGGCCCAATTGTCTTCATTGCGGGGACTCATAGTCTAGAAAAACTAAAACTCCAACTAATTGGACTCTAATCACCTCCACCTTTCTCATGTTAGAATAGATTTGGGGAAACTAGATTTCCTAATAGAATCATGGGACTGATCTGAGCTATTTAAACCTAGGAAGTGAACCCTATCTTGCCAGCAAAGAACACCCAATTTATGCTTTCCTCTACCTCTGTTTGAGAAACTATATACAACGAGTTAGGCTTGGAAGTAGAGATTTTTGGACTCTACTGCTTCTAAAGGCATGAAGGGATGATCCTCGATATCCATTTGATCTAGGTAGTGTCCATGGGAGTAGTACAAGGTCAGTTTTCTTCTTAGATGATGACAAGCTTCATCCAGAAGTATAGGACACCGTTGTTCCATTAGATCTCCAATAAGCATTGTTAGTGCCTCTTCTTTTGTTTCCTCTTGTCTTTTTCCAGTAAGTTATGGCCTGGGTATGCCTTTGAACTCAAGATACCTCATCAGATATGTGAAGCCTCTCTGGGCAGCCATAATAGAGTTTAAAACACAATTTTCTCATCTTTCATCTTTAGTAAGACACCAGGAGTCTACGTCTATGATTCTTTCTCGCGTGTCATCTCAGTATGAGCAAAACCCAATTTTTGAATCTTGATGCCTCATTTTCAGATGACATACAATAGTTATGAGGCATTCAAGCACTCACATTCATCATGAAAGTATTCAGTAGTTTTGTTGAGTTATAACAAAGTCGTCCCATGCATCAATTTTGTTCTTGGTGTTGTGTTTTCTAGTTTTGTGCTTATCAATCAGACATGGCGGCAGGTACGTGACAAAGTTTTAGGGCTTTGTGGAACCCCATCCATGGATATCCAAGTATGATGTAGTGTTAGGAGTTCTATGTGCATGTTGGCTCTAAGAGAATAGGTTTCAATTCCAGGTCATGATTGAGGGATCATACTCTAGGGATGGGGTGCACACACCATGGCTGGAGAGGAAGAAGCCATGCCACAATTTTACCCCCTGTGCCCTTGATTTCATTGAGATATCACACATACCAAGGGTATTTTGGGTTTTTTCATGGTTTTATTAAGCCACAACTACGATTTGATTCATGGTGAAGTTCTGACTATAGTACCCTCCATAACGTCTATGATACAAAAATAGAGTAAAAGGCATGCCAAACTTTTCATTTTTGAATAACATGATTCTAGGAATTTCTAAATGTCTTTATCTTGCTCTTTGGTCAGCCACCTAGCCAATGTGCTAGGTTTTGAGTCCTAATTTTGAATCTAGTTTCTCGAATTTCAAGATTTAACCTCATTAGGGTGTGTGAGACATTAATTAGGGTTTGGGTTATATGGATAGGGAAAATAAAATACTTGAGATCAGGCTCTTCGGAGCAATTGTTCCTACTCATATAAGGTAAGTGGTCCATGCCTTAGGTTTCATTATATGAATCATTCATTTTTGTTCGCATAATCATGTTTAGAGTTATAATATACATGATATCATGTGAACACTTATAAAGATTTAAGAGGTATCTATTTTTATGCATATCTTGTTGAGAAGTACATACGACATGACTATAATGTTAAGATTAGATCAGTTAGGAAATGTAGCTCTTCATGTTTATGATAAATAATGAAACTATAGGTGAAAAACACAAGTAAGATAAGATAGGATTAGATCAGAATAAGAACTAATAATTATGTTTATCTCATGAACACTTTTATGAAACATTGGTGCCTTGTGAGCCCCCTTCATTTTATGGGTGCAAGCCCAAGCCTGTTCACTTTTAGTGTGTTCAATGATTTTTATGCTTATGGGTTCAAGCTCAAGCCTTTTTACTTTTCATGTGTTAAGTGATGCTTATGTTTATGGGTTCAAGCCCAAGGCTGTACACTTTCAGTGTGTTCAAAAGCCTGCATACATCATTTGTGTTAATGAGATAAGATCAGATAAAGTTCATTAGGTAGGTGCCCTAATAAAAATGCTTAGTGAAGTTAAGAATGCATACCAATCCATCAGTAATGTTTATGCATTCTCATATTAGTTTTAAGTTTTATGTTAAGTTATGTTCATCTTATTATTAGAACTCAACCACTTATAATGGTTTGTCAAATGCATATCTATGCGTGAATGCAAAAAGGTTGTCGATAACATGGGATAAATCTTAGGATGATGAAGTACGTATGAGTTCAAGACCTAGTGGGGTGCTATCTATATAATATAATAAGGTTCAATTAGTTTTTACTTTCCCATGTATCAAGTTCCTTTGTTGTAAGCTTTGAGAAAAGAATGCATATGAGAATCAATGTGTATATATCATGTGTAAGGTAATTTTTATTATTGAAATGAATGATATATGTTGTCGACTGTGACCTTTGTGGTCCATGCTTTTGTGATGTTGTTTATGGATTGCACTTGGGGTATTTACAAGAAGACTAGTGGGCATTAGTCAAATCAATCATCAAAGCTTGAGACAAGACATTTCATGAATTGCACTAAGCCATGTTTTGGCTAGGCCATGTTCTAGGGCAACCAATATTGGTTAGAATTCAAAATCTGGGGAAGGCAACATAGTGCCATATCAACCACTGATTAGAGATATAACAACGAAAAATATTCAATATAAGTTATATCTTATCAAAATTATCTTACACCAAGGAATGTCAATTATGATTCATATATGGTGTCAGATTCTTCATAGTAACACATACTATGTCATGGACACCCCTAGATCATAAATTTGATACATGCTTGAAGGGGATTCCTATCATAAGTAAATGCATCTCATTTTTCTTATATAACAATTATTGATAATAATTAATGACTAGGGCTTCTAATAAGATACTAGTAGACCCTAAATCACTTAAATAATCCACCATATGCCCCAATATTTATGTTCATGCATACAGTATATCCTTTGATATCTTATCTTGATTAGAGATTAAACCTTATTTTTGTAAGTTCATAAGATGATTGACAAACTAACAATAACTTAGGTATGTTGCATCTAATTGATGAATACAATAAATATCTAGTAACATGCTATAGTATAGGTTATATGAACCTAATTTACCCTAATGAAACCCTATTATTGATCTAACTTTACCTAGGGACCCCTAGATTACGAGTTAACTAATGAAAGTTCCCTAAGAACCTAACTCAAACCATATAAAGATCTAAACTAGGGTTGATGATGAAATTTATCATTTTTGTTTGTGGTCAACGACCTTTTATAGGTTTGATTGTTCCTAGTATGACTCATGTCATCGTGCTTAGGACATCTATATGAAAGATACATGGTAAAATATATTGATATATGTGTCTTACACCGCTTGGGCCAAGAAAATGTATATATTTTCCTTCTTAACTGTATTTTTTACATTCTTGGATGTATGCAATCTTTCATTGTTAAGAATCATATTTATGATTGCAAACCTTATTTTATGCATGTTATTTGATTCTTATTAGGCTAACATTGTAATGAAGTAGATAGGTACATGCGTCTGGGCCTGGTGTCCCTTCATTTATGAAATATAGTTAAGGAATGTTTATTGATTTTATCTAATGGAATTATATAACATAAGAATATAAGTAGGCATACTGGTGCTGTATGATCTCCCCAACATGCTAGGAGTTGTAATATTCTAATATTGTGTTTTTATTTTGATAGTTTGAAAACTTTTTAAACTATTTTCTCACATAATGCAAATAAGAGTAGTGTTTATATATAAATATACATGTATATTTCTGTATGTGTTTGGTGCTACATATTCAACATGCTTTGTGTTCTTGAACTTCACAATCTTAGGGAACATGTGGATATAAGTGATATGGAATTAGAAATTGGATAGTGGAACCTAGTGTTGAAGGTCATCACATAGAAGATAAACACTTGATGTGATTTGGTTCTCAATTATGTATGCTATTATAAATGTTGTTGATGTTGTGAAAAAATATATAGTATAAATACAATTGTTATTGAGATACTATTTAGTATTTGTCTCCATGCACACTTTACTTCCATCTCACATTCTTTGAAAGTATTTAGATAATGCCTTGAGCTTTTTATTATAATGACAATTAGAGGATTCCACATATACTATATTGATGCACATATGCACTTAGGGTAACAAAATACCCCACTTCACACCCTAAAATAATAGATCCACATGCGTATTGTGTTAGTGGTCAGTAGGATGGCAAGCAACTCGATTCATGAAGAGAGTTATAAACCTAAGAACTTAGGTCCGCTAGTAGAAGATCATGATAGAGTTTTAGGGTATAAATTTGGTTTGGTTTGGATTACACTAAATCAAACAAGTTACTAAACAAACTAAGTTAAGATGAAAAATAGGATTATAAATAAATATCAAATGGATGAAAAACTAATTAAGAACAAAATACAACTATATTAATCCTACTAGCATACTTTATATAAACAATTTCATTATGAAAGAATTACTATGGAAATGCCACAAGAATAAAATAATAAAGGAATTCAAGGATTTAAACAATCAAAGAAAGTAGTGGGGTCTTTTGGTGATTATGAGAAGCTATACCGTGGTATTGGGATTAATCATCATAATAGTAAAAGGTTAATTCTACCAAGTTAAACTTTGATCTTACATATTATACAAATTCCCTATTCTACTTGTCGGTCATGGATGACATAGGTGGTGTAGAGGATACTTGTTCCTAAATCACCTGCTAAATCACCTCCTATCCAACCTTATGAGATTAATTGACAAGGGAATAGACAAATCAATCAAACATGACATACAAGTCTAGCCTTATAGACATGTCTCTTCTCCAACACTTGGTGGAAATGATAGATATTGGGTGTAGGAAGGTTTGTTTCAAACTTTCATACCTCCTAACTAACCTTTGCCATTTCCTTGGAAAGTGATAGAGAATAAACATATCTACTCTCTTGGTTCTATCACCTACAACTAGTGGAAACGAAATATATTAGTTTAGAAGGGAAACTAGACAAGCTTCTACTTGCAACTTGACTATTTCCTACCACTCTTCTACTATATCTCTACTTTTATGACTTAAATAGTATAAAACATTCATTCAAACAAGAAGGAGATAGAAGAATAAATATTAAGCATGGATTTAGCATTAAATTAATAATATGTAACGTTCTATGTAATTAACCACAAATCCACATACTATCATAGTCACTCAAGAAACTCACAAGAGAGATTATGTACTCATATGAACATTAGATTCATGGAAGGAGAAGAGATAGATGAACCTATGGAGATTGGAATCTTGATGTAGATGGTTTCTCCTTCTTCTTCTCCAATTTCCATTGTTGTAGAGGCTTGTTATGCAACCTTGGATGGATGAAAAAAAGAAAGGTAGGATGGACGATATTACATGTAAATCTATAGTTTGGAAGTGGGATATGAAGGTAATAGTGAAGGAAGAGAATGAAATGTTGGTGGATGGGTGGTGGTTACTAAGGTACCGACCGTTTGAAGGTTTTTATATGGTGCAAGGTGGTTAGGGTTAGGTAGAGGTATAGTGGGTATATTAGTGACATTATAGGGTTTCTAGGTGGTTCCCATGGGCATTCCAACTCACCACAGTGACAATGAAGTTTAGGTAGGTGATCATAGTGATTGACCATGATTATGATGAAAAATGGAGAATGTGGGTATGTAATTTAGGGTTTCTTGTAGCCTCCACCACGATTGTAGTGGTGCAACACAACCATGGTGGTTGTCCATGGGAACTCTTCTCAAGATTAAAACACTATAATCCATGATCTTTTTTGTAGCTTTACCACATCCAGTTTGAAGTATTATGACAATTCTAGGGTTATGCGCTGCACCTTGGTACTTATCTTGGAATTCTTGGGGTACTGTGCGTCTATTCGACCCTTGAACATTTTGAATCATTTCAGTTTGACTTGAATGGATATTACCTTCCTACATGAGTTGGTGAAGATATCAGACCATCCTTATCAATTCCGTCCTCAACATAGCATTAAATACCTATAAAAACATGAAATAACATCGATAAGTGCATTCCAAAACAATCAAGAAGGATCATGTAACCTAGACCTCTTGACATGCATATTAAAAGAAAATGAGGCAATTGGATGCCCAAATTAGGCCTTCATCACCACCCCAATATTGAAACATACTTGTCCTCGAGTATGCTCAAACTAATATATATATATCAATCAATACTCAAAATAAATGGAAAAACTTGGCCATTACACGTTGCTCGCTAATGAAGTTTAAAACCAGCTTCACCCATGTGTTTCACTTCTCTTTTTACTAAATAAACATTTTGATTGCTCTTAATGTAGAGAACTACAAATGTTTATATAGGGGAATCAAAATGCTAACCATGACAAATCATAGCATTTTGTGGTTCTTTAGAAAACTAGATCATGGTGAAAATTAGCAAGACATCTTAGAAAGATGGTTCTCCTTCAAATGACTCACCCTAAAGTTCCAATTCACATATTTTGGCCTATAAGTATGTGGAAAATTTCCAAAAAGGGCTATGATAGATGTTTCATCTCCCTATATGTATTAAAGTGGACGAAGGAGGTTGTAGAGCAGAGTAAGTACTAGTACATAGGAGCATTGCTATTTTTTTTATGCTGGTGCCATTACATAAGTGCAACTTTATTTTATTTTTGAGTTTTATTTTCTTGGCCTTTTGTTGTGATTTAGTGTTGTTTGGTGGATGTATGAAACATAGAGGGTAAAGTATTCATTAGATAAATATTTTTTAGTGTAGAAGGTTTTTCTTTGTGTTTTTGAGCATGACTGATAGGTATGAAGTGGAACAAAAAATGGAGAAATTTAGAGAGACCAATTAATATAAATTCACTACGGTTCCATATAAGAATATAACTTCAACTAACTACAAAAAATGTCAACTATTTTATTATTATCAAACATCACAAAAAACCACATGTTACTCATATAACTATACCAATCCTCAACATTTGCAATTTACACATTCCAAAACAGTCTATTTCCCATATGGGTGAAATAAAAGAATTGACAAAAAGTGGAAAACACATAAAAACCTGGAAGTGTTCAACAAAGATTAACACATCAAATTTGTAACATACCAGATCTTGGACCCTACCCTGGAAGTTTGACCTTTTGGGCTTAGCCAAACAAGGTTGAGGTTAGAGTGACCCTAATAATTTAATGCATGAAAAATGTAATCTAATATGTCATATAATTCATTTGGTGATAATAAGATGATAAACAACTTAATTTGGTGTATACTGTGGTTAATGGGCAATTAGTGGGTCAAGTGACATAACTCATATAAGAAAGTCTCTAAAGTGAAAATAAACTCCAAATACGTAATCTACACATCAAAATAAGCTTACATGTCAATTTTCATCTAATTTGGATGACCTTGAAATAATAGGAGAGAGAAACTGCCTAAAATGTGTAATTAATAAATAAATGAAATTCTTGACACCAAAAGTTGGAAATAATGGCAAATTCATTTTCAACACACTTAAGTTAACTTGTGGATGAAGTTTCACCTAATTTGGAGAATCCTAAGGGCATTAATGCATGAAGAAAGAGAAACTAAGTTTTGGATAATAAATGCATTAAAAGTTCTCAAAAGGCAAATCTAATTTTATATTTGGAATCTACATGCCTTAGTTGGTCTATGTACAAAATTACAATTAATTTGTGGCTTGTTTGCACCCTCAAAAGAGGAGAGAGAAAAATGAAATGAATTTAATGCATCCCTTTATTTGATTTCTTGTCTGTTTATAGTTTCAAATTTGTATTATGTCACGCGTCGGATTTTATTTCCCGTTACTGTAGCATTTGATCTTGTCCGTTGATTTTGGATCCGATCGTGCTCGGGTCATCTCCTACCTCGAGTAGGAGAGCCTACTTGGTGTGAACAGAAAGGTGATTTTTCCATTGTGCATATCTTCTTAGATTCTCGTTGAAATTCCAAGATTTCTTCTCCGTTGTATCGGGGAGATGAATCCGATTCCTTTAAACTATATATATGACCCTGGTTCTCTTGGATGAGGAAACCCCCAAAGTGGTCTTCTCCACCATTTTTTGCTGGAGGTTCCCCGTTGTACCTCCTTCTCAAGAGGTTTCTTTAATTTGTTCCTTGGACCCCTTATGCATCCCCTCCACCCTCAATTGAATCTACATTGTGACCTCGTCATCTGCTCTGATGGGTTTATCGTCACCTTCTTCTCAGGACGCCATGTCCACTTTTCACCTCCAATCCTCAATTACTCCCGCCAAAATGACCCTTGCTTCACCCCCTTTCTCCTCGGCATCTTGGTTTGGTTTGTCTTGCTCGGGTCTCTTCTACCCTAGACCTTGGTCGGCGAGTCGCCGGAGCCCCCTCAACGCCGAAGCATCTGGCGTCGTGGTCATGCGGTGTCGGGTTCCTTGTGTTTGGTTTGGGAAGGCGGAGCTTACCTTGGCTTCAGTTCATCAAAACGCACGGTAACTCCCTCTTCTCAGTTTCTCCTTCTCTGCCTTAACTCAGACTTGCTTTTGTACTTTTTCTCCATGATTTTATTTGGCTTTTGGATCTCCATCTTCGCGTCACGATGGCGAGTTGGTTTCACATCTTTTGAGCACGGGCTTCTAGCCTCTACACATGTGACCCTGGCGAGCAGGCAATGGATTCTGTAGCCATGGTCTGTGTCACAATTGTTTCGAAGGGGATGAATCCCCTCTGGTCAATACCTTTCCTACCCTCCTTTTTCCCCTACCTTTGTTTTCCCGGTTCAGGGGTGATTTGGTCTTTTTATGTGTGTTTGTTTAATCCGGTTTTGAGGCAACTTGCTAGTCTGTTCGGTGGGACTGGCTGAGTTGGCTGCCTGTGTTTGGGCCAACTCAACTGGCCTGGTTGTTCATTGGATTTTCGATGATGTGGATTTATGCTATTACCTAATTGGTTGCTTTTTATAAAATCCATAATAATAATCTAGGGCTCAGAAGGAGTTGATCAATGGAGACGGAAAGATGGCATGGGGGAGAGGTGGGAAAGGGCAATGCCGAGGGCGACAACGTAGCGCGAGTGGAGGAAGGGGGCAAAATGCTGCTGAGACGTCACCGGCTCCTTCGATCAGTCAATTGGAGGTCGATGGAGAAGGAAGCAGTGTCAATCCGGAATCCCTGCAGGATAGGGCTCAAGACGACACCTCTACCAGCCACCCCAAGTCATTGCCGAGCTGCTCTGATGATGGTCCCAGACCCATTCACCTCACAGACTGGTTCTCCACCAGTACACAAGGTAGGGCCGAGATCTCATCGGATCAGATAGAGTTCATCGAGCTGACGCTAAAGGAAGGTGTGAAGTGTGCCTCTATCTCGAGCCAGGAGTGCTCCGTTCTATCTTGGGAGGAGTATCTATCAGTTCGGTTCGTTGGTAGAAAGCCCTTCAGTGGCTAGCTTCGAGGATGGATGCGAAGGTAGTGGTGCCCTAGCGGCCCAGTCGACATTGTTGCTAAGGACCGTGAAGGCTACATTGTCATAATGCCGAAGGGAAGTGAGAAGGAGCGGGTTCTCGACGAAGCACCTTGGTTCATGGATGGATCTCTGCTAGTTGTCCATTCATGGAAGCCAGGGTCATCTCTTCAACCTCTCTCTTTCTCACGAGTTCCAATCTGGGCTAAGATGGAGAATCCTGGGTTGCCATGGACCATACGAAATATTGCCTGTGCTGCAAGCATCATGGGTGTTCCGGTGGACTTTGACGATCATTCGGTTGCTACTGGTTGTCTTGGTGACATCCTGGTCTGTATTAAGATTAGTTGTGAAGCCAAGCTTCCAAGAACTGTTATGGTGGAGGTGGATTCATCCCCAAAATTCTTGAAGGTGGAGCCGATTGCTCGGCCAGTGGTATGCCCCAGCTGCAAGAAGTTTGGGCACAGGGGGATGTCGTGTCCCCTGAAGCCGAGGAAGCCACCACCAGAGAAAGACATTCAGGTCAAGTTAGGAAAGCATGTCGCTCGACAAAATGCCAAGGAAAAATCCAAGCCTGCAAAGATGATCCGCGAGGAGATTCGTGACAGTAGTGCTCGTGATAACCAGATTGAGTTGGATGATAATCTACGGGAGATTATAGCTCAGCAGGTTAAGGACACTGTCATTGACAGTGCACAAGAGCTCTCCCTTTCCCAACCTCCTGTTGCTGTCAGCCAAGTGGTGGAACCCGACATGGCTGGAAGTTCTCCCCTTTGCAACTTCAGTAGCTTGGATTTAGGATGGAAACTGGAGATAGCCAGAAATGGCAAGGAAGCTTCAGCCTCTGAGTCTTGGATGCCGAACAAGATTTGGAGTAGTTGTGAGTTTTCAGCTCAACAACAGGATAGGGTGGAAAACCTATTCGAAGAAGAGGGGTCTAATGAATCTGATCTTGAATCAGGTCATTGGGACTCAAAGTACATGGACTATGACCAATCTTGGTCTAAAAGGAAGAAGAAGTCTGGGAGGAAAAAGGTTGGCTAGACCTTATCTTTTTGTGTTTCTGTTCCTGGTTCTGTTCACTTCTATGGAGGCATATGTTTGCTCAAAGCTCTGGAGATGTTTTGATTTGATCTCTGATCATGGTTATGAAACCTGTCTAGAGTCCATCCTTCAGGATATGAGTATAACGTTATGGAGGATAGGGAGGTTCTTATATTCCATGGACATGGGTCTGAAATCCTTGCCATTGAAAGGTCTTTGATCATGAATGTGCAGATTGGAAGCTCTTTGTTGGGTTAGGAAGAGCTGGATGACTGTTCTAGGTTGCTTGTTCTTACTATCCTAGTAGCCTACACCTTCTTTAGGAGGCTAGAGATCACAATTTGAAGGTGTTTTTTCTTGTTAGTTGATTTTCTGGTCTCTTGTAAGTAGTGCTGCAGCTGTTAAGCTGGTTAGTACAGGATAGCTTGACGTTCATGTTAGCTTTTCCTTTCCTTTTGTGAGGTTAATATTTTGGACCTTTTGTGTTTTATGGATGCCTATCCTGGTTGTAGGGGCGCATCACTTGTACCCAAAGTTTTGGATTATTTTATATAGCAACATTGTTTTTACCAACCAAAAATCTAGGGCTCAGAAAAATAAAGAAAAATATGTTTTGAAATCATAAAAATAAGATCTATCTAATAATATAAGTTTTGATAACTAAATACAATGATTAATAACATGGGTCTTTAATGGGTCTTCTTTAATGGATATTAACTTATAAAATTCATAACTAATTATCTACAAGTCAGAAAAATATAATAAAATATGTTTTGGACTCCTAATAGTATAAACTAAAATTAAGCATAGTTTTTATAACCTAATTCTCACATTTAAAAAAGGTGGGTTTTAGGGTTTGAATAATGAACATGAAATTGATGCAAGATCTACCTATGTGCTTAATAGGTTCCTTGGATGCCTAGGCTTGGACCTAGAAGTGACTTTAGATCATTTGAATATGAAGTGAGGTATGTTTTTAGACCCGATTATTTTTATTGAGCAATTTATCCTATTTTGTCTTTCTCTTGGTCCTATGGACATTAACCTATACACAATATCTTTTCTCTTGAATATCATGGTTCGTGTGAACGACCTTATTTGTTATTGATATTGTGATCATAGATATTCTCTTGGACTCTTTTTTTTTATGCCTTGGTGCGAGTTGGACTTTTATTGTTATATGCACACTGTGATGTGGATGTTTACTTGTTGATATATGCCCACTTTGAAGTGGATGTTTATATGTTTGAGTTGTCCATTGTGTGATGGCAACATTTGTAATATGACTATACTTTCTACTTGCCTCTACATTAAACATGCTATGTGATTCAGTAGTACTAGAGTAGTGTAATTGCATTAGTTTTGTTTATGGCAGATGTGATATTTCCTGCTCTTTTGGACGGCAAGGAACCTCATACCCAGGGCAAGATGTGTGATTCTTGGCCCATGTTTTTATATATATTTGGGAGATTGGTAGTATTCCTTTCTCTATCAAGTTTCAACTTTATGAGGGCTGGCCGGCAATTGTGTTTATATTGTTCTAGGGCTATGCTTATCTCGCATACATGCAGGTTGATGATGATATGTGCTTTGTTTCCCACCATGGTAGTGGATGCATGTATTGATAGCACATGCTTTTTATTTGTTGGTTATGGAAAGTATCCCTTTTGTTATGATCTTTTCTCTTGATACCCGCTTGGGTGGTACTTAGCTTTTCTATGGGAAGCTTCATTTTTTATTTGATATCCTTTATTCCATATGTTGCTCAATTTCCTATTTAGTATGCACATACCGGCCTTTGCTGATGTCATCTATTTTGTCTTCTTTTATTGGGGTATGCTTCCAACCCTAGGTGAAGGACTTAGATGACAAGGCTTGTTGACCTGGACTTAGCTTGAGATGATGAAGCTTGGAGACAATCTTGAGGTGGTTTATATTTCCTCTACATGGATCCTTATGTTGTAAGTTTAAGATGTTCCCTTGTTTTATAATTGAATATAGTCATGTTTTATTCTGCTGCTATACTTTGGTCTTTTGTTACCATTATATTAAGATTTGAAAATTTTACACCCACTCCATCATACCTTATGAGTGTGTTTGGACTAGAGGTTTTATTGTTCAAATTTTTAGTAAGGAGGTGGTTTCACTTCTTTACAACATGGTTTCAGAGCCCATGGTAGTCGGCATCTGATTATTTCAATTTTGTCTCCCTATAAGAACCCTTGACTTTGATAGTTAGCTCTAAGTGATATGTTGACCCTAGATTTGATCTTTGATGATCTTTTTATGCAATAAGGTTTTGTTGAGGATGAGATTAGGTTACGTGGTTGTAGTAGGTCAAGAAGACCCTAATATGGAAATATCGTGACTTGGTTTCTGCAATTGAGTTTGGATCCACCTTTTGTTTTATCTCAAAAGACTCATCGCCAAAAATAAATTTTCAATTATACTACTATATGTACAAAAAATTTCTCTGATTTGTCGATGTTTTCTTGAACTAAGTCACAATGAAGAGAAACTGTAGTTTGAGTAGAATCTAACCCTAGTTTTGTGACTCGGATTGATATAAAGGTGTATCTTGACCTACCCTATGACTTTTGGATGTTCATGTAGGGTCGATAGGTTAGAGACACGAGAACCTAAAACTCAACCCTAGATGGTGACTTGATAGTTGGATACATGAGAAACATAAAACTCTAAAAACTTTCCTAACTAAGATATGTGGGTAGCTTTAAAAAGTTGTTTAGTTTGACTTGTTAGGTTGAACCTTTTTAAGGGGTGGAGAGTAGTTAGTTGTTGATGTTTGGATCTATAGATTTCGAGGACAAAACCCCTTTTAAGGGGTGGAGTGCTATAACATACCAGATCTTGGGCCTTGCCCTAGAAGTTTGACCTTTTGGGCTTAGCCAAACAAGGTTGAGGTTAAAGTGACCCTAATAATTTAATGCATGAAAAATGTAATCTAATATGTCATATAATTCATTTGGTGATAATAAGATGATAAACAACTTAATTTGGTGCATAATGTGGTTAATGGGCCATTAGTGGATCAAATGACATAAATCATATAAGAAAGTCTCAAAAGTGAAAATAAACTCCAAATTCGTAATCTACACATCAAAATAAGCTTACATGTCAATTTTCATCTAATTTGGACAACCTTGAAATAATAGGAGAGAAAAATTCCTAAATTGTGTAATTAATAAATAAATGAAATTCTTGACACTAAAAGTAGGAAATAAAGGCAATTTCGTGTTCAACACACTTAAGTTAACTTGTGGATGAAGTTTCACCTAATTTGGAGAATCCTAAGGGCATTAATGCATGAAGAAACATAAACTATGTTTTGGATAATAAATGCATTAAAAATTATCAAAAGGCAAATATAATTTTATATTTGGAATCTACATGCCTTAATTGGTCTATGTACAAAATTCCAATTAATTTAGGGCTCATTTGCACCCTCAAAATAGGAGAGAGAAAAATGAATTTAATGCAACACTTTATTCGATTTCTTGTCCGATTATAGTTTCAAATTTGTATTATGTCACACGTTGGATTTTATTTCCCATTACTGTAGCATTTGATCTCATCTATTGATTTTGGATCCGACGGTGCTCGGGCCATCTCCTACCTCGAGTAGGAGAGCCCGCTTGGTGTGAACAGAAAGGCAATTTTCCCATCACACATATATTCTTTGATTCTTGATGAAATTCCGAGATTTCTTCTCTGTTGTATCGGGGAGATGAATCCGATTCCTTTGATCTATATATATGACCCTAGTTCTCTTGGACGAGGAAACCCCCAAAGTGGTCTTCTCCACCATTTTTCACTGGAGGTTCCCCGTTGTACCTCCTTCTCAAGCAGTTTCTTTAATTCATTCCTTGGACCCCCTATGCCTCTCCTCCACCCTCAATTGAATCTACATTGTGACCTCATCGTCTGCTCTCATGGGATTACTATCACCTTCTTCTCAGGTATCCATGGCTACTTTTCACCTCTAGTTCTCAATTACTCCCACCAAAATGACCCTTGCTTCACCCCCTTTCTCCTCGACATCTTGGGTTGGTTTGTCTTGCTCAGGTCTCTTCTACCCTGGACCTTGGTCGGCGAGTCGTTGGAGTCCCCACAGTGCCAAAGCATCTGGCGTCATTGTCGTGCGGTGTAAGGCTCCTTGTGTTCGGTTTGGGCAGGCGGAGCTTACCCTGGCTTCAGTTTATTAAAATGCACGGTAACTCCCTCTTCTCAGTTTCTCCTTCTCTGCCTTAAACCCAGACTTGCTTCTGTACTTTTTCTCCACGGTTTTATTTGGCTTTTGGATCTCCGTCTTTGCGTGATTATGGCGAGTTGGTTTCACATCTTTCAAGTACAGGCTTCTAGCCTCTACACATGTGAGCCTAGCGAGCAGGCAATGGATGCTGTAGCCATGGTCTGTGTCACAATTTTTTCGAAGGGGATGAATCCCCTCTGGTCAATACCTTTCCTACCCTCCTTTTTCCCCTACCTTTATTTTCCCGTTTCAGGGGTGATTTGGTCTTTTTACGTGTGTTTGTTGAATCTGATTTTGAGGCAACTTGCCAGTCTGTTCGGTGGGACCGGCTGAGTTGGCCGCCTGTGTTTGGGCCAACTCAGCTGGCCTGGTTGCTCATTGGATTTTCGATGACATGGATTTATGCTATTACCTGATTGGTCACTTTTTATAAAATCCATAATAAATAATATAGGGCTCAGAATAATAAAGAAAAATATGTTTTGAAATCAGAAAAATAAGATCTATCTAATAGTATAAGTTTTGATAACTAAATACAATGATTAATAACATGTGATCTTAATGGGTCTTCTTTAATGGATATTAACTTATAAAATTCATAACTAATTATCTAAAAGTTAGAAAAATATAATAAAATATGTTTTGGACTCCTAATAATATAAAATAAAATTAGGCACACTTTTTATAACCTAATTTCACATTTATAAAAAGGTGGTTTTTAGGGTTTTAATAATGAACATGAAACTGATGCAAGATCTACCTATGTGCTTAATAGGTTCCTTGGATGCCTAGGCTTGGACCTAGAAGTGACTTTGGATCGTTTGACCCTGAAGTGAGGTATGTTTGCAGACCTGATTATTCTTATTGAGCAATTTATCCTATTTTGTCTTTCTCTTGGTCCTATGGACATTAGCCTATACACAATATCTTTTTCTTGAATATCATGGTTCGTGTGAACGACCTTATTTGAAATTGATCTTGTGATCATAGATATTCTCTTGGACTCTTTTTCTTATGCCTTGGTGCAAGTTGGACTTTTATTGTTATATGCCCACCATGATGTGGATGTTTACTTTTTGATATATGCCCACTTTGAAGTGGATGTTTATATGTTTGAGTTGTCCATTGTGTGATGGCAACATTTGTAATGTGACTATACTTTCTACTTGCCTCTACATTAAAAATTCTATGTGATTCAGTAGCACTAGAGTAGTGTAATTGCATTGGTTTTGTTTATGGAAGATGTGATATTTCCCACTCTTTTGGGATGGCAAGGAACCTCATACCTAGGGCAAGATGTGTGATTCTTGGCCCATGTTTTTATATATATTTGGGAGATTGGCAGTATTCATTTCTCTATCAGGTTTCAACTTTATGAGGGTTGGCCGCCAACTGTGTTTATATTGTTCTATGGCTATGATTATTTTACATGCATGCATGTTGATGATGATATGTGCTTTGTTTTCCACCATGGTAGTGGATGTATGTATTGATAGCATATTCTTTTTATTTGTTGGTTATGGCAAGTATCCCTTTTGTTATGATCTTTTCTCTTGATACCCACTTGGGTGGTACTTATCTTTTCTATGGGAAGCTTCATTTTTTATTTGATGTCCTTTATTCCATATGTTGTTCAATTTCCTATTTAGTATGCACATACCAACCTTTACTGATGTCATCTATTTTGTCTTCTTTTGCTGGGGTATGCTTCCAACCCTAGGTGGAGGACTTGGATGACAAGACTTGTTGACCTGGACTTAACTTGAGATGATGAAGCTTGGAGACAATCTTGAGGTGGTTTAGATTTCCTCTACATGGATCCTTATGTTGTAAGTTTAAGATGTTCCCTTGTTTTATAATTGAATATAGTCATGTTTTATTCTGCTGCTATACTTTTGTCTTTTGTTACCATTATATAAAGATTTGAAAATTTTACACCCATTCCATCATACCTTCTGAGTGTGTTTGGACTAGAGGTTTTATTGTTCAAATTTTTAGTATGGAGGTGGTTTTGCTTCTTTACAAAATTAAAAGGTCATCTACTCGAAAGACATTTTTGTATTCATGAATTCTGTTCCTGAGGCAATAAAGAAAACCTTGCTTCAATTCATTGATATACATGTCTAGAGTCCTAAATTACCTAATAAGCAAGAAATTGCATGAAGTAAAGGCTACCAAGATAATTTAAACTTCCACACACAAACATTACAAAACCTACATGGAATGTCATGAAAAACAACAAAATATCTAAGATACTATATAGAAATACAAGATTAGATAGTCATGCCTTGAAAATGCATGAATGCTAGGGCATAGAACCCTTTCTTTTGAACCATGATGTCCTTTACATGAAACTACGTCCAGGGTGATGGGGGAAATAGACTAAAGGTTTTCAGAAATGTAAACACAAACACAATAAAAGGGTTTATGTTTTAACAGAACTCAAGCACATGGGGTACCTACCAAAAACACTAAGTTTACGCCTTTATGCAAGCAACATGCTTCAATCAACTTCATATATCTTCTCAATATAGGGTCTAAGTGCTTCTACTCATGCAACAACTCTGAACATGTTCAAGCTTATCTTCATGGGAACAGAAGTCACACACGAATCAACAAAAGTCATGGAAGGTCTTCCCAAGATGATGGAAATGCTTTTATCTTTGAGATCCATGTCTAAGACAATAAAATCATCTAGGAAAACCATGGTGGTTTCTTCAATAACATTCACTAAAATGTCATCCACCCCACCCCTTAGTTCTCTTATGGATCAATCCACCAATTGAAGGGTGTAGTTTTCCAGATTAAACTTGCCTAGGACATGCTAAAAACACTATATGACATCAACTTCATGATATTGCCCAAGTAAAGCAAATCCTTCTCAATGGTATGGCATAAAATAAGACATGAGATGATAGGGGTCCTAGGTCCTTTATGTTAATGAGGGTGGAGATTTCACAATGGAGATCACTTGTTCAATCAACCTTACTTTCTTTGGCATTTTCCTAGATGATCTCTCTTGAAAGTGTTCACATCCTTTTAAAAGGAATTTTCTTAATTGCATCTAGCAATGGGATATTTACTTTCTCTTGGTTGAATGTTTCCAACAATTCATGTGTATACTTCTTTCTCATAGACGGTGATGGATCATCCAATTCATCCTAACACTATGGCTCATTCACATTATTCTCACTAGGAATCAAGGTGTTGATAAAAACATCACTATCTATCACTATTACCATTAGTCCCTATCAAATTTTATTGTTCAAATCAATCAAGATATCATCATTATCATTTTTGATCTTTGTATAACTACATAGAGTCTCTTTATCAACTATGTTAATGCTATTCAATATTTAGTTGCTCAATCACTTTACTACTTCTCAACATGTTCACAACATTCACTTTCTTATGGAAATAAGGAGGGTATTGTTGTTGCTGGTATAGAGGAAGAGGATGACCTCATGATACTTATTGTTGATATTACTAACTTTGTGGGAGTCCTTTATGAATGTGGTGTTATTGCTCATGCATTTGTCCCTACACAATTTTATGGTGCATTTAATACGGTTACCCTTGATGTGGTAGCCCTTATGAGATTTTTTGATGTTTCATTTGCAGATATCCTTTATTCATTTTTTGGGTAAAGAGATTTTACACAGTGGTGACATACACTCCTGAGGTCTATTTATTCATCATGGTTTGGGAAGAAATATCTCCTCCTCATGTTGACATAGACAATGCAATATGATCCAACATTTTCTCAAACTTGAAATTACTTTTCAATGGTTAGATACATCCTTATTAACCCCATCAAGTCCTCACAATCTAGAATGTACATCATCTTCAACTTTGAGGCATATCGATGTTTTTGACTCTGGGGGACCATATACTTGTTGTTTCCAAGAAAAACTAGGGTGATCACACCACTCTGGGTGCATGAAGGAGAAAGATGAATTCATGCATTTCGATGCCCATAAGATTTCGATGCCTTCATTTATTCACTAAAAGTTTTCTCAACTTGAACATGTTATATAGAAGAGCCTCCTCCTTACCTATGTGTCATGATTTCATGTTGTATATCATTATCACTAGTTGGGGATTTAAATCTTTTATAAGACAAGTAGTTGTAGGATGCATGACACCAATGTCCTGATTGAAGTCATCATTAGAAGAGGAGTCATGGTACACTGAGTTTTTCAACCATGTGTTCAAAGAGTTACCCAGCTTCCTCCTATGGCTTATCTATAAAGGTGCCTCTACAAGAGGCGTCCACCATGATATGAGGCTATTATAATACAACCGAATTGAAAGATTAATTGCCACATTGGAACTTCATTGTGACGACGATCCATCATGATCTTCATAAATTTCCCTCAACTATAATGGAAATGCTCATCATTCACTTGATAGAAAGAAGTAATAAAAAGGTTGACTGAAGTCAACATTGCAATGGGGGAAAGTTCTTCAACAATTCATTCTTCATTTTTCATTCTTACCAAATTTAATCTCCATCCTAGATGAGTACAATATCTTATATTTTTCTTGAGGAAGTATGGGAACAAGGATGAGAAAATAGCATCATCAATGTTGTTTGGTATGTAGAAATTAGAGAAAACATAAAAAAAAAACGTTTCAATGTGCTTATAGGGGTTCTCTGAATCTAGTCCATAAAATGAAGAAAAGAGTTTCCCAACATGGCCTCCAAACATGTGACAAATAATGAAGCATAATTCTATGGTATAAAGTAATCTCTTAGGGTACTTAGGAATGAACATGGCTTCTCAAATGAACTCTTTTAGTCATTGTTATTGTTCTCATTATCATGACAGTGTAAGGAAGGAACTTCATTCATGTGTGTCATGTCTTATTGTTAGTGGTTATAGTAGTTTATTTGGCCTCTCCCTATGCCAAAATCAATGGGAAGCACACCTATAGAAAGGGACCAACGTCCATAAATACACTATCAAAACGCACAACCACAACTGAACAACAAGTGAGAGGATTAGAAATCAAGGAATGCAATATCAAAGAAATAAATGTGAAAGGGTGAGGGGAAATTAGAAGGAACAAAGTAAGGGAAACAACTACACCTTGGTAAAACACCACCGACAATATCTCAAAAAATCTTGATGTGCAAATGCACTCAGGCATACAAAATTACCAATTCAAACTCTCCAAAATAGTATATCTACATGTGTTTGGGCTTGGAATATAGTAGAGTGGAAATCTAGTCGATCCAAGCAGGAAATATAGACCTAATCGATTAGGTATACTTTACATATAAAATCTAGGGAAAGGATTTTGAGTTGATAAAGTTGGTTTGATTTGATTTCATTATGCATTATGCAAGAAATTTAGAAAACTAAGTTAAGATTAAAACTATGTTTATCAATTGACACAAACTAGTTAACTAACTAATTAAGAAAAAACCACAATTATACTAATCAACCCTGGAACAATTTTACCAATCACTTTCAATTATCACTATGACAATGCCACAAGCACATAACAATCAAGGAAATTAAAATTTTAAACAAGCAAGGCAAGTAGTGAGGGTGTTTGGGGCTTTATGGGAATCTCTACCATGGGATTGGGATTAGTCATCAACATAGATAGAGGTTAATGTCATCACACCAAATAATAGGCATGCATGTTATCTAGAAGTTGTATTCTACTTGTTGACCATGTATATCATAGGTGGTATTAAGGATATGTGATTCCAAATCTGCACATGTCCATACTTACAAGGCTCAATAACAAGGAGATAGGAGAATCAATTAAAAGTATCATAGAAGTCTAGGATTCGAAACTTGCATCTTCTGGCGAGGGGTGATATAGAGTCTAGGAAGGAAATTTCAACCTTTGATACCCCCTATCCAACCTTTACCATTCTCCTTGAAATGTGAAAGAGAAGAAACACATGTACCTACTTACATCCCTCACCTAGGCTGGTGGGATAAGAAGATATTATGTTATAAGGGAAACTAGTGAAGTTTCTACAATACAACTTGGTTTTTTATACCTATTTCAAGCTATCTCTCTACTTTTTTATGACTTAGATTGTATAACACATTCATTCAAATAAGATGGAGATAAATAAGCAAGTTCAAGCATGCTATAGAACTAAACTAACAATACGTAACATTTGACTTTATTCAACCCGAATTCACATGGTATCAAGTCCAATTTCACTCAAAATAGCACATAAGAGACATTCTCTACTCACATGCACATTAGAAACATGGAAGGAGAACACACATAGAGAGGGAAATCCTTGGAAATAGGAATTTTGATGTAGCTTCTTGCTGCTTATCCATCTTCCCTTGTTATAGAATCTAGGTCCTCCACCTTGTATGGAAGATGAGGGGAAATGTAGGATGGATGGGGTTATGGATAGGTTTAGGATTTAGATGTGTAAGATGGAGAACATGGTAATGGGCCAAGGGACATCATCAAATTGATGATGACTGGGGTGGGGTTTCTTGGGTAGCTATCACTTAAAGGTTTATCCATTACTACTAGGTGGATAGGGTTAGGTAGGGGTGAAGTGTAGTAGATCAATGAACTTCTTGTGTTTATGGATGGCTACCACAACCAGTTAGACTCACCCCTACTGTAGTGAAGTTTAGGTAGAAGAAGAATGATGGTTGATCTAGATGGTGGTGAAAATGGGCATTAAGCACGATTGTGCTACTCATACTAAATACACTATGTTCAATTTTTTTATTGGCATTTGTATGATGATATTCTAAAGTACTACTATCATTCTAGGGTTTCTGGTCTATACTTTGGCACTTTTCTTACAATTCTTAGTGTTCTTTGCACCTACATGACACTTGAAATTCTTATACCAGTAAGACTTGGAAAGATCTTAGCTTCCTCGATGAGTCGGTGAAGACTATCATACTTATGAAATCCCTCTTTAGGTAGGGCATTAAGTGCCTATACAAATTCTTAGAGAATTCATAATTGCACTCTAAGACAATCAACAAATTATTGAGAAAGATCATGTAATCTAAACCTATTGATATGTATGTAAAGAAAAAGTAGGCAAATGGAGGCCCAAAATAAGAATCCATAATTTATCCAATTTTACTAGTTAAGTGGTTTAAATAATTGGCCTTTTCATCATGATGGTTATGGAGACTAACCAGAGTTATAAATGACTGGTTCCCAATTAGAACAGCCGATCAAACTGAATTGTGACATCACAACAAGATACTATTAAAACACGGGAAATATGGTGTATAACTAGACCCCAAATTGATTAATGAACTCAAAAATTTCATACTTTACTATGAACACAATAGGATACAAGTCAAACAATGCATACTGATTAGTATACAGAAAAGTTATCCTCAATGAAAATATGCATTGTATGCAAGTTTGTTTTCTAAGATACTTGGAGATTTCAAAAGCACATTCTTTATTTGGTGATGTTTATGGAAAATATACTCAATTACTAGACAAAGTTTAATATTATGCTACTTCAAATTAGACATTTTGGCCCTAACTCTATTGCAGTAAAGCAATAAAGTACTAGAATCCCACATCATTTTTTATTTAATTAGCATGATTATGTTTATGTTAAAACAAAACTAATTCAAATAAAAATATGCATGAAGACACCATATACTAATGAACATCAATAGTATAATGGACATCATATAGGTACTATATGATATAGAAGTAATTACAAGTTCATGATAAGATTTAATCTACATGCCCATACATGGCATCACATGTGATCTCATCTAGGTCCAAAACCCCAATAAACCAAACCCCAAAATAATTTTTTTGAGTGAATTCCTCAATATCTAACAAACACTACAGTAGTTATAGGTATAATCTTACTAGGAATACCTAAGATAAATTTGCTCCAAAAATGATGATATGTATTCAAACAAAAAATGAGGAACATAAATATGAAGTGAATATTTATAACAAAGATATCAACTCAAAGGATCATTTAAAGAAAAAAATGAATGTGGGATAGTGCCAAACAATAATATAAATGAAATAAAGTTCATTAATGTAGTACAAACAATAAATATTAATCAGAATTATCTTTCCACAAGGGAAATAAGTAACAACTATACAAAAAAGACAATAAAATGGGTAGGTTAACAAAAAAGGGGAAAAGTTATATCGAGAACAATAATCTAACAATTGTAAAGATGAGTATATTAATACCGGGTGTTGTTATATTATTAGCCATGCACACAAGTTTGAAATTTATAAGCTCAAGCACTACCCCACAAGTATAGGGGTGCGTGTAGTATATTCAAGATCATCCAATGAGCAAGGTCATTAAACACACGTGTGTTGATGTTCAACAATCTAAATCAATTTCAAAAGGTGATTTGGTTTAGATTGAACTAATCGACGGGTTAAGAGAAAATAGTAAAAAAATTACTTCAAGAGATATTAAGATCAGATTAAAGAAATCTTAGAATAGAGTTTTCACTTCCACATCAGAACTTAATTCAACCACAAAAATCATACGTACTAGTCAATCTTACAAAGGAGGTTTTTTTTCATCACACACATCCCAGTGATATGAAGCAACTCTAACTCCACACAACACTCCCGTGCTTATGCTTAGTTTTGGACTACAAACCTTAGATCCTCAACATAATCCCTACCACTCTCACGATCAAAGGTTTGTTGCCAATAGCTACTCCTTACCTTTTAACACATCTTTCTAGATTACATAAAGAAGAATATAACATGCAAGCAAGATGACCAATCACGCAAACAAGCAAATAAGCACCAAAGCATATCTTAGAATAGTAAATTAACTAGCATTAGAAATGAATTCTGATTTCACATACGTTATGACATGGAAGTTACTCTCCCATGCTCAAGAAACAAAGTTATACTTGCTCATAGTGGTGAAACACAAGTATAAGTGATTGATTGTGAAGCTAAACATGATCAGAGAAGGAAAGAGCAAAGAAAATCTGGGGAAAGAAGAGAACAAGTAAGAACTCAGGATTGAGCATAGAATTCCAACCTTGCTGGTGCTTCTACTCTGGCAACCTTCTTTGCCGAGCAGATGGAATGGAGTGGAGAATCCCCTACTGCAATCCATGAAGAATATTGGAGTAGAGAAGAGGTCCTCTCTCAAGTAACCACCTCTTCTTCTCCAAAATCACCTCCTATCTCCTCTGATCTATTCTCTAGTCAAAAAGTGTTCTAGATGATGAGTGATAACCATCCCATGTATCTCCTTTTGTATTTAAAAATGAGGGATGGTTGCTCTAAAAAATTATAGAATTTAATGGTGACATGACATGTCTGAAAGGACACATGGCGTGTCTCCATGAGTAACTGACGTCGGAAATGCTTTGCATGAAGGATGCATGGTATGTCTATTGGACAACATGCCGTGTTGCTAAGAATTGGTGAGGAATTTGGCAGATATGGATGAAATGAACATGCCGCATGCTAATGAACACACGTAATATCATTTGGTAGGGACTTTAGCCAAATCATTGACTGGTTGGATACATCATGTGGTCTAAGGGGAACACTGTGTTTCTATTCATCAGAAAGGGACAATATCTATATGTAGCATCACGCACTATGTGCTGATAGAAACACACCATGTTCCTTTTTGAAACTTTGAGAATTTCCCTAAATCATGTAAAATCTCTTGGGGAATCCAACTAAAGTCAATTTTTTGTTAGATTAACTGTATTTCCTCATCATTATCATATAGTTGTGATCACAAACATGAAATGAGTAAAACCACTAAAAAGTGGGAAACCTAGTAAGATTGAGAGTAGAATTATGGTCAAAATGAGTGAATTATGCACCCAAAAATAGTTTAAAAAGTGATTTGTGTACATCAAATGCCCCTAAGATTGAACCATTGCTTGTCCTAAAGAAAAAATGAACTAGATACATGGATAAATATAAATATATGGACACAACATCAAATGCTCATGAATATGAATTAATAGATCCATGAATTGCAAATTCATCACTTAGATATGTAACCAATCATGAAATAATTATAACTCTTAAGATAAGAAATTAAGTTCAAATAGATATTCCAATTGCTTTGGATGAATCAACTAAAGAGCAATCGGTCGAAATAAGATGATACAACTGAAGATATAATGATTTTCCATAGAGCACCATTGATTTATCAAATGAAATGAAATGAAAATTCCTTTTATATTCCCATCCATCTACATTGACATTATTATTCAAATCATAAAAAACTTTCAACTTGGATTCACTTGTATGGTACTTGACTACTAATTTAGGCTTTCACACATGTGGAATACCATTTAGGGATTTATTTTCACTCTTTTAGATGTAATTCCCAACCTTCATTGAGTTGGTGGAAAATGTGGGTGACTTAGCCATTTTGTGGGGTTTGAAATTTTCAAATAAAGATAAGAATTCCCCTTTTTGTGTGATTTGGGATCCACTTTGGAACCACACGATCATGTGATAATTCACCTTCCCATTTATTCACAGATTTCACACGAATGGATAATATAAAAGGTGGAAAATAATTCATTTTGCAAAAAGTTTCTCAAGTATAGCAGTGAAAAATGCATTATAAAGATGGCAATGTCATCATATTGCTAATCAAAGCTATAAACTTGAGGGATTCAGAGCATTTATGTTATTCCATGATTTGAGAGCATGAGTGAGAGAATTGCAATTCATGTTTAGCCAAATACCTAAATGTAGAGATGAATAACCATGACCTAAATTTTGTTCAATTAGGGTGATGCTTGCCCAAATATCATTATGTAGCCATTATATTAATGTAAATAGATGGCTCAAGAAATAAGAGAGATATTGATCACAACCAAACTATCAACTCATCATCATACAAGATTTCAACAAGACATGGTGAAACAGATTGAGCAGAAAACTGAAAACAAATTGCAAAAATAGATAACATAAGAAAATGGCATAAACAAATGGCATGAAAAAAAAGTAAAACTACCTCAAGGTTGCTCCCCCCCTAAGCTTGAATTCAGTAGTGTCCAGACTGCATCAATCAAACTCAATAAGGTTGCAACTGGGTACCTACCATGGATAATTCAAAGTGAAGTTCCAGTGCCCTCATGTCCAATTGAGAAATGCAAGCTCAAAATGTCATTATCATCGAGAATGTCAGTGGAGGTCAGGTCCTATAATGGTGGAGGCGGTGGTGGAAGCATGGCATAGTGGCCCTGAGAGAAGTGCCACATACTCATCCTGTATAGCATGCTGTGCATATCAGAGTACTACTGACTTAGATGGTCAAGGCGGGTGTCCTATTCATCAGATATCTATTGGACATACCCATAAAGATGTTGCACGTCTTGCATAGCCCAACTATAGTCTATATGAGTACTAGTAGAGGGAGGTGGAGGTGATGCTGCAACAACATTAGAAGCCTCAGGGTGGTCTCCAACATCAGTCCCATCATCAAAATGAACTTCTATTTGTCTTTGTTTGTCAAGGAAACCCCTTCTAGACCAGGAAGTTCAATGAAATCTTGATGACCATGAAAATACTACTTGAATTTTCCATCATCAGAGTTATCCCTAATAATAAATCAGATAATGAACTGGAGGTTGATTTTATTCCTCCCTAGTACATCTTCCAATCCTTTCAACTTGGCATTTACTTTACGAGCAATGTGGGTGATTAATCCTCCGATCATAATGTCACCAAATTTCTTATGTATGATCTCAAAGGAAAGATAGAGGATATAGTAACAAACATAGAACTTGAAATTGTGTAGCATTGCACATAAGAAGATTAAGTTTTGCTTTATAGAAACACCCTATGTTTCCTTTCTTACAAAGACACATGTGCTAAGGATCCTATGTATGTAAAGAAATATAGGGTTGTAGATGTGTGTTGCACTAGGTACTTTGGCCTCATATAAGACATCTTTATTGATTTCCCTCTAAAAATCACCATTGTTAAATTTTCTAGGATATGACATGGTCCCTCCATAATGGCATTGAAATTCATCATAGAATTGTCAGAATGTGAGTTTGTAGCCATGTCCAACAAGTCTGAAGGTAATAATGCCAAAAGGTTCATGTGGTTTCCTTGGGTTATCTTCCGCATGAAAAGTAATTAAAAATTCATAAATTAGTCTTGGGTAGGTAGGACTTATAGTGCAACAAGTGTATTTGAGCCCTAGCTCTTTAAGCAATCCCAAAACTTCATCTTTGAACCCAGTGTCTCCAATGTCTCCTCACTAGAAAAACACATAGGTAAGACCCTACGAGTGATCATATTTTTGTATGATGTGTTTTCTTCCTTAGTTATGTTGAATAGAGTTGAAGAGATGTATGTCAGTGTGGAAGAAAAGCTTTCTCCCCTATGGCACTTGGATACTTACTTGATGGGATCCATTAACACTTAGTTCTTGCTGATGGATTAAGGGACATAGCGTGTTGATGTTCAGACACGAGGTTGCTTCTTTGAACTAAAGTGTTGCTATTGTATGGATTTACATGTCATTTCTGAGAGGGGACAAGACGTGTCTGCTTCAATTTGGGTGAGATCTGGTTGAGGAAGAAACTACAAAGCACGACATGTATGGGTTCGTGCATGATATGGCTTTTGTGCTTAAAATCGGGTTGTAGGTTGAGGATGATGTAAGCGATTGTGGCGTGCATGCTCAGATCACGATGTGTTTCTGAGGTCACCGACTTTGATTGAGGGGGATTTAGGCAGTAAGACGAGGGTGACATTAGACAGTTTGATGGCTCTAATATTGACAATGATCTTTTGTGGATCTGACCTTGTGTTTTGATAGCTTGGAGGTGAGCAAGATGGTGGAGAAGATGGCCAACATCAAGGACAGACATAGCTGCTCAATACTATATAATAGAGTGTACGGAGGAACCTATATGCTTGTCTCTCACACACATCGTGAGTTAGGGCTTTGTGTGGAGAGTGAGTTATTACATTTATAAACCCTATTTCTAGTCGTCAAACACACCATGTTGGGGGTAAACACACACCATGTGTATTGAGCCACTCCTTTTTATTTTTGCTCTGCTCGATGATGACACACCGTGTGTGTAATAAGCACACACCATGTTTTCTCCCAAAAAATTCTTGAACATAAACATGCTAAATGACACACTAGGTGTGAAGTAAGCACACAACGTGTGAGTTTCCAATAAAAGACATAATCTTCTCTTTGATCCTTACACACTGTGTGTGATAGCGCACATGCCATGCATACTTCTAGAATAATATCGGCAATGAACAGACTTCTGACACGTCGTGTGCGTAATAATCACATGTGGTGTGTGTTTCTAGTAAAACTTTATCCCTGAAAGATCTATTCCAACATGCTGTGTAGATGTTGGGACACACCATGTGTTCTGAAGTGATTTCTCAGATTTTGATTTCCTGAAGAGTAGCACGCCATGTCACTTTGGAATACACGCCGTGTCTGTCTTGAATTTTTTCCAAACACACCGTGTCTGTCTTGAATTTTTGTAGAAGTTAGATTTCTTCTTTGTTGTCCTTCTACACTTGCAATGATAATGCTATATATAACATGAGGGTCTAAGTTATTGCATTCATATATGATAAGTTTATTTTGGAAGGGGAAATGTTCTTGAGCAAGCATTTAAATGAAATCTATCCTAAATGTGGGGTCAACCCCCATGAGGTCCTCCATTTAGAGTCCGGAGTGAGACTTGAATCTTTTATCTGTATATGTTTTAGAGGGAGCAGGAGACTCCCTTTTCTATCTTCCCTCCTTTAGTGTAGAGTTTGCACCACTATACTTGACTTTGAATGTTGATTGTTTTCCTTGCAGCTCCATAGTTCCATATGGGTATACTTTCAACACTAAGAACGATCCATACCACTTTGAGCGTAGCTTTCCCCGGAAGATTTTTCAATTGGAGTTGAATAGCAATACTTCATCTCCTTAGATGAAATCCTTTCATGTTATATTCTTTTCATGCCATGCTTTGGTTCTTTCCTTGTAGATTTTTGCATCTTCATATGCATACAACTAGAGCTCCTTAAGTTCTTGAAGTTACATAAGTCTTTTTCATCAGCTTTCTTCATGTCAAAGTTGAGAAACTTGATAGCCTATAGGGTTTTGTGCTCCAGCTCTAGAGGAAGGTGGCAAGACTTTCCATATATGAGCTTGAACGACATGGTACCTATAGTTGTCTTGTATGCTATCTGGAATTCCCAAAGGGCATCATCCAGTCTAAGAGCCCAATCTTTCCTTGTACTTGAAACAATCTTTACCAAAATTACTTTGAGTTGTATATTAAATACTTCAACTTGGCCACAGATGGTACGCAGTAGAAATCTTGTACTTAACTCTGTACTTGATGAGAAGACTATTGAAATGTTTTTCATTGTAATGTGTACCTCCATTTGAAATGATAGATCTTGTAACTCCAAATCGAGAAAAGTTGACATTCTAAAATAGTTTGATGACTGACTTTGCATCCAGAGCTTGGGTAGGAATGTTCTCTACCCATTTTGAAACATATTCACAAGCAACCAAAATAAATTTGTAGCCACATGAGGATGGAAAAGGACCCATGTAGTCTACACCCCACACATCAAAACTTCAATCTCAAAAATAAAATTTAGTGGCATCTCATTTTACTTCAAAATTCCTTTGGATATTTGGAAACTATCACATGCTTTAACAAATGTCTACACATTTTTAAATAATGTTGTCCAGTAGAAACCTGCATGTAGAATCTTAGTTGATTTTTTTGTCTCCTACAAAATTTCCTCCGTAGATAGAAGAGTGACATTCTAAAATCACACTCTGGAACTCTCCATCTGGAATGCATCTATGCATTAACCCATCAACGCTTTTCTTGAACAAAAGTGGATCATCCAAATAGTAAAATTGACACTGTGAAGGAAATTCTTTTCTATTGATAAATAACATTTGGAGGAAGGCATCCTGTGGATACATAATTTGCAAAATCAACAAACAAGGGAGTCACAAGTAAATTCACTGCATAGATCTTCTCAATAGGCAAAACATCATTAATATGGATATTATCCTCTGTGCATGTATTGAGATGGGAAAGATGGCCAACTACATTATTTTCTGTTCCCTTCTTGTCCTAATCTCCAAATCAAATTCTTGTCATAGTAATATCTAATAGATCAGGTGAGGTTTGACATCTTTCTCGATCATGAGATATCTAATTACATCGTGATTTGTATAGATAATGACTTTGGACCCCACAAGGTACTGTTGGAACTTATCAAAAACATAGATTATTGCAAGCATCTCTTTCTCAGTGGTTGCATAACTAATTTGGGCATCATCTAAGTCTTGCTTATGTAATAAATGACATGAAGCTTGTTGTCTCACCTTTAACCTAGCACTGCCCATATGGCTTAATCACTAGCATCTCACACAATTTCAAATGGAGAACCCCAGTCTGGTGGCTGAATGATAGGGGCTGAAATGAGAGCATCTTTCAATTTCTAGAAAGTATCCCAACATTCTTCACTAAATATGAATCAACATCCTTTTCTAATAGGGAACATAGTGGCTTTGAAATCTTCAAAAATTCCTTTATGAATCTTCTATAAAACCCTACATGTCTCGGGAAACTTCAAACTTCTTTCACGGTGGTTGGTGTTGACATCTTCTCAATGGCTTCTAATTTTACTTTATCTACCTCAATTCCTTTGTTTGATATGACATGACGGAGTACGAGTCCTGATTGTACCATAAATTGGCACTTTTCCCAATTTAGAATAAGGTTGACATGATTACAGTGCCGCAAAACTTTTATTACATTTAATGAAAAAATCATCAAAGGAATTACCATATTACATTAAAATCATATGTAAATATTTCCATGATATTTTCTATGAAATAAAAAAATGGCCATCATGCATATTTGGAACGTAACAGGTGCATTACACAATCCGAAGGACATTCTCCTATTGGCATATGTTTGATAAGTGCATGTGAAGGTGGTTTTCTCTTGATCCATTGGATAGATAGGAATATGGAAAAATGCAGAATATCCATCTAAATAAAAAAAGTATAAGTGATTCACAACTCTTTCCAATATTAAGTCAATAAAGGGCAAGGGAAAATGGTCTTTTCTAGTGGCCTTATTTAACCTCATGTAGTCAACACACACACGCTGCCCAGTGACAATGCGAGTTTGAGTTTATTCATTATTATCTCCTTTCATAGGTACCACATGTATGGCACTTAAACACAGACTATCACCAATAGAATAAATTATTCTAACATCCTTTAACTAAAAGATTTCTTTCTTTACCACTTCTGTCATGTTTTGATTTAATTTTCTTGGTGGTTCTATGCACGATTTAGGATCTTCTTATAAATCTATGTGATGCATGCAAATAGAAGGATTAATTCCTTTCAAACCGTAAATGGAATATCCTATCACATCCTTATAAAGCCTAAGTTATTTTGCCAATTTTATTCTTGGGTCAATTCAAAATTTATTATGTCAGGAGAAGTGAAATTTGGTTCTAAGAATGCATGCCTCAACTGCAGTGGAAGGGGTTTAAGTTCTACCTTTTTCTCTGGTGTAGTGGTGTTGTAATGCCTGGGCCCACTGCCCAAGGCTCTAGTAGAGTTTCAGGAATGACGACTGGCCCCACAGACCACCACTAGCCTTATCTGTGTGTTTTGTCCTCACTCACGTGCAAGCCGGGGTCAACTTCCCGACTGGTCACCCATCCTAGTACTACTCCAAGTCGAGCACATTTAACTATGGAGTTCTTTAGAGATGGGATCCATGAAAAGGAGGTGCAACTTGGTGATATGGGTAGTCCAATCATTTCTTTTAAGATCATGTTATCCGAGGCCTCAAATCCTGGGATGTTACAATCTCCCCCACTTAGGCTCTTGAAGTCCTCGTCACGACTCAACTATAAGGCCTCATAATCTCTTCCCCATTTTAATGCAGACCCACAATGGCCCATGGATACCCAACTCCCGATCATGAAATATCAACACAAGGGTGGCTACATCAACCATGGACAACCCTTTCCTACATGTCTGGACCGCACTGCTCAAGACTGGCATGCCATGTCCATGTGGGCCCCACCTACTGGAGGGGTTATGGCTCTGATACCATCTGTAATGCCTGGGCCCACTGCCCAAGGCTCTAGTAGAGTTTCAGGAATGACGACTGGCCCCACAAACCACTACTAGCCTTAACTGCGTGCTTTGTCCTCACTCACACATAAGTCGGGGTCAACTTCCTGACTGGTCACCCATCCTAGTACTACTCCAAGTCAAACACGCTTAACTATGGAGTTCTTTATAGATGGGCTCCCTGAAAAGGAGGTGCACCTTGGAGATATGGGTAGTCCAATCATTCCTTTTAAGATCATGTTATCCGAGGCCTCAAATCATGGGATGTTACAGGTGTCACTTGCCTCCCTCTCCTGTGATGCTTCTTTAGAACATGAGCTTTATGTTGCCTCATATTTTTCTTAATTAGGAATGGGCATCGTGTTTGACGTGTTGTCTTCATCTCCAAAATCATCAAGAATTTCCTCAAGGGAATTCCTGTCATATTAGAAAAGTATCAATACTATCTATCAAGTAAAGACATTCCTTTATACTCAGTGCTTTCATGGAATCATAAATAGAAAATACTAGGACTTCATTACTCAATCTGATAGTCAACTTCCGTTACATCTATAATACAACCAACATCACTAAGATATGGTCTCCCAAAGAGGATGGTATTTGCCGGATCTTCATGCATATCTAGGAATATAAAATCATAGGGAATGTAAAACTTTCCTATTTGCAAGGGAATGTCTTCAAAAATCCCTCTTGGGTATTTGATAGAAAAATCAACTACTTATATTTCCATTGAGGTGGGTTTCAAATCTTCTAAAACCGTGACATTGAGGAATGGAGCTGTAATTGGAGGACCATCACCACCTTCAAAGAGGAAATCTGATGAGATTGTTGACACAAATGTAGAAGAGACGATTGAAAATCAAAGGAATAAGTTTGTTGGGAATCCTCGACAAGGTGATTCGTCTAGAAAGCATGATTCCCCTTTTACTCATAGATTTTCTAACATAAAGGGTGACATAAAAGTCAACAAGTTCATGGATATTTTGAACAAGCTATATGTCAATCTTCAGTTAGTTGAAGCTATTGCTAAAATGCCTTCTTATGCAAAGTTCTTAAAATATATTCTCACAAACAAAAGGAGTCATGGCCAAGTTGAAATGATAATGCTTTCTGAAAGAATTAGCTTTATCATTAAAAATAGGTTGCCAAAGAAACTCGATGATCTTGGTGCATTCACTCTCCCTTACAAAATTCGAGATTTGACTTTTAACAAAGGACTAATAGATCTTGATGCTAGTATTAGTTTGATTCCTTTCTATTTATGGCAAAGACTATTTTCAATATAATTCCCTATGTGTGTCATCTATATGAAGATAAATTTCCTTGAACCCACTATGAAATCTCTAAAGGGTTCTTTGAAGGAGATAATGCTCCTAAAAAAACAAGATAGTCATTGAAAATATGAGTGACACATTATGATGTGGTGTGGCTAAGTCCATTGATTGATAGTCACAATTGAATGCACTGCTGGATCAAACCCTAGAATCCATTAATAGAGCTAAGGTTTAATGTATCAAAAAAGATAGGAAAATATGGGTTAGGAAGTTATAAAGAAAAATAATTGTCCATTGATTCCTAATAATTGTTGAATGTGCTTAATATGTTGTTTCAAATATATGCACACATTTTGTATGCACCCACATCCATGATACAACAACATACTGATAATGCACTTTGTTTGTTAGTGTTTTAGATTAAATTGCATTTATTATTGATGTCAAGGTTATCCAGAAGCTAGCATAAAAGAATACATGACTAAAGCATAATGTAGGATTTTTTAGATAATTATATATCCATTTGCATAGAAATTCCCTTTGAATCCCATTGTAAAGTATTTGAGGATAGTTATATTTACCTTGTTATGAAACTAGTTTTAATAATTTATGGATTATAATTGGTTATTTGTTAAAAGCGATACAAGGCACATGACTATTATGTGCTATAGAAATGATTATAAAATATCTTCCTACAACAACTACCACAACCTTGCCTAGTTCACTACATACTCTATTCTAGGTCAAAGGTTCAACATATGTGTATATCAACATAAAAATAGAAAAGGATGTGTGTCTCTAAACGTTAAGGATTATTATAAGATATTTTTCTCAACTCATTGTATCCCACTTCAAGGTTAGTGGAATTTGAAAACATATGTCTAAACCCTAGGTTACACACCCTTATCAATAAATAAGGACTCATTCAAGCCTTAGAATATACTTTTAGACTTTGGCCAAGCTTTAGCCCCTCTCTAACCACGGAAAATAAGTGTAGAGAGCTAATCCTAGAGTTGAAGCCCTAAAAGCTAGCAACATACCACCCAACTATGGGAGAAACGAACTCACCCATCTCACCCAATGAGACCTCCACCTCCTTAACCTTAGATAAATCATGAAGGGGCGTCCCCAAGAAGATACCAATCCCATAATCAAGAAAGGTAGTAGAAAATAGACAAATAAATAGGTTTTTAAATTCTTTTTTCCCTAAGAATTGAGGAATGTGGTATCAAATGAGTGCCTATATCTTCTTGTTATTGTAGTATTTGTATCCTTACCCCCTATATTAATATTTCCACAAGCTCACATATAAGTTTATTTTTATAAATTTTCCCATTTATATGCATGTATCTTGTCCTTGCATAATAATTACCACATATGTGGGTGCATAACACTTCCTATGCATAATATGACACATTGCACATAATTTGATACCATAGATCAAATTTGTAGTCTTGTTATTTTGGGTTTTTTCATTTAATCATCTATGTTTACCTATACATGTATTTAGAATGACTTCTCCTTGACCATGTTACACCCTATACGAGACCCCCTGGGATCCCTCCTATTTGAAGATTTCATAGACTCCACTAGGGAATCAACATCATGGTTGTTGGTTTACCTATAAAATGAGCCCAAATACTGCTACTTTTTGAGTTCTTAAGTTAGTTTCTATGGGTGTATATTTGATATGTGCCTTTACCATTAGACTAGGGAAATGCTCATCATGAATGTGATGTTCCCTAACTCCATCATGAAATTAAAAAACATGAAGTCAAAGGCACATATCTGATATGCGCCTATAGATGAATTGTTCATGTCACATCAATCATACGATTGATATTTTAATGTTTTGATTAAAGTTCTATAGGTGCATTCCATTATGCACCTATAAAAGGGCTTATGACCCTAACTTTTCAACTTAATGATACACCACTACTGACGTCTACCTTTTAGGGTATTCTATAGGAAATTAAAAAAATATTTCTCTATACAAAGTCCCTCATATATTTTTTATCTCATTATTCATTTTTATTATTGTTATGTTTAGTTGAATAATTGATATGTTCATATGTAGGGCCTACTCATTTTAGAATCATGATATTTTTTTATTAACAGTTAACATGATCTAGGCAAAAAATTTATATGGACCCATTCATCAAAATATTCAAGGAAATGCATATCCACTATCTAAAAAAATGTGGCGAAGACTATTAAATCTTTCATATAGTTTCATAATTGGAGAATACATCTCTATAACTATATTTTGTCTTTAATATCCCTATAGTGCTTCATTAGTTATAGTTTTCATTTTATGTTTGTTTATTATCACTATCGGTTCCCTACGTAACTTATATAAATAAGTGTTCATTTGAATTGTGGATTCATATAGTTTTCACATGCATGGACACTAATAATTTTCACAATGTACTCAAACTACCCTATAATATAAATAGGGAAGGGTAAAAATCACACTATCCAAAATTGTGCATGTTACTAGTAGAGGTAGGGACCTCATGTATGTTGGTAATCCCTAGTCTCGATATTAGATATTCTATTATACCAAAAATCGATTGTGGTTTTCATAATCATGAGGTAGATACATGGCATTCGATTCAGCCTAGTGACCCTAGGCCCAAATCTGAGTGAAGCAAAATACAAACACATAGAAGACCATGTCAAATTCTTTATCACCTATTTAGTTTTAGGTGGGGGATGCTGCTGGAACTCTGCTATGTTTTATGAGGGGAAATGCTACATACATGTGATTTTCATGTCTTAAAACTATAAGCTGGGGGTAGCACTATTCTCATTTTAAAACCAAAACTCTTTTCTATAATCACAACCCTTTTGGAGAACCCAAAATTCCTTTTTAGAGTAAAAAATGATATGATAAATCTATATGTTTTTGAAATAAAAAAAGAAACTCAATTTTCAAGATAGTATCTCTTTTGGAAAACCAAAAACCTTTCCAAAAGCAAAACTCATTTTCAATAAGCAAGTTTGAAAAATACAATCACTTCACTGAATATCTAAATCATCTAGGAAAAGTTTTTTTTCAAAAATATAATTTATTTTCTGAAATTCAAATATTTGCTCCATAAAAAAATTATTTGATGAATACCGACGCAGCCTTCAATCCTACTTCCTTCCGGGCTGCTGCAGCTATTGTATGCAGAGACGATCAGGGCCACTGGCGTGGCGGCTGGGGCAAATCATTCTGAGCCAACAGTGCTCTTGAAGTAGAAACTCGGACCATTGAGTTTGCTGTGGAGATCGGAAAAACTCTGAATTGTAATAAAATATGTGTGGAAACTGATTGTAGGAATGCTAAGTTGGCTCTAGTAGGAGATGGTAAGGAGTTCCCTAGACTGGCAAGATGGATTGCTGCTGCGAAGAGAGGTTTTAGACCAAGCTGGACCTGTGTTCATATCAATCGTCAGGGGAACATGGTCGCTGACCAACTTGCTAAATTTCATATTAAAAACAAGAGGGGCCCCTATTACTATAGGTGTCCTCCTAGCAATATAGTTGACTTGGTCAACATGGATATGTGTAATGGTAGTAGTACTGCCAAGTTTAATTCTATTATGAGTAGTTCAACTTGTAATAATAGTTTCTTGAACCAGCTTGCAAGAGAGGGGCGAGATGAATAAAAATTCCCTCTGACTTCGGCAAAAAAAAATAGTTTTATTCCAAAAATATTATCTTTTTGCCTAGGCAACAGTTACGTAGTCAGTGCATGGAGGTGGTCTAGGGCTTTCTAACCCAAATTATATAGCTTGGTTGGTAGTGGCTAAGAGGATAGATGATTTCCTCATCAACCTTGACACTTTGTGGTCCATTTGAATGCGGAGTAGGTATGAATAATTTCTTGAGGGTTTTGAATCTAGACAGGTTACATATAAAGCATCGACGAGAATGGTGAGTTTGTGACTGGAGGTTAAAGCTAACTATCACTGTGTCAACATATGGTTAATGGTAAGAGGCTATAAACCTTGGGTTATCAACCATAATATATGCCAAGTGCTTTTGGACCCATTGCTATGGAACAAACTGCACTATTCTAAATATAGTTTCTGGCCTTATATATCCATCGATGAGAAGATTCCCCATGTGGGATAGGCTCATTAAGTAGGGTTTCTCCATCAAAAATCCTTTCTCACTATGCAAGAGAGAACTGGAGACACACACCCATATCTTCTTTGAGTGTGAGTTCTCTATGTACATGTGGAAGAGATTTTCCCTAAAATGTGGGTGGGTGGTCAACCTCCACAAAGTTTCAATGAAGTATTGTAAGGGATTTTTTTATCACACTAGATATAATCTAAAGATAAGAAGCTTGTGTGGGTTTCTCTTCAAGGATGTATTTTCCACATATGGAGGGAGTGGAACAATAGAGCTCATGGTAAAAGGGAGAATGAAACCCTTATTGTTTTTAATTGATTTGTCAATAGTTTAGTTTGGTTTTCCAAATCTAACCCAAGCATTCTCAGTGGGGTGGAACTTGTGGTTTTTCATATGTTGGGTCTTGCTTAGGCCTTTGCAAAGAATATAAGGTTTTTATTCCCTTATACGTCTTTTTAAGAGAGACATAGTAATATTTTACCTTATCCTTGGTTTTATCTTCAAAAATATGGTCTAGTAAAAAACCCATTTATTCTTTAGAAAGTTTTCATTTCATAAAATTTTGTTGATTTTCCAAAAAGTTACAACTATGGAAAAAAAGTTTTATTTTGGATGAAGGATTTGTTTAATTGTTAGACAAATATTTTAATTTTGGAAAATATTATTTTGAAAGGGGGTTTTTGGTTTCTGGAAAGGATTTTATTTTGGAAAAAGAAATTATTTCTTAAAAAACACTTTGTTTTATTTTCACAAAACCTTTGACTATTCTAGAATAAGTTTTGTATTTAGAAAATGAATTTTTGGCTTTCCAAAAGGAATATGATTTGATTGCCATTGGTTTACTCCCATGTTGACCTTGAGGTTATTGAGAATTTTGAGAATTGTTGTTGTGGTAGGAAAAATTGGGACACACCAACCTAGATTGTAGGTGTTAGAGTATGGATTGTAAGGTTTCTTGTTTCCATAATTTCCTATTGCATTGCCTTGCTCCCTAGTCTCCTCAGAAGGACTAAAAGAAGGGTAGCTTGAAGAAACTACCTACCATGAGCCCTCATTTGCATCTCAAAAAAATGTTATCAGTTGAGTTGGTTGAGTGTTCAACCTCTCAAACTTATGCGTAAGAGCATCTAACTTGACTGCAATAAAATCCATGATATCAAGAGAATGTACGCTAACTTGCTTCTGGAAGTAAGAGAAGATGAGGTTGACTGGTTTCTCCTCTCGGTACACCATTGGTAATGGTTAATTTCCATGTCTACATTGATTGCATATGCTTCCTTGTAGGACTTATTCATCAAATCCCATTTGGTTGTGGCATCTATAGACATCCTGGTGTTGTAATAAAACCCATTGCGAAAAGTTTGGAGAAGGAACCAGTTGCTAAGGCCATGATAAGGAAAAAGACATTGGAGGTCCTTGAATCTCTCCCATTTGTTTTAATAGAGATTCTCTCAATCTCATTGAGAGAAACTAGTGAGTTTACTTCTCACTTGAGGGGTCTTTCTTGGAGGAATACTTAGCTAGAAAATCTTTGAGAAACTCCTCTAGTTTTTAAAGAATTCCTTGGCAATGATGAGAGCCACACCTTGGCTCTATCTCTCAAAGAGAATGGGATCAGAAGTAGGAAAATACCATCATGAGTAATTCCATTGATCTTGAACATGTTCAAGTATTACAAGAATTCAACTACATGAATATTAGGATCCTCCATGGGTGTCCCTTCAAAATGAATTTGTTGAATCATCAATGGGCTGATTGAAAAGTTGTGCACCTCAATGTACGGGCTATTAGTAGCCCCATTGACATTTATAGAAGTAGGAACATCAAAGTTATTAAGAGGGCGATCGAATTCCATAGTTGTTTCTTGGTGATCTGGTGAAGATGGTGGTGAAGATGAAGGTGAAGTCTCCAAGTTTGAAGAGATTTTTACTCCTCCTTGCTCACCTATGACTGCTGAACGTGCGCTTGATCTCTGGGTCTATAAATATGGATGGATGAAGACCATGTTTAAAATGCTGCATACAGTCATGCAAATTCACAAGTGGGTGAGAAACACTTAGAAAACAATGGAAAATATGATTGATAATAATGATGGAATATGGGTGTGATGCAGTCTCGCTTACTGATCAACATGTCTTATTTTAACAAAAATACCAATGCTCCCCGGTAAGGGGTGCCAAAAACTTGTTAGCATATTAGCTGTGTGCTTAAATATTAAATTAATAAGCTCGAGCACTACCCCACAAGTATACATGTGCATGTAGTATATTCGAGATCATTCAAGGAGCAAGGTTATTCAATACAAGTGTATTGATGTTCAACAATCTAAATAAATTTCAAAGGGCGATTTGGTTTAGATTGAACTAATTGATGGGTTAAGAGAAAACATGAAAACTAATTACTTCAAGAGACATTAAGATCAAATTAAAATACCCGGCCAGTGTGGCTCATGTGGTTCGGTCCGGATTGTCCTCCTTGGGGGACCTAGGTTCGAATCCCCCTGAGCACACTGTAATTACCAACTCCTTGGGTCATCCGGGCTCTGGCACCTATTTGAGGAGGAGGAGGATCGGGGTCTCCCTAAGACTAAAAAAAAGATCAAATTAAAGGAATCTTGGAATAGGGATTTCACTTCCACATCATAACTTACATTCAACCATGAAAATCATACATACTAGTCAATATTATGAAGGATGTTTGTCGTCATCACAAACCTCCCACTGATATGAAACAACTCTAACTCCACATAACATTCCTGTGCTTATTCATAGTTTCAAACTACAAACCTTGGATCCTCAACAGAATCCCTGCCACTTCCTTGATCAAATGTATGTTTCCCAAATAACTACTCCTTACTTATTAACTCATCTTCCCATATTACATAAAGAAGTATGTAACATGCAAGCAAGATGACCAGTGATGCAAACAAGAAAATAAACACCAAACCATATCTTGAAATTGTAAATTAATTAGCATTAGACATGAATTCTAAGTTCACATAAGTTATGACATGAGAGTTACTCTCCCATGCCCAAGAAATGAAGTTCTACCTGCTCATAGTGGTGAAACACAAGTAAAAGTGATATATTGTGAAGCTAAACATGATCATAGAAGGAAAGAGCAAAGAAAATCCAGGGAATGAAAAAGAACACATAAGAAATCTATCTTGAAGATGAAGTTCCATCCTTGCTAATGCTTCTACTCTAGAAACCTTCTCTCCCTAGAAGCTAGAACGGAGTGGAGAAGCCCCTGTTGTAGTCCATGAAGTCAGGTGACCCCAAACCCCATGTTTCTAGGTATGAAATCAGTTCTCAATGGAATACAAAGTGATTAAATTGAACTTGTAAGATAATGTCAAATGATTATATGATCTAAAAAAATTCAAAGATCATGACTCATTACAAGAAGAAAAATACAAAATAGAAAGGGTATCAAAATAGGCAATTAATGCCCAAACTCCTCAAGTGAGAAGTACATACCTATAAGATTACAATCTAACTCTAGGGCCCACTTTGATTCAAAAAATCATCACTACCTAGAAATACATTATTCATGTTATTTGCATTACACTAAAACATGTGTCAGATCCTAATATGCATGTATGTATTATCGTTAACCCAAAGTCAGACACTAGAAGACTCCTATGTTTATTGACTTAATTTCCAAGTGACATGAACAAAATGGTGGTCGTTGATGATATGAGGTTTTTTCATTATATTATGTATGATGACATTTTAATCTAAATATAAGTCATGAACTGAGTGTGTTCAATATATCACTTATACTTGATTGATTTGACATGTGAACTAGCATACTTTAGGAGAGATAATTAAACTAAATGTGAACTAGCATACTTCAGGAGAGATATTAAACTATGTGAAGGTCCATCTGCAAGAGGTTTTTAAGATTAGTAACATTACATATGGATAATCGTGTAACATAGGCCTAAAATACACAAACTTGTACATAACTAGTCATGAAATAACTGTCTAGAATAGATAGATCTTGTGATAGCAACAAGATAAGACTATTCATACAAATCAACACCTAAGTATATATCTTCCTCTTAGTTTATATGATGCATTAAAACTGATCATGTTCTAGTCAATTAGAAAATTGCTTAAGACATATGCATGTCATGAGCATTACATAAAAATATAAGAAGACAATGCAAGGGGTAGGTATATACAAGCCAAGAGGGTTGGTCGATGAGAAAAAGGTTGGAACACAACTGTTGTAGGTATGAGATATGATCCTTGTTAATCCTAGACACGAGTTCCTGACTGAAGGTACCGTTGTAAGATTGTCTCTACCAAATTAATTGCTGAACTAAAGAAGAAAGGTCTATGGTGGGGGTGAGTGGTTTCTGATAGCCGCCTCTTGTCTACAACAATAAATCGTGGTTGTAGAGAGGAAGATGGATGAATAAGAAGATACAAGTTGTAGTAATGTTGTTAGTGATAGATATGGTGGCTGTATCAGGCACTCTCAACAACTAGAAATCATGTCGAAGGGTGAGGAAGAGTGACAATGGTTGGTAGCAGCCTCAAGAGGTGAAGTGCAAGACACTAAGTACTTGCTCCCTACCACTCACCGATAATGGCAGTGCTTCTCTCTATAGTAGCTTGGAATTGTAGTGGAGGAGAAAGATGAGGAAGAAAGGGATATGTAGTTGAGGTTGGTATTGGTTGGTGTAGCATCAAATTTTGCCACTTCCAAGGGTGGTGGTAGCATTGCTTGGGCGTGCTTTATAGTAGCCGCACCACAAGGAAGAGGAAGGACCACCACTAGAGGTTGTAGGCACTAGGCAGAGCCAAGAAGAAGAAAGGAGAAAAAATGCCTAGGAATTTTCAGATCTATGGTTGCATGGAGAAGAGGAAGGAGTGACTGCTTCAAATGTCTCCTACCTCATGGAGTGTTGGTGGTGGTGTGTGGGTGCCCTTCCATGGTAGAGACTATCACGGAGGTGAAGAGAGGGGCACGACCACGGTCTGTAGGCATTGGGTATATGAAGAATATGAAGCGAACACAATGCCTAGGGTTGTCCGTTTTAGATCTTGCATGGAGAAGGAAGTGGGCGGAAGGGAAGAAATAAAGGAAGAAAGGGAGGCTGGTAGAGAAGAGAGGGGAAGAGGCATAGTAAGTGGAAGAAGTAGAGGGAGAGGGAGCAAGACACGCAACGGATCTAGAGGGAGAGAGAGACCAACACTGCGTTGTGTTCTGTAGGGGCTGCAAACATACACATACATAAATGGGAAAGGGATGAGGGGCACGACCGCTAAACTAGAAACTACAATGGAAATTTAATTTGATTAATAAAAAATTAATAGGAAAGTTTAAGGAATTAAATGTGTGGTCAATTAAAGTTGGAAAGACATAATGATTTAGACAGTGATAGGCTAGATATATAAGTATTCAAATTAATTTTGCATTTATTTTAAATAAATTAGACCATCAATTAGTAATAAGATTTAATTAAACATTTTAGAACTAGAAAAGAGTATAATAGTCTACTGACTCTCTAATAGGATACTGAAAGCTGGTGTTTAAGGTAAATTATTTCAAGTAATCATTTTAAATAAATTTTAAATTAAACATATTAATTATTGCATATGTATTTAATTCTTTTTTCCAATGAATAACAAATTTAAATATTTTTTAATAAAAAATGTATATGTGTAAATATTTGAATTACATGAAACTCATTTTGTTACAGTTCTCCCTTAAAATAAAAATTTAATGTTAGATGGAGTTCTGACTTAAAAATTGGGGTCCAAGAACATCAATACGGTAGAAATGTCATGGAATCTCAATGATTCTGGCAAATTAAGGTCAATATACACTAAGATACAAACCAAGGCGGTGGTCATTGCTTTATTATAATGACTACTTATAGTTGAAAAATGTCTTTCTAACCAAATACATGACACCACATTTCTTGATCCATTATTACATTTTTTTGGGTGTAAACGACGTGTTGCTCTACTGTATTAGGCTACTAAAAGACATTTACAAAACGGGCCTTGGACAGAGTATCCCAAGACAACAAACAAAAAAGAGGGTGCCCAAGCAAGGCCCAAACAACCAGGAAACTATCTGTACAAAGCCAAAAAGGCAGAAAAGACACCAGCCTCTCCACACTAACAGAGGCTATAAGAATCACTGCAGACCCTCTCCCACAAACTGGCAGCCTTAACCCGTCTGCCTACAAAAATCCTGCTATTTATTTCCAACCACAGGTGATAAAGAATAGAAATACCAAAGAATTTCCTATCTCCACGGACCTTGATCATATCTTCAGCAGAAACCAGCTTCTCACCAAACTTCACCCTAAAAAACTCCCACAAATCAGAGCTGAACGAGCAGTTGAAAAACAAGTGATCTGACGTATCTTCATCTTCCTGACATAACAGGCATCTAGTAGCAAGGTGAAACCCCACCATCTTCAGAAATTTAGTACAAGGCAGTCGATGCAAGAAGAACTTCCAAACAAAGCACGCCCAATTCCTGGGCACTTTACAGTCCCAAATCCACTTCGCCCAAAACACACACTCTTTGGATCTTCTGAAGATCTCCCAACCATCTCTTGTCTTAAAGACGCCTCGTTTGTTAAAGGTGATCTTGTCACAACTTCCAGGACCACCAACAGGGATATTCTCGAGGATGCTAATCACCTTTTCAACTCCTCTAACATTCGGGTAGCACCATCTTCCATCCACTAAGAAAGAACTAATCTTGCAATTTCCCCCCTTACCAAACCTATACACAAGCTGTTTATCACACAGCTCAAGCAAGGATTTCTTTCCCGGAAGCCATGGGTCCTTCCACAACAAAAAAACACTCCCATCACCCACACAGAAATCAACCTTATTTTTAAGGATATCTTTGAACTTCAACAGTCTCCTCCACAACCATGAAGAGTTAGACCTACTCTCCATATCCCAAATAGAACTGTTTTGAATATACCTTTCATGAATCCATTTGACCCACAAGGATTCCTTGCTTCTATCCACATCCCACAAATTTTTAAGCAAGGCAGCATTGGACCAGTCTTCAATCCGTCTAATACCTAGACCACCTTCGTTGCGAGGTAAACAGATGTCCTCCCAAGAGACTGTATGCAGATGCCTTTTGTTTTCATTACCATTCCATAAAAAATCCCGCATGATCTTCTCCAACTCCAACACAACCCCTTTCGACAAGGGGAAAGCTGCTGTCCAAAAAAGATGATACGAAGACAGAGTGGAGATCACCAGTTTGACTCTCCCTGAGAACGACAACAGTTTACTCTTCCAAGCATCAAGATTACTCCTCATCTTATCTATAATCGGATTGCATAGAGCTTTATTAAGTCTCCCAGTGAATAAAGGTAATCCCAAATACCTACCAGGTAGCGAACAACAAGGAATCTTCAGAACATCACTCAACCTTTCAGTGTCCTAGACCCCCTTACTGAAGAAAACTTGGCTCTTCAACTTATTAAGCTTCAAACCAGAGATGTGCTCAAATTGAGAAAACAACTCAGCAATCCCCTTCACATTATCCATGTTAGCTTTGGAAAAGAGAAGGAGGTCATCGGCAAACAAGATATGGGAAACACCAAAGTCAGCAGAAGCCATCAGAGGATTAATTGTTTTATCCTTTACATAACACTTAACTAGGGAAGATAACCCCTGCATCGCCAACACAAACAAATATGGGGCAAGAGGATCCCCTTGCCTTACCCCGTTACTAGATTTGAAGGAATCAGTAGGGCTACCATTCACCATCACCTGAAAAGAGGCAGATTCAAAGCAAGAAGAAATCCATCTCAACCAACAACCTGGGAAACCCATCTTTTGCATAATGAACAGCAGATAGTCTCTTCTAACCATATCATAGGCCTTCGATAAGTCCACCTTAACACACATATTTTCCCCACCTTGATTAGGAAAGGTACTTAGTAATTCATTAGCTACAAGAATATCATCCCCAATACTCCTCCCTTTCATGAAAGCAGCCTGGTTAAGATCAATCACTCCCGGTAGTACATCACTCATCCTATTAGCAAGATTTTAGTGATGAACTTAAAGATGACGTTGCAAAGAGAGATCGGCCTGAAATCCTTGAGATTTGTCGCCCCTAGTTTTTTAGGAATCAACACAATAGGAGATTTTTTGCATTCACTCAATAATTTTCCTGTTTCAAAGAAATTCAAAATAGCCTTAGAAACCTCATCACCAACAATATCCCAACAGCTTTGAAAGAAAAGGGCATTTAACCCATCCGGACCAAGGGACTTGTCCCCATTATATCTTTTCACAACCTTATAAATTTCTTCCCTAGTCACCTTTTTCACAAGAGACTCCAAGTGACTAGTCGACAATCTAGGAAGAATCCAATTATCTGACCAATAAACCTCCGAATGCTCAGCTGAATTGAAAACTTTATAAAAGTAGTTCACCACATGCAAACTATTCTCCTCATGAGTTCTAAGGACATTATCCCCATCATGAAGCAGGTAGATATTGTTATGCACCCTCCTAGCTCTCAAAGAAGCATAAAAGAATCTTGTATTCTTGTTACCACCCTTCAACCATAAAACCCGAGATTTCTGTCTAACAAGGCTTTCCTCATTATTCATGGTGATCAAGGCATTCTTCCTGGCTTCAATCAGCTCCCATTGAAGATTCACATTCATAGGCTGACTATCCACCATTCTCTGAATAGCAACAACCTTATCTTCCAACTCTCTAGCTACATTAATAAAGTTTCCCACCTTCATTTTGTTCCAGCTAATCATATCAGACACAACTCTATTAATCTTCCTGTACACTTTAAGCATCGATGCTCCACTCTCTATATCCATATTCCAAGCATTGCGGACAACGTCTTTGAACCCCTCCTGGTCAACCCAAGCATTGATAAATCTAAAGGGAGTTTTATTTTTTCTCTTAGTGTTCAGCTGCCACACCCAGCTACAATGGTCACTGACTACATTAGGAACAACTTCGCCCCATAGAGATGGGAAAAGAGCTAAAAAAGCATCATCACAAAGACATCTATTAATTTTCGAGAACGTACTATTACCCACTTTGCTTTTACTATCCCAAGTAAAGAAATTGCCTTTGAAATTAACCTCCAACAGCCCCGTACCAATCAAAAAATCATTGAAATCTTCCATACTTCTTTTAGAAGGAGGTCTCTTCCCAACTCTTTCGGAACTCTTCCTAACTGCATTAAAATCACCAATTAAGCCCCAAGGACCACCACTTCTATGAAGCATCATCAGAGAGTTCCACAGTTTATCCCTGTCCACATCACCATTAGCCCCATACACAACCGTCAAGCATAAACTTATATCCCCAATAGCCAATCGAGTATGTATGAATTGATCCCCTTCAGCCTCCTTGATGATATTAATCATAGGATTCTTCCATAGAATCAAGATTCTAGTATAAGAGTAATATGCCGCATTATCAATATAATCAACATCAGGCCACAAGAAATCTACAACACCCTTAAAATCCTTGCTATCTAATCTAGATTCCAACAAAATCAAGACATCAGGTTTGTGCTTCCTCACCTCCTTACGAACGCCATGGAGCTTGTTGTGAATGCCCCTTACATTCCAAGACATGATAGACAGGGGACTATCCATTGGGAAAAGAAGAAGATTCACCACTCGCATTGTCACTCCCACCTGCACCTTCACCCAAGTTTGCCAACAACGAAAATTTGTTTAGGGATATTTGGACATTCCTTGCCACTGACAAAGGCTTTGAAGCCACTCTCGGGGGAGATTTGGATCTCCTTCTCTGTGTTTCCCACACTGGTGAAGGAGATGGAGTAATCATGTTCTGCTGCGAAGCTTGCCTCTGTACAGATGGCACTTCCTCTCCCACCACTAAAACCGGACTAACGCCCACAAGAGATATGTCCTCCACTGCGTCACTAAAAACCTCTGGTTCATCTTCAGTGGCGGTGATACGAATCTTCTTCTTTGGCATCCAAACTTGCTTTCTCACTGGATGATTCGCAGACGACAACGCCGCCTTCTCTTTCAGAGCATAGAGACCCGAATCATGGCCAAAGTTACCACACGAACTGCAGATATCAGGCCTCCATTCATACTCAAACCTGACTCTATCAACCTGCCCATCCTCACATTGGAGCTCAATCGATTCAGGGAAAGAGAAATCTGCATCTATCAGCACCTGTAGCCTAGCATATTCCAGCCGAGCAAGATCAGTAGTCAATGAATATGTTCGAAGGGGCTTTCCAAGAAAAGAGCCAATCCTCATGAACATCTCATCATCCCATAGCTCTAGAGGTAGTTTGAATATTTTCAGCCATATCAGAATCTCTGTCATTCTTACCTTCTCCAGGGGCTCCCCTCGTTCCCATTTTTTGATAATCAATGGTTTCCCAGCAATAAACCACGGTCCCCCATCCAGCGCCGTCGCCAGGTCTTCTTCGTTGGAGAATAGAAGGATGAAAAAAACCCTTTCCCCTCGATTTGATCTCCAACGACCCCTTCACTTTCCACAGCTAAGCAAGAAACCGCACCAGATACGGCCAATGTGGATTCATCCGCACAATGTACCCCGCTGCCGCCAAGCTCCATTTCTGAATGTTCCTATCTGCTATGGACTTCGGGTAGAGAAATTTACCATTCTCCATTTGGATCTCCACTTTCTTGAAGGATTCTGCAAGTGTAGCCTTCTTCGATGACACCAGATCAGCCCAGGATTTGGCCGTCGGCCAGACTCCGACTGAACCGGATCTACTACCGGTTCCCTTCCCCGGATCTTTGATCTTCACCACATTAGACAGATCTTCCACAAAGCCTTCATGCAAGGTACCAGACTGAATGGAACTAGACCCCAGATCCACTTCGAACATCACTGGGGTCGCTTCGTCGTTCGCCACTGGAATCGCCTCATCATTCGCCTGCGGCTCCGTCATCCTTCTTGGTACCATCGAGTTTGGTTACTTCTATTCTTTCTTTTGGTTACTTGAATGGTGGTTTTCGTCGAGTATCCCAGTTTTTCCCAAAACTCATGTCATTAGAGCACTAACCATTCCAACCCATGTAATACACCATTTTGATCATCATAAACAAAACTCTATCCACCAAGCCATCCCATTCCTCACTATTCAACTACCATAATCATTTCTACATTCTTCTATATAGACCACGACCTTCCTCATGAACACAACTAAATGTTGAATTCAAGAAACACTATCATACATATATTAAGTTAAAATTTGTCCATTTCACCTTAATCACATCAATTTCATTGATTACAAACATATACAATGAAGAAAATCAACTAGACATTCCTTTACTATTAAAGACGATGCAACATGACAACACCACTAACAAGCATCGAATCTTGTATTCACCTCCAAAACATTTGAAAAAATTTAAATTATCTACCCACCTCTAGGTGGTGGGTACTAGATTTATAAGTGGATATCTATCAAAAAGTGGCAGATGAATGAGGTAATTCTTGATTTTTCTAATTAGCCAAATTGAACAGTCTCAACGTGGCACAAAGGCCTACTTATCAGGGGTCACTCTTAAAGTTTTGAAAAGAATGGAAACTGAGAATAAATCATTTAAGGTTGCTGACCTAGCATATCCTCCAATCATGTTACATAATAATATTTGAATACTTGATTAAGTGTTGAACTCAATTGATTAAGTACTATGTCTAATTTGACTCAGTTATGTTCTATATTTTTCAATCTCATGTACTTTTGTGGACTAATGTGTATATTTACCATAATTGAGGATCTACTTGCATATTGAGTTCAACTTTTATGAGAAGATGTTATTTTTCATATTTTTTATAACCTTTGGATGCTTTTAAACTAGGTTTGAATGAGGTTTAACCCTTGGTTTCTATCCTAATCTAGAAGGTCAAGTTTGCCTTTATTGAACAATGAGGGTCAATATCTTATCAAGGTCCAATAGGGGTCTGTAACAACCCCATTCCCCGACAACCCCCAATTAAGGAAGGCCAAGAAACTAGAGTCGTTATCCCAAAAATAGGATCAAATGATTTTGCACATAATAAAAAATAATTAGAAATTCTACTAAGTAAACTTGGTACAGGATAAAAAAATTCTTTTTCCAAAGTTTACAAAATATGGGATCTAGGATTTATCGAGAAATAGATCATATATTCATATTCTCCGGGCCTTACTTCATTTATTTGCTTTCAATGCCTTCTTTCTTTGACTATTTGATTTCCAACAAGATTGTCCTAAAAATGCCAACAACCAAAACATCGGTTAGTACGATAAGTCATACCGGTATGTGGGGGAAGCAAAACTTCATAGATAATGCTAACAACATAATTCAACAATTAATGTTTAACAAACCAAATTTAACATTTTCACCATGACTACCCAATCTAGGTTTCTCCACCCTCAATCATAACCCCTCAAGGCCTCATATTACAGTATTCTCTATCTTCCCCTATCGAGGTAGATGACTTCATCATGTCTCCCCCTATCCAGGCGGGCGACTTCTCATGTCTCCCCCTATCCAGGCAGGTGACTCCTCATATCTCACCCTATCCAGGTGTGTGACTTCTCATGTACCCCTATTCAGGCTAGTACCAAAACATGCCTTCCCCTATCTAGGAGAATGGCCTTTCCATAGATCCATAGGTGGCCTAGGTTTGGGCTAGTCATGTTCATATAGAATGAGATAATCAAAGTCACTTTAAAGTTTTCATGGAATGAAATAAACAAGCAAACATATAATTTCAACTATGTGAGGAAAACCTCAGAGAAATTGCATGAAACTACAATAAATAATCTTAGGCATAACCACATACCTGTCTTAGGAGAATTTACTGTCCAAACAGGAATAGTAGAATCAACCACACAATCAAGCAAGTCAACTTGAAATTCAATGCATACACCCATGTGTCACTACATGGCTCTAGATCCTATCAAGGATTGACTTGATTCTCAAGCTAGGTTTTTATGACCACTTTCTTATGTCTTTATCCATATTACCCTTTTAGTCCAATTATTGATCCTTTCCACTTCCTATGTCTACAAACCTTACTTTAGGTTCCAAATACACAATTGTGCTACAAAAGGCATATTTTATGCAAAAGTCCCAATTTTATCATTTTAAAGTCAAATTAGGTTAGAGTGGTGAAAAGATGAATATTTGACATTTTTATGTTTATTGGATTGACAAACCCAAATTCCATCAGTTTAAAAAAAATGGTGATTCATTCATCCCATCACTTGGGTTTGAACTCATGAACTCTCGGTCTTACATAATCATTTTTACCACTGGGGTGCCACTTCATTGGCCAAAATTCCATCATTTAATACACCTTTATGCATAAAGAAACCCTAACTCTATAAAATGTGGATTTTAATATCCATATGAGTCCAAGGTTTTATTTTCATTCATAAAAAATAAAACTTTGATTAACAACATTAACTAAGTCTATTAGACTCATCAACATTCTCAAAATAGGAATTTGGATTCATTAAAGTATTAAAGTCATCAACTTTGAACATCTTTCAAAATGGAAGCAGATACCGATTAAGATTATATTTTTATCATGTAGCTTGCATTTTTATGATCAAAATACATATATTATTTGCTGCTTTGGGACAATCCTACAATTTATTAATATTTTGCAAAATAAAACCCTTTTTGACCAATCACAGGCCGCCACGTAGGCAACCCGCTCGCGTGGCAAAATGATTAATCTCGCAAGGAGAAAAGGGGAAAAGACCAGAAGGGTCTTACCTTCACTAAAGCGGGTCAGGGGCACAAAGGTTTTTTTTCCACATCCCTTCTTCAACCTCGAGCTATTCCTTCTTCACGAGCCAGGGGTCAACTCATGCGTTGACTCTGTGCTTCCCGCCTTCCCAGCCCCAAGCAACAATGCTCGATCCTCCAACTAGGAACCATGAATGCATCCTTCAATTGGTTTGGAGGTGGTCTAGGATGGAGGCACAATGAGGATGGATCTCTGGGGAGTTTGCAGCTACGACCAGGGTAACAATCGCTCTTCCTTGGGCAATTGAGGGTAGGGAAGCAATGGGTAGCCTACAGGTGATCTTCAGGATCGCTTAGTAGGTCTACAGAGGGGTTGTGCATCCCCTTTATATACCCATCCTTGGTGGTAGGGTCCAGAGGTTTGGGCAAACCTCCTAGAAGCCCCCAAATAGGGTAAAACTTGGGGTAGGTCAGCTCGAATTTCTCTCCCAGATTCAATGGGAAAGCCATCTAGGGTCAAGGAGATCAGGATTGCAAGAAATCCCCTCGAGATTTTAGACTCCCACTGTTCCAATTTCCCAATTTGACTCAAGCTAGGAGATAACAACACCAACGTTGGATCTCTGATCTGACGGCTCTCATCGTGCATGCTAGAAAAACAAATCCTATTAATAATTGAAAAATCGTGACATTAATAGTATTTCATTGTATTATCCACACTTTAGGGATTTTTCAATAATTATATCTCCTAAACCATTAGGATTTTATTCTCAAAATTTAAGAGAAAGTTCTTGATGACATAATCTACCGTTGGACACAATTTGGGATCAAAACTCAAAAATAATAACTCTTTTTCTTCATATGCAAGTCATGCACCAAAAAGGCATATATAAAGCATTAAAAATCATATTTTCTCTTTCTTCCTTTTCCATTCTCTTAATTTCGTCTTTTCTAGATATTAGAAGGCAAGCAGTACTAAAACCATCCTATTGTCGACACTTATGCCACCTTCTAGAGAATTCTATATTTTTCTTAAATTAAATATAAGTTATTTACTTTCTTTCCTTTTATGTTATTATGGATTTTTCTTTTGTTCTTAATCCATCCATTGACTTATTAAAATAGGGAAAATCATGAAATTCATAATTCATGACAATTTTGCAAAGAAACCCGAGTTGTAAAACAATGCACACAAATTGTCAAGCAAACCCCTTTTTCCCTAAATAATTGCATAATATTACAACCAAAATTTGGGTTATAACATCCTTCCCCACTTATAAGAATTTTGTCCTCAAAATTTAACTAATCATACAAAAAATTCTAGATATGATCTTTCCATGTCTGTCTTTAGCTCCCATGTAGCTTCATCCTTTCCATGGTGCTTCCAGAGAACCTTTACCATCTCTATATTTTTGTTTTTGAGTTCTTTCACCTTAGTATCCAGTACTCTCACAGGTGACTCAAGATATGTCAGGCTCCCCTGAAGCTCAATAGGTTCAATGCTCAGCACATGGCTTGGATCTTTCACATACCACTTCAGATTGGACACATGGAACACATCATGCATCATTTTATATTATGGGGGTAGGGCTACATGGTATGCTTCTTCACCAATATATTCTAGAACTTCAAACAGACCCACATATCGGGGACTCAATTTTCCTCTATTCTTGGCTATAACTCAGAGGGGCCAGATCTTCTGAAATACATGTTCACCCACAGTGAAATGTAAACTAGTCTGCTTTGCATCTACATACGACTTCTATCAGACATAGGCTTTCTTTAGCTTCTTCCTGATCAAAATGAATTTCTTAGTGTAAATCTAAAGTTCCTATGTCCTCAACAAGGTCCTACCACCAACCACATCCCAGTGAAGTGGTGGCTAACACGACCTACCATATAGTGCTTTGTAAGGAGGCACCCCGATATTGGCTTGGTAGATATTATTATAGGCAAACTCAGCTAAAGGCAAGTATTGCTCCCATGATCCACCCCAATCGAGCACACAAGCTCTCAACATGTCTTCTAAAGTTTGGATCGTTCTCTCTGACTGTCCATCAGTCTGGGGGTGGTAGGCGGTACTAAATTTCAACCTTGTCCCAACTTCTTCTTGCACCTACTTCCATAGCTTCAATGTGAACTCGGGGTCATGATCATAAATAATCAAGCTTAGAATACCATGCAGATAGACGATCTCTTGGATATACAACTTGGAAAATTCCAACACCTTGGAGGTAATCTTCAAGGCAATGAAGTGTGCCAACTTGCTCAAGCGGTCCACCACAACCCATATCACATCATGACCTTTCTTGGTCTTGGGAAGACCCACCACAAAGTCCATGGTGATCTGATCCCATTTCCACTCAGGAATCTCAATCGATTGTAGTAATCCTATGGGTCACTGGTGTTCAACCTTCACCATTTGACACATGAGACTACTGGCCACATATGTCACTATGTCCCTCTTCATTCAATGCCACCAGAAATAACGTTGCAAGTCCTTAGTCATCTTGGTAGTGCCAGGATGTACCGTATACTTAGATCCATGAGATTCTTGTAGGATATGAGTCTTCAAATGTGACTCCTCAAGAACCTAAATACGATTCTTATATCAGATCCCTCCATCCACACCCAATGACAAGTGTGTCTGAGGTTTCTCCAACAAGCCTCTCATCTTCACAAGCTCTAGGCTCGCCAGTTGGGAAGCTACTAACTCAGTCAACAAGTCAGGTTTTATTTGAATGTTAGCCAAACGAATCCGGTCTTCTAATGATTGTGGGTCCCATCTAGCATATTCCTCCAGCTCTCTCCACTGAGTGGATAAGGCAACTACACATCTAAGTTGTTTCTGACGAAGAGCATCTGCCACCACATTGGCCTTTCCTAGGTGACACACAATGGTGAAATCATAGTCTTTCATATATTCCATCCATCGTCTCTATCTTAGGTTGACGTCCTTCTGAGTTAGGAGATACTTCAAGCCCTTTTGATTAGTGAGGATTTCAAAGGTATCACCATACAAGTAGTGTCTCCAGATCTTTAGAGCATGTATGATTGCAGCCAACTCTAGGTCATGTGTTAGATAGCTTACTTCATTTAGCTTGAGCTTCCAGGATGCATACATGACGACATACTTATTCTACTCTAAGAAACATCCCAGCCCCATCTTGGACACATTAGTGAATATTATAAAACCTTCGTTGCCAGACGACATATTCAACACATGTGATGTGGCCAATTTCTCCTTCAACTCTTGGAAACAAGCTTCACACATATCAGACCATATGAACTTCTCCTCCTTTTAAGTGATCTTAGTAAGGGGTAGGGCAGTCTTTGAGAAATCTTGAATGCTACAAATTTCAGAAGGATACTTTGGCATCAGTGAATCATGTACAATGTACTCCTTGGCATGATCTATTGAGATCGTCCCTCTGGAGATGATGTGTCCCAGAAACATGACACGATCAATCCAAAACTCACATTTTGAGAACTTCCCGTAAAAATTATGCTTTCTCAGGATTTCAAGGACTCTAACTAGGTGGTCTCGATGTTGGTCTAGGTCATCTGAGTAGACTAAAATGTCATCTATGAACACTAACAAAAGAATCAAGGAAAGCTTGGAGCACAATGTTCATGAGGTTCACAAAAACACTTGGGGAATTGGACAATCCAAACAGCATGACTAAGAACTCATAATGGCCATAATCGGTACAAAAAGCAATTTTCGATATGTCTTCATTCTTAACTCATAATTGATGATATCCGGACCTTAGATGAATACTGCAGAGTCCACATGGTATAAATTCTTGACTTTTAGGTAAGTGATGACTTCGTTACCAAATGTTCTCATAACTGATGACTTCTTTCTGATACCAAATGTAACGACCCCATTCCCCTATAACCCTTAATTAAGGAAGGCCAAGAAACTAGAGTCATTATCCCAAAAATAGGATCAAATGGTTTTGCACATAATAAAAAATAATTAATAAATTCTACTAAGTAAACCTGGTATAGGATAAAAAAATTCTTTTTCCAAAGTTTACAAAATGTGGGATCTAGGATTTATCGAGAAATAGACAATCTATCAATATCCTCCAGGCCTTACTTCATTTATTTGCTTTCAATGCCTTCTTTCTTTGACTATCAATTTCCAGCAAGATTGTCCTAAAAAGGCTGATAATCAAAACGTTGGTCAGTATGACAAGTCCTACTGATATGTGAGGGAAAGCAAAATTTCACAAATAATGCTAACAACACAATTCAACAATTAATGTTTAACAAGCCAAATCTAACATTTTCACCATGACTACCCATTCTAGGTTTCTCCACCCTCTGTCATAACCCCTCAGGGCCTCATACTGTAGTATTCACTATATTCCCCTATCCAAGCAGATGACTTCATCATGTCTCCCCCTATCCAGGAGGGTGACTTCTCATGTCTCCCCCTATCCATGCGGGTGGGTCCTCATGTCTTCCCCTATCCAGGCGGGTGACTTCTCATGTATCCCCTATTCAGGATGGTACCAAAACATGCCTTCCCCTATCCAGGCAGATGGCCTTTCCATAGATCTAGAGGTGGCCTAAGTTTGGGCTAGTCATGTCCAATATATAATGTGATAATCATAGTCACTTTAAAGTTTGCATGGAATGAATAAACAAGAAAGCATATAATTTCACCAATGCGAGGAAAACCTCGGAGAAATTGTGTGAAACTACAACGGATAATCTTAGGCATAACCACATACTTGTCTTAAGAGAATTTGTAGTCCAAACAGGAATTGTAAAATCAACCACCCAATCAAGCAAGTCAATCTGAAATTCAATGCATACACCCATGTGTCATTACATGACTCTAAATCCTATCAAGGACTGACTTGATTCTAAAGTTAGGTTTTTTGTCCACTTTCTTATTTCTTTATCCATATAACCCTTTTAGTCAAATTATTTCTCCTTTCTACTTCCTAAGTCCACAAACCCTACTTTAGGTTCCATATACACAATTGTGCTACAAAAGGTATCTTTTATGCAAAAGTCCCAATTTTATCATTTTTAAGTCAAATTAGGGTTATAGAGGTGAAAAGATGAATATTCGACATTTTTATGTTTATTGGGTTGACAAACCCTAATTTCATCATTTAATACACCTTTATGCATAAAGAAACCCTAAATCTACAAAACATATATTTGAATATCCATATGAGTCCAAGGTTTTATTTTCATGCATAAAAGATCAAACTTTGATTAACAACATTAACTAAGTCTATTAGACTCATAAGCATTCTCAAATTAGGGTTTTGGATTCATTAAAGTATTAAAGTCATCAACTTTGAACATATTTCAAATTGGAAGTAGATACTGATGAAGACTATATCTTTATCATGTAGCTTGCATTTTTGTGATCAAAATACATATATTATTTGCTACTTTTGGACAATCCTATGATTTATTAATATTTTTGCAAAATAAAACCCCTTTTAACCAATCACAGGCTGCCACGTAGGTAGTCCACTCGCATGACAAAAGGATTAATCTCACGATGAGAAAAGGGGAAAATACTAGAAGGGTCTTACCTTTACTGAAGCAAGTCAGGGGCATGAAGGTCTTTTCACCACATGCCTTCTTCAACCTCAAGCTATTCCTTCTTCATGAGCCAGGGGTCAACTCACACGTTGACTTTGCGCTTCCCGCCTTCCCAACCCCAAGTGACGATGCCCAATCCTCCGCCCGGGCACCACGAACCCACCACAACCTTCAATTGGTCTGGAGGTGGTATAGGATGGAGGCACGATGAGGATGGATCTCTGGTGAGTTGGCAGCTAAGACCAGGGTAAGAACCACTCTGCCTTGGGCAATTGAGGGTAGGGAAGCAACAGGTAGCCTGCGGGTGAACTTTGGGATCGTTCGATAGGTCTGCACACCCCCCTTTATATACCTGTCATGGCGGTAGGGTCTATAGGCTTTGGCGAACCTCCTTGAAGCCCCTAAATAGGGTAAAACCTGGGGTAGTTCGACTCAACTTTCTCTCCCAGATTCAATGGGAAAGCCATCTAGGGCTGAGGAGATCGGGATTGCAAGAAATCCCCTCGAGATTTCAGGATCCCACGGTTCCAGTTTCCCAATCTAACTCAAGCTAGGAGATGATAGTGCCACCGTTGGATATCTGATCCGACGACTCTCGTCGCACGTGCCAGAAAAACAAATCCTATTAATAATAAAAAAATTGTGAAATTAATAGTATTCCATTGTATTATCCACACTTTAGGGATTTTTCATAATTCATATCTCCTAAACCATTAGGCTTTTATATCCCAAATTGTTTGGGAAAGTTCTTGATTGCATTATATACCGTTGGACACAATTTGGGATCAAAACTAAAAAAGAAACACTCTTTTCATTCAATGCAAGTCATGCAACAAAAAGACATATATAATGCATTAAAAACTCATATTTTCTCTTTGTTCCTTTTCCATTCTCTTCATTTCGAATTTTCTAGATATTAGAAGGCAAGTGGTACTAAAACCATCCTATTGTGGCCACTTATGCCACCTTCTAGAGAATTCCATATTTTTCTTAAAAAACATAAGTTATTTACTTTCTTCTTGCCTTTTCCCTTATTATGGCTTTTTTGTTCTTTATCCTTCCATTGACTTATTAAAATAGGGAAAAGCATGAAATTCATAATTCAAGACAATTTTGCAAAGAAACCCAAATTGTAAAACAATGCACACAAATTGTCAAGAAAACCCCTTTTTACTAAATAATTGCATAATAATACAACCAGAATTGGGGTTATAACAATTTCTATATATTAAGGTCTTCTCATGGGTGGATCATTGTGGGTTAATGCTTGGTTGAGGGTTGATAGGTGGGTTGTATACAAACCTTGATAGGCTTTAGTTTAACCTCTCTATAGTCTCACCTTTGGTCCTTGATCAGTGAATGTGTGGATTTCAATATATCTTGACTAGATGACCCTCTATTGGCACCATGTGTGTCCTCCATAAGCCTAGACTTGATGGCGTGTGTCCAAACACCTTGATAGGGTTCCCTATGTTTCAGCTCGATAACATGGTTTAAGTGAGTCTATTTTAAACTGTTGACCCATCATTCTACATATACTTAACCCCCTCTTGACATGTATCCTCTTTGTCTATTGTAGCAAATGCAGGAAAGTGGAGATAGAGCTCTATGCCCAAGACAACCTTGCTTCAAGGTCGATATCCTTGATCAAGTGCATGTATGCACTTGCATGTTGAAGATTCAAGGTTTCTTGGTGGTTCAAGACTCCATACCTTATCCCCTACCTTATTCCACGTAATTTATCCCATATATGATTTCATTTATATAGCTTTGCCTTACATCTTATACCTTGGGCCAAGATCCTTGAGAATCCATGGTGGAAACTATCTCATCTAGCTAAAGCACATCTTTAGCATGGAGGGATCATTTGGGAGCTTGAGTGACTGTTCTTGGACATCCAGTGGAGTTAATCTTGGATTCTTCTTGCTATCAGACATTTTCCTCATCAACCTAGGTGAGTGATATAACTTCTTGATGCTTTCTTGCTTACCGTCACATGCAAACCATAAATTTTGCTAGAACTTGCTATGTAGGTCTAAAACATGAGTTTTTATGGGATGACTTGCCATAATATGAACTGCATTTCAATATTTTATAACATTTCTCAATCTCTAATGGTGGTTATGATATGCTCTATTTCTTACCCGAGGGTTAAAATTTTGAAATATGTGCTTTTGTGCCCTAAAAAACTCTTTTTATGTATTTTGATACCATGTGAAAGGGGAATAAATGCATTACTTTATTACTTTTAGGTGGTGTTTCAAATTTAATTCAAGATATTTTTCCTAATTATTATGTTGAACAAATTTTGTTGGACCTAACCTTGATGCTTAAGAGTGGCTCATTTGAGCCTCAAATGGCCTTCTATGCCCCAGGCTTGTATATACATAACTCTCACCTCCTTAAAAGTTTTGATCCTTAATCTTGTGTGATATCATTTTACTTTCAATTGAGGATATGTACAAAATTTCAGGTGATTATGAGATTCAAAATTGGACTTAGCCTTAATATGTCTTATATGGTGATTTTGAACTTATTATGGCCAAGAATGGTTACTTGTACCTTGAATGGATACTTAGAATCTATTTCATATATTTTATATCTTTTAAAGTTGTTATAGAATTGATTAATTCTACAATTTCATCTCTAGGTCTTGTTTGTAACTTGATTGATGCATTAAAACATAATAGTTGACCTAATTAATTATAATGTAACTTGCATCATGTAGCGCTCTGAGACTGTAGGAACTATCTCAATGTTCAGTATTCAGTATACCAAAAGGGTTTCCTTGTAGTGTTTCTTATATCTTGAGAAGTAACCCAGAGTCGTATACTTTTGAGTATGTGCGGGTGACTGGAGGTTGTGTTATTTAGCATCTGAATGATGATGTGAATGAACACGACCAAGATCATATGTTCAACAATATATGACAATTTGAAATGTAATTGGAGTGAAATATATATATTCACAATAGATTTATACCCTAATAATGGTGCCGATACTTGATTTGATTACCCACGTGGACCTAAAGTTTGTGAGTGGCCTTTCAATACTCCACAAGTAATTTGACCTTTGAGCACACTACTATGGTTATACTCTAACCACAAAGGTGTGGTGGGGTTTTATGGGTCTGGTAATCCTAAATACCTTACACATTGGTTAGGAGATTTCTCAATCACTAGTTTGTGGGTTGACTTTGTATGTCTTAAACTACAGTAGGACTTAGTCCTAAAATATTATATGAGTAGTATATTTGTTTAGGATGTACTTAGGAAGTTCTCTTTGTAATGCTGTACTGCAGACTTACACTGCAAAGTATATACTTGTCATTTCTTATTCCTTACATACTGCTAGTCCATACTTTGTAGATATTGTTACTGCTTTTGTATTATAGCCTCATTCCTATTATCTTACTATCTTGTAAGAATAAATCTCTTCAATTGTTATATCATATCATCGAGACACGAGTCACCTCGCTGTTATCCACAACTTTTAAGTGAATAATAATGTTAGACTGGCTTGGGTGAAGAGGAGCCTTTCCCTAGAGGACAATATAACTTGAGGACTGTCCTAGATGTCATCCATATTTTCTCAGATTCGAGCATGGTGATTTATATCAGGACACATCTACCACTTGTGTTTTAGCTCCCATGCCTTGTGTAGATGCATATGCTATAACTATGATGATCCTATATCTTTTGTATACATTCGGTGACACTGGTTACAGAATAATACTTTGTAAATTTACGTATTAAGATGGAATGGAAGTTGGAGCTTTGTACGATCTTGCCTAAGTTAGAATTAGTATTTTTATTCTATTTTTCATTATTTGAGCATTTTTTTATTTTGATATGGAGGGGTGTCACAACTCAAACCAAATGAGAAAGTCCAATGTTCTCCTTTTCGTCTATCGATTAACATTTTTACCTAGACCGTGTCAATTTTTGATGTAATCCATGCTCCAATTGTTTAAATAAAGGAATGAGTGATAAAATTCAATAGCGTGAGTTCTACAAACAAACCACAAGAGAAATACTTTGTCATGCATGAACCAACGAAGGCTCCCACATAGGAAAACCGCCATCATGCATGAGCTACCGACATTTGAAACTCATACTTTGAAGTATGTTTAACATGTATAACACCATATATGTGGAAAGATAGCATTAGGGCGCACTTATTAGTTCTTATATTATTCTCCTAACATATAACGGAATTATCAAAAAAGACCCAAAAAATGATGATAACAATACGCTATTATTGGGGAATCCAAACTTCAAGCTAACACTACCATGCTAGACCTGACTCCGGTAGTAAGACAATTAGCCACGCACGCAAACTATAGTATTGTGGGATAATTGAGAAGATCAACCAAATAACTTAAAGCATAAACTTGTACATGAAGCCCGAAGTCCTCAACCTCAATCTATCTTGACAGGAAATGGCCGGCGTATGCACTGAGATGGAGTCCGTGAAAAGGTTGCATCTTCGTGGAGGACCACAATATACACAACCCCATATGTGAGTTGGCACGCAGTACACAAGGGGCCGTTCGGCTCCGGTTTTTTAAGTTACGGTATTTGCATGCAGGAGACATGCTGAATTTTCGGACCACTGCAACCCCAGCGGACAATTTCTATTGTCTGGACAACTGGTTGGCATGACCACTTCCCTGAAATCGTCCTTTCTAAATAAAGTCACGCATGACGTGCTTTAGAAGCTCGTCTAATCTAATGATACGAATACCGGATGAAATGCCGAGCGGCAATTGAACCGTTAATCTGAATTGCTACTCCTGTATAAAATACCTGTAATTGAGATGATGGGGGTCAAACGGCCCTAAGTGACGAAACATGTGGCAATAAAAATGTAGCTGAAGTAATAATATCTGGCTAAGAAAAAGGTCGAAGCAATCGATGTGAAACAGGGTGAGGTGATCAGAGAACTGCAATTAAAACATTTGTCCAGGTGCATGCATGTCTAAGCATAAGTTGGAGAGGAATAACCACCATGATCATGTTGGGGATTGTTTAACCTGGACCCGGATCCAAAAGTAACAATGCCAACCGAACCGTCTATGGGTTATTTTCAGGAACACAATCTTATAAAGAGCTACGCTACACATAGTGTCTTTCAGACCCGGTGACAAACCCGGTTTATCGGTAAACCGCGAAAATACATTCCCAGCCGTTTCCGGCGCAAGTCCCGTGATATTTTCACATTTCCCGTGATATTTTCACACTTCCCGGTTCTAAACGAGAGAACCCCTCTCTCCCGCTAACGCAACGGTTCCCATTCCGCTCGCTCTCTTCCGCGCTCTCTTCCGCTCTCGCGCTCTCTTCTTCGGCTTCCGGTTGCTCGCTCTCTTCTCGCGCTCTCTTTTCCGGCAGCTCCTCCGCCTCCGCTGTCGTTTTCTTCTCCGGCGGCGCAGCAGGGCCTCCTCGGCTTCGTCCTCCAACACCAGCAGCCTCATCCAGCGGCTTCGTGCAGCGGCTTCGTCCTCCAGAAACAGCTTCGTCCAGCGGCTACGTGCTGATCCGATCTCACCAGGTACTCCGGTTGCCCTAAATACTTCATCCTCTAATGAAAATTTCCACATGCATTCCCCGATCTCCAATCTTAGGGCACATAACACCTAATCAGGAGAAAATTCCGACATACATCTCCCCGAGTACAATACTAGGGCACGTATCACCTAAGCGTGAGGACGTACTGTACCACTTGATGACATATGTGTATGTTTTTGATATTGCATTGCATAATCGTGCACTATTTTTGACTGTGTCATTCGAATAGGTTTAGGTACTGTACTTATTAATCGAATGCACGAGTTACTGACGTTTAGTGTTTAAAATTTGTTACTGACTTTAGAAGAACAATTTGTTACTGACGTTAGGTCTGTTTGAGTTTAGTGTTTAACATTTGTTACTGACTTCAGAATAATAATTTAGTACTGTGCTTAATATTGAAAAGCAAACTGACTTAATGTTTTGCTAAGTACAGTACTTTTTATCATACTGAAATGATAGTCATAGCACTTATAGTTGATACTGATTGGTACTGTACTTAATTGTGATTGTGATTAATTGAAATTAATGATACGATAATAAAAATAAAAGTACTGTACTTATTGATACTATAATAAAAATAATTGGGTACTGTATTTTTGAGTAATGATTGTATCTCAATAATCCAAATGAAAACTATGACAGTGAGTAGTATCATGATGATTCATACATGCTTTATTTTTGAAATGCCCAATATTTTCTTGTAATTTGTCTGTACTGTATATAAAGATTAAAAAATAAGTCATACTTTTCTGAGTACTGTACTTCTGGGTATGGTTAAAAAATATTATGTCAATGATTTGCAATACTCATATATGAATAAGTATTGTACTTATTCTAATATGCAAGTGTGCTTAATAAATGCAAATATGGAAGTGTAATTGTGCGTATGAATATGTTTAGGTACTGTACTTATAAATTGAAATCATGAGTTACTGACGTTTAGTGTTTAAAATTTGTTACTGATGTTAGAAGAACAATTTGTTACTGACTTTATGTCTGTTTGAGTTTAGTGTTTACAATTTGTTACTGACGTTAGAATAATAATTTAATATTGTGCTTAATATTGAAAAGCAAACTGACGTAATGTTTTGCTAAGTACAGTACTTTTTTGTCATATTGAAATGATAGTCATAGCACTTATGGTTGATACTGAAAATGAAAAAAAATTGGGTACTGTACTTATTTGTAATTGTGATTAATTGTAATTAATGATACGATAATAAAAATTAAAATACTGTACTTATTGATACGATAATAAAAATAATTGGGTACTGTACTTTTCACTAATGATTGTATCTCAATAATCCAAAGACAGTGAGTAGTATCCTGATGATTCATACATGCCTTTTTTTCGACATGCCAAATACTTTGTTGAGTACAGTACTTTATCTGGTGTATTATGTTCTTTTTTAGACTAATACTTGTTTTAGTCATGTACTTAGTGTAATAATTATGTGAGTGCTGTACTGTATGGGGTACTTCAGAAATTGAAATAAAGAATGATGGTGTTCGTACTGTACTTTTGCTTATGTTGAATTACGTAATAAATAACATATCAGTACAATACTTTTTGTAGAAGCTGGCTTATTAAGTGCATGTTTTTGTTTATAAGATGGAGAACGAGCGTGGCTTTCAAACCAGATGTAGTTACAGGAAATTCAGGAAGATTTGTGAAATAGCAGGCACAGAGCACAAGAAAAAATTTAAGAAAATAGTTTTTGGTGGTTTTTTGGACATGAAGTGTCCAAAAGGTTTAGATCTTGGATTGATAGAAGATTTGGTAAGGTGTTATGATGTGGAAATAAATGCATTTGTGTTTGGCAATGTCGTGGTTAAGTTAAAGACTGAGCACGTGTCAGATATCTTTGGCTTAATTTCTGAGGGTAAGCCAACTACATATCAAACAATTATGGATACGTACTGTACTTGTTATACTACTTTGTGTGATCAGTTTAGTAATCACTAAACAGGTGAAGAGGTCGTGCTAGACTCAACTGACAAGGTTGCTGGTAAGAACTCTGTCATCAGAGCGGAGTATTTTGGCTCGGATCCAAAAGTGAAAGATGTAATGGAGACATTGCAAATGTTAAAGAAGAATAAAGATGAGAAAAGTGTCAATGATTTTGTGAAGATCTGGATTTTGGTTCTATTAGCTGATTTTTTGTTTCCATATGGGAGTTTTGCGATATGCTGGACATTTTTTGATGTAGTAGATGATTTGCAGTCTATGGATAAGTACAACTGGCCAGAAGCCATCACACAATTCCTACAAAATGGTCTTGTTGATGTAATTGCTAAAAGGAAGGGGTACCTCAAAGGTTGCATTGCGGTATTAATGGTAAATTTTGACGTACTGTATGTATTTATATAATTTTGTACTGTTATTAGTACATAATACACCAGATAAAGTACTGTACTTTATGCGGTGTATTATGTATAGGAAGTTGTATATATACATTATTAGATTATTTTCAGTACTGTACTTATATTAACATATTTTCAGTACTGTACTTATTTTCAGTACTATATTATATATTTCAGTTTTTATGCATGTATCATAACAACATTCTCAACATATTTTCAGTACATGTGAATTACATTACTTGGATTTCAGTACTGTACTTATTTTCAGTACTGTATTATCTATTTCACTTTTTATGCATGTATCAGTTGCTAGTATTGGTACAATACTTTTGTATATATACATAATGTCATATGGGTAGATGAGGTGCACGACTTAGGAATTTGTATATATACATTGTTAGAATATTTTCATTACTGTACTTATGTTAGTATAATTTCAGTACTGTACTTATTTTCAGTACTGTATTATATATTTCGGTTTTTATGCATGTATCAGTTGCTAAGGTACAGTACTTATGCATGTAGCTGATGTACAGTACTTATGTGAAATCACAACTTCTATGTGATAGGGTCTTATGTGGGTACTGCAATCAAGTATTAAGCGGAATTGACATGTGGATTACAGTGATTGTGTGTATTTGAATACAGTATTATGCATGTATTATATATTTCAGTACTGTACTTATTTTCAGTACTTGGATTTTAGTACTGTACTTATTTTGAGTACATGTGGATTACAGTACTTGGATTCAGTACTGTACTTATTTTCAGTACTGTATTTGGATGTTGATCGATACTGTATTTTCAGTACTGTACTTATTTTCAGTACTGTATTTAGATTATTTTCAGTACTGTACTTATATTAACATATTTTCAGTACTGTATTATATATTTCAGTTTTTATGCATGTATCATAACAGCATTCTCAACATATTTTCAGTACATGTGGATTACATTACTTGGATTTCAGTACTGTACTTATTTTCAGTACTGTATTATCTATTTCAGTTTTTATGCATGTATCAGTTGCTAGTATTGGTACAGTACTTTTGTATATATACATAATGTCATATGGGTAGATGAGGTGCACGACTTAGGAATTTGTATATATACATTGTTAGAATATTTTCATTACTGTACTTATGTTAGCATATTTTCAATACTGTACTTATTTTCAGTACTGTATTATATATTTCGGTTTTTATGCATGTATCAGTTGCTAAGGTACAGTACTTATGCATGTAGCTGATGTACAATACTTATGTGAAATCACAAATTCTATGTGATAGGGTCTTATGTGGGTACTGCAATCAAGTATTAAGCGGAATTGACATGTGGATTACAGTGCTTGTGTGTATTTGAATACAATATTATGCATGTATTATATATTTCAGTACTGTACTTATTTTCAGTACTTGGATTTCAGTACTTTAATTATTTTGAGTACATGTGGATTACAGTACTTGGATTTAGTACTGTACTTATTTTCAGTACTGTATTTGGATGTTGATCGATACTTTGAAGTTGGTGTGTTTGAATATGTTTTGTATATGAAAGAGTGTATGCCGGGTATATGTATAGTGAAATCACAAATTATTCAAATTGTATGCTCGAAATAATCTATGTACTGCCATAATGTATGCTGAGGTACTGTACTAGAAAGTAGTTTGCACATAACATATGTGCATGTCTCTAGCCAAATTAATTAAAACAGTTTGTAATATGTGAGAAAACATAAATACATACTCAAAAAATGATAAAGTAATTCCTAATACATTTCATCCTCTAGGCGGACAATTATTGAACCACCCATTATGAAATCTATCGAACAATTGTCTATTTGTTGTCATAGTAGGATTGGATAAATTAGGAGGTCGATCTGCTTCCGTAGTAGGTGAAGTGTAAGGAGAGTCATTGAGATCTTGAACAAGTGTATTTGGACGCACTTCAAATGGGTCTGGCACTTCAATGTTAATTGCATCTTGTTCTAAATGTGTAGTGATGTTGTCTGTACGTACTGTGCCAGAATCTTTATTGATGTCGGTATCTGCCTTCTTTTTTGTTGTCTTTCTTTTTTTTGATGCCGCTAGCTCTCTCTTTGATTTCTTTCTGGAACTTGAAGGTCGTCCAACACGAATAGCTACAGCAGGATCTTGTATAGGTGGTGTGTTTTCCTGATAGAAAAACAGATATAAAAAATTTAAATGTAAAAGTATTGTACGTGTAAAGTACTGTACGTGACTTGCAAATGTTAAATGTATGTACGTACAGTACGTGTCTTACCGTTGTCACATGACCTTTCTCCTTCAATATACTGTTTACTCTTTGATATGCATCTGCTAGCTCTCATTTGACATGATCATAATATTCGACAGATGATCTTGCTAAATTAACAAATCCCTCACATATACTTAAAATGTGCTCAGCACGTTGCTCAGGCTCATCACCAATACTAGCAAGAATGGTGTGATTAGAGTTGTAATCACGATGTATATTTTTTCGCCATCTGTCCAAAATATATTGTTGAGGGATCTTTTCCAGTTTCAAATGTCTACTAATGACGCACAAAATATGACTACATAAAATACCCTTTGACTCAAAGCATAGACATGAACATTTGATCATGGTCTCTTGACTAACGTACTGTACGTGAAACTTCTTCACAACTGATTTGCATTCCTCTGCATTTATCATCACATCTTTGTGTTCTGTAACATCAAATGATGATTGAATAGAATCCCCATATATGAGTTTGGACTCACAAAACATCATTCCTTCAAGTTCATTTTGGAATTTTCTAAATAAATTAATAGTGTATGTTTCAGCGTACTGTGCTTCGATCTTAGAAGCTGTTCTAAGGTGGGGTTTTTTGTGGGCGCATTCAAAGTCTGCTAAAACAAATTGTTTTAGTGATGTGCGTGAATTCACATAACCATCAAAAAATGCATTCATAGATTCACTTCTTTGTGTAGTTGACATATCAGCCCAGAAATATTTATCAACATAGATAGGCACCCAAAGCTGTTTTAGATCGTAAATGCTAGAAAGCCAGCTCTGTTCTTTCTTACTAGCAAGATGGATAGCACTCTCCCAGATGTTCTCAAACTCAGTTACAGAAGTACTCTCATAAACAGCCTCTTTAACTATTTTTGAAACGGCTGAGTTCTTTCCCAATTTCTCTGGAAGTTTTTTCATAATATGCCACATACAAAGACGATGACGAGAATTGGGGAAAGAAGTTTTAACAACATTCATAATATGTTGTGCCTGATCAGTGACAATACCCTTAGGTTCGACACCACCTGAAATTACAACAAAGGGAATAACATATTACGTTTGGGGAAGTACTATACGTGAAATATTCGAGTAATGTACGTGATAAGAAGTATTTGTTTACTTACCCATACATTACATCCATGTTTTAAATAACCATACATAATTCTCTGTGGTCTCCTCACACAATAATGCACATCCCAGTAAAATAGAATGACCATGATGATTGATGTCGACAAAGGGGGAAAATGGCATTTCGTATCTATTGGTCAAGTAAGTTGTGTCAAATGTGATAACATCGTTAAAATATCTGTACGCATGCCTAGATCTTGAGTCCGCCCAAAAAATGTTCTGTAAAACGCCAAGGTCATCGATATCAAGTACATAGAAGAAATCATTGTTTTGTTTTTGCATTGCAATGAAATATTTTTGAATTGCTTGAGCATCGCCTTTGCCAAGACGGAGATTTCTTGACGATGCAGCATAGTTCATCAAATCCTTTTGCGTAAATGATAGATTGTCAAAAGATCCAACTTCAGCAACAAAACTAGACATAGATTTGGCTGGTTGGATACCTGTAGAATTTGAAGAGTTACTAATATGCACAAAGTGCAGTAAATGATTATTTTATATAGTACAGTACAAGTCTGTTATGTAATCTGCTTTAATAAGTACTATACGTGGACATGTAGGAAGTACTCAATAATAGGTACTGTACGGATGTGTATTCAATTTACTAATGTACTGTACGTCAAGTATTTATATACTAATAGTTGAATGTAATTGAAAGTACTTATTTACCCGCACTGTCGTTTAATTCTATGCGTCTTTGTATGTCTTGAGGAATCTTCCTTTTGGATGGTAAAAGTCTTACCAAACGAGGCTCTAGAAGTTCATGGTTATGATTTTCTATAAAGACAGAAATATAATACTTGCCAATATAATTACGACGCAGTCTTATACGAGCTGGACAGTTTGTCTTAGCGGTTGGCTTGTATCTATACAAAGAGTCTTTTTGATCTTTTGGCGGTGGACCTGACTTGGCACAAGCAAATGTCACTCTTTTAACAACGTTATCACCCGGTTCTTTAGCAGAGTGTGCTGTTATAACACCAAACCCACATTTGTCTGCATAATTGGTGTAAAATTCTCGAGCTTCAGTTATAGAGTAGAATGATAACCCAATTTTTGGCTTTAATGTAGCCTCTACTTCTTGTGATGCACAGTGATTATGAACTTCGTTTGGGCTTGAGTCAATCTGTACGATTTTGTAAATATATCACAAAATAATAATAATAAGAGTTGTGTATAAGTACTGTATGAAGTTTTTGAACCTGAGGGGCATCAGACTCTACACTTTCAATCGGCATACAAGAAGAATTATTGCTGCCTTCTGAATCCATCTGAAATTGTATAAAAAATGAATAATCTGTAAAAAAAAATTGTATACAATTGCATAAAAATGAATGATCTGTAAACAAAAAATGAATTATCTATAACTATGTTACGTACAGTACTTATGAAATTGCATAAATGAGTGTGTTGTAGAAATTATATACTGTACGTATCGTTCCGCAAATTAGTATGTTTGTGACTCAATTATGTTACATACAATACTTGGCCGATTGCATAGAAGGGGGGATTGTAGAAATTGTGTACTGTATGTTACATATGCTGGAACACTCGACACATCTGAATTGAATCCCTTTACGTACAGTATTTATACAGCTGCATAAAAAGAGTGCGTTGTAGAAATTGGGTACTGTACTTAAATGAATGAATCCTCATTATGATACGTATAGTACTTATAAAATAAAATTTCGAAACAAAAAGAAGTGAATGGTCTGTAACTATGTAAAATACAGTACTTGGCCGATTGCATAAAAGAGGGGGGTTTTAGAAATTTTATACTGTACGTATAATTATACAAGATGCTGGAACACTCGACACATCTGAACAGAGAGAAATTGTGTCTGTAACTGTTTTACGTACGGTACTTATGCAATTGCATAAAAAAGACAATTATGGAAATTGTGTACTGTATATATAATTATATAAAATGCTGGAACACTAGACACATCTGATTTATAGTTAAAACTAATTGAATGAATTCCGACTATGATTTGTACAGTACTTATACGTTTGCATAACAGAGGGTAGTTGTATGAAATCTTCTCTGTAATTATTGTTAGATAAAATATCAATTTTTCAACCTGAGGTTCATCGGACACTAGAACTTGAAATGGGGTTACACTTTCAATCGGCATAGAAGAAGAATTATTGCTACCTTCTAAATCCATCTGAAATAAATACAAGTTATAATGAAGAAAAATGAGTATTGTATTAAAAAAAAGTGCATATACAATTGCATAAAAGATTGCATATACAATTATTACAGATGAAGAAAAATTAGTATTGTACTTATATTCAACTGAAGATTGAACAATAGCGTCCTCCAACACCGGCAGCTTCGTACAGTACTTATACGTACTGCATAACAGATAGGAGTTGTATAAAATCAGTACTGTACGTATATTTAGATAAAATATTTAGTGTTGTAGAAATATTTAGTGCAGAACTAAAATTAGTGCAGAACCAACATTAGTGCATATGGGAGTTATTTATTTATACATTTGGAAGTGATTTTGAAGAGGAACATATATAGCATATGGGAGTTGTGGATGTACAAAATATTTATATATTTGGAATTCATTTTGAAGAGCGACGTATATATCATATGGGAGTTGTGGATGTATATCTGTGTCGAAATAAAAAGAAATGAATGGGAGATGCAGTTCTATATGATATTTGAAATAAATAGGCATGGAATGAATAGGTTGAAACAGGTGGTGCTTAACCACTGTCGGGAATAACTAATTCAAATATTTTAGGTACCGTACGTATTCATATCTTTGCTGAAAATGAAAATGGAGTGAATGTTGATGGGAAAAAGGACGTAGATAATAGAAGGGAAGGGATTCGCAGTTGCATATGATATTGGATATAAACAGGCATTGAATGGGAGATGCAGTTCTATATGATATTTGAAATAAATATGCATGGAATGAATAGGTTGAAATAGGTGGTGCTTAACCACTGTCGGGAATAACTAATTCAAACATTTTAGGTACAGTACGTATTCATATCTTTGCTAAAAATGAAAATGGAGTGAATGTTGATGGGAAAAAGGACGTAGATAATAGAAGGGAAGGGATTTGCAGTTGCATATGATATTGGATATAAACATGCATTGAACGAATACATAGAAACAATATGTGATTCATTTTTAACTTACTGAATGTTGGGCAGAACTGGTACGTACAGTACTTCTTCAGATCTGGGCAGAACTGGTTCGTACAGTACTTCTTCGGATCTGGGAGGAAAATGGAGGAGAAGATTGACGAGATGTGCATATATAGAGGAGATTTGAAATTAAATGGAGGGAATGATTAGAGGGAAATCAAAATCTGTTAGATTTTTATTTGGTTTACGAGATCATGCTTCCTTTTTGCATGAAAAGGCATGCAAAATCGCAGCTGGAGATATCCACTTAATGAAAAGGCATGCAGCAGCAGCACTTAGTGGACTGGCGCAGCAGCATGACTTAGTGGAGGAAAACGGCAGATGAGTATTCCCGAGGAGCGGGTATGTGGCCGGGTATAGCGTGTGCTATGGGTAGAATTTTTCCTTATAAACCACAACCGTAACAACTTGCGTGATGTATCTGATAAAATCTGTCTATGCGCGGCCTAGTTTGGCCTTTGACTTTTTGAATTCTGATATTCTGGTGGATGGCATCAGTGATTTGAAGGAGCCACATCCAGTTCCAGACTTCAGAGTGTTTCCGTGGGGAAGAAAGATAAAATTCGGCAAAAAAGAGTAACGCTACATGACCCCCTCTCCCGCCCGGACGCCTACTGGTGGTTGGGACGGGGGACAGTGCTGATATGGCAGAAAAGTCCATTTAAGAGAAAAAAGGAATAAAAAGAAGAGAGAGAAAATGATTTTGTTCATAACTTTCTATTCCGAATGAATTTTTTGACAAAATAAAAAATATTAGATTCATTATAAAAAAATAATTTCTAACTAGACTAATATTGATATATTTTAGAAAAACAGTAATATGAGAGAAGTATAATATTCGTATTTCAAAGTATAGTACCTATATTCTGAGGTACGGTACTCGCGTTTTGGAGGTACAATACGTCATCAACAAACATGCGTCAAGCACCTTCCAAAATGAAAATAATGTACTCCGATACATGTACAGTACACCCATGTATAGTGCCAATATTTTGAGGTGTAATACTCGTGTTTTAGGATAAAGTACATGTGTTTTGGGATATGGTACATCATCAACAAACATTCGTGTTTTGAAGTGCAATACCCGTGTTTTGGGGTACAATATTCATGTATTGGGGTACAATACGTCATCAACAAATATTCGTATTTTGGGGTACGATACCCGTGTTTTGGGGTACGGTACTCGTGTTTTGGAGTACGGTATCAACATTGGTCTTGTTGGAAAATATTTTTTATAATTAATTACAAATAAAAAATTATGAGAGATATTGCATGGGTACCGTACCCAAAATATGAGTTATTGTACCAAAAACACGTGTATTATATTTTTTCATATTTTTTTAAAGTATGTCAAAATTAGTCTTGTAGGAAAGTACTTTTTATAACAAATCTAGTGCTTTTTGTTTCATCGAAAAATTCATTGCGGTTTGAAAGTTATGAGCTATACAAGATTTTTCTTTCTTCCTACTTCCCTCCTATTTAAAATCAATTGTCCCTACATTAAGCTTTGTAGCCAACCCAATCCGGTGGGTGGCCGGATGGGGCAGCGGTTACGTATATAATTATTGGGCAAGAAACTGGGCATAAAACCGACGTTCTCTGTAAGACCAAAAAAATACGTTGTTACTGTTAGACTAATTATTTGGCAGCTGTTGTGACTTCTGCATATAATAGTAATGGGCTCTCAGTTCATATACTAAGAGTATTATTATACAGAGGCAAACTTTTTACGTCTATGTTGCCAATACAACGACTCATTAATTTAGGCTGTGGCTGACTTGTGTGTCAAAAGTGTGCAATAAAAAAGAGTTTAAATTTCTCTGACGCTCACTCACGCGGACATGCAGTTTGACGTGCTGGGAAAACTATTCCACGGCCCACCTACCAACCCTCTGCCACCCTGCCATCATGCGTCTGCCACCTTCCAACATACTTTGTTTTTTTTGTTTTGTTTATAACTTAAACTAGAAATAATTTTTATGAAATAAAATACATTAGAATCCTTATAAACAGTATATTCTAACGACATATTTTAGAGAAAAAAGAAGAGTATGGAGGGAATAAAAGGAGAAAGGAGAGAAGTAAAGAAGCAATAAAAACAAATAAAATAGACAAATATGAAAAGAAAAAGAGGAAAATAAGGAAGAACGTAAATGAAGAAGAGGAGAGAAGTAATAGATTTTTGCTTGTATACACCAACTATAGACCTCAATGCGCACATTTTTATTCAATGTGCTTACTATTGCTTGAATGTGCCCACAATTGCTTCGATGCATCCACTTTTGGTTGAATGTGCCTGTGATTTCTTGAAAGAGCCCATTATAGCTTGTGCCCACTTTCATTTGAATGCGCCCATTATTGCATCAATGCACCCACTTTTATTTGAATGTGCCCACTATTACTTGAATGTGCCCACTATTGCTTCAATGCGTCTATTTTTATATGAATACACCCACTATTGTCTTGAATGTGCCCACTACAACCTTCATTGCGTCCACTTTTATATGAATGTGCCCGTTATTGTCCTAAATGCCCCTACTTTTTCTTGAATGCGCCCGCTACAGCCCTCAATGCACCCAATTTTGAGTGAGTGTGTCCACTATTGTGCTAAAGTGCCTACTTTTTCTTGAATACACCCACTACAACCCTCAATGCACCCACTTTGCGTGAATGCACCCACTATTGCTTGAATGCATCTACTTTTGTTGTGAATGTGCTCACTTTTCTTGAATGAACCAACTACAACCCTCGATGCGCCCACTTTTACTAGAATGCGCCCATTGTTGTCCTGAACACACCTACTTTTGCTTGAAGATGCTACTTTTTCTTGAATCCACCCACTTTGTATGAATGCGCCCACTATTGCTTGAATGCACCCACTGCTTCAATGCGCCCACTATTGCTTCAATGCGAATGCACTCACTATTGTCCAGGATGTTCCCACTTTTATTTGAATGTGCATACTTTTACTTGAATGCGCCAACCACATCCCTCATGCACCCATTAGTGTCCTCAGTGCACCCACGTTTGCCTGAATGTGCCTACTACAACCCTCAATATACTCAGTTTATTTAGAATGCGACCACTATTGCTTGAATGCATCCACTATTGCTTGAAAGCACCCACTATTGCTTCAATCCGCCAATTTTACTTGAATGCTCTGATTATTGTCCTCAATGCACCCACTATTGTCCTTAATGCACCCGCTTTTGATTGTATTCACCCACTACAAAACTGAATGAGCCCACTACTTCCCTCATCACTTCTTTCCTCTCCTGTCTTCACTTCCTTCCTCTGTTTACTTCTTATTTTCATTTGTTTCTCATTTTTCTTATTTCCTTCCTCATACCGATGTATTATTTTCTCAAAATATGTTAACATTTTGAAATGAAAATTTTATAACAAATCCAATAGTTTTTATTTTGTCAAAAAATTCATATGCATGACCTTCATGATCACACCCCTGTTGTTCGACTGGACAAAGAAAGAGGTCGTAGAAAAGGCCCAGAAAGCACATAAACAAGTTGCTTAGTAAATGCGGGTCAACTACAAAATGGCCCTCAAGTGGGACAGTTGGGACGGTCCAACTTGGGATCAACACAAGCCTTTGCCGAAATATAAAAGGGAAAGCACAGTACTTGGGCCCCAAAGTAGGGTGGATGTCGATATATGGATCTAGAAATCCATCATGAGTTGTTGCATGGCATGAAAGGCGTAAAAGGAAGATTTTAGTAGAAGAGTCTCACCTTTCTTCCACAATATAGTTGATGCAGACTTCGACTGATAGTAGTCATACGGTTCACCTTGGACTGATAAGGAAGAAACTTTACTACTTTCTAATTTAGTTGGGATGGTCACATGATGCAATGTGATTTAGTTTGACAATCCATCCATAATCAATATTACCAAACATAATCAAGATTGTATCATGTTACTGTCTAAGCTAAATTTAGCAACCGATATTGATTCTTCACTATCAGTCCTTGGTGAACCATATGAATTCTATCTCTCAAAGTCCGCCTTATCTTTGTTCTTGAAGAAAGGCATACTTCTCTACCAAATGAATCCTTTGACACCTTTGGTCCTGTATAATAGCTCATTGAGAATGTCCAGATTCAGTCTTCTCTATTCGGGCTCATCTTCTATTTGTCCAATACATAGTCAGGATATGTTAGTTTTTTTGTTTTTAATCTATGTTTATGGAACAAGTTTCTTGTACCTTACATCTAATTAAAATTTGTTATTGTCTCTGATCAGTCATGCATGATTAAATTTTATTGTATCCTTTGTTGTGCATGTATCAACTATCTATATTTTGTTAAGGACATTTCTGTCAACTACTTTTTCATCAAATACATTGATTTTAATAGTTATTAAACTATGCTATAGATGTTCTCGCACACGATGAATCATTTTCAATGGGATGACAAGTCAGATGTCGTACTCGGTACAATGTTAGTTCGTTAATACTACTTGCATCATTTGCATGCCCTTCGTGTACGTCAAGGTTGGCATGATGTCCTTACAGAATTCTATACATTAACTGGGAGAACTGACATAAACATATATATGTTTAAGACAAGGTGGAAAGTATTAAAAATTGTAGATGTAGTTCCACACACATTCTGGAGCAGTCTCCGTACTTACCCACTGACAATACAACAACAACAACTTGATCAAGTGAGAAACTCTCAACTACGTGCAACAACTGATAACGACAAAGATAAATAAACAAAATAATATTACTGGAGCCAATAATGATGCTGACAACGAGTGAAGTGAATGCATATTACTGCCTTTTTTGAAACTTCTGTACCGAAGCTTTCAGTTTGTAGTCGGCACATTTTAGTTGTTTATGGGTGATTCAATATTGTATAGCAGACGTAGTAAGTTTGCATACGGGTACCTAGCATCATATAAATTTTATATATTTCAAATTGTGATGGTACATTTGTTTAACTTATATTGTTATGATTCCGGCTACTTCAACAATAATGTATTATGACAATTTCAGTTGTTTTGTTAATTACTGATTTATATAAAATGTACAAGTATACATACATATAAAAAAGACATATGTCATGTATTCTCACAATAGTGGGTAAAGTAATATTTATTTGAAGTCATACATATAAAAGTAATTTTAATCAACTCATATTCATAACATAAAAATAATAACTTTATACATTATTGTAAATTTTTATTTTGTAGCAGTGTCCTCATAATTTTGTATTTTTCAAAATGTTCTATATTAACAGAATACCCAGATCCTTACTTGGTTGCCGAACAGGATCAGACTGGATCCTGATTGGTTGTCAAACACGATCGGACGGAATCCCGACTCAATCCTGACCAGCTGACCATAATTAAATTGGGTTGTCAAATAGAATCACACTGGATGTAGACTAATCCAATCCAGATCTACTGACTAATTCCGACTAACCCATTCCTGATTACAGAATCCCAGTCCCGAACCAAATAGGGGATAAAGGCGTGTCGTAGAAGCAAACTTCCTTTGTTGCACGCGGAACATGAAAGCAAAGAACACAACCATCACAATAAGAGTGTGCAATCACAAGAAAGGACGAAGCACAGTGTAAGAACAGAAACAGACACGGAAAGAGAAAGACTCAACGTTGAAAATGTGATACCTGAGGTTCTTACTGCAATACATTGGACGAGCACGAATATGGTTGATTCCCCCTAATGCCCAAGCGATGGCAACACTCCTCGGTGCTAGCTTGTCGATGGATCTGGTATAGACTGAGATGGCCAATCACAATTGAGGGAAGGAACGGGAATTCCAATTAAAACGTGGATGATACTGACGGAAACATACATCTCTTTGGTCCAACAACTCAATTATATATCGTGGCTAGGGAAACACTCATCCCGCTTTACCCATCCAAATGATCATAAGTCATAACCTCGCTCTCCAGCTTGGTCGCGGCACGTTCTCAAGGTGTTAAGGCTGTATTTTGTGCATTGGGTTATAGGCAAAAGGGAAAGTGAAGGTGAAAAGGAAATAGCTAAAGGAGTTGCTAATGTAGACTAGTTGCATTCGTTCGAGCTGCCCTCATGTTATTTTCCATGTTGGATCAAGTTTGAGTTGGGATACTACTGGTTGGGTCAATTTATGTTATTCGTTTCACACGATGTTATCATGACTTGCCTAATGGTTGAACGGTTTCCCTCCAACCAATCAAATCTGGTTTGGACTAGGGGGATTAAACCAATCATACATGAAACCAGTCTAGCTCAACACTATCAAAATTGAGTACCCAAAGAATGGATCGGTCACTTACGATGGTAGTGTGGAACCCTGCCTTTGAAGTTAACGCCCGCCATGCAACACTAATATTTCAACATCAATAACTAAATCTAGACACATGCATTAGCTTACAAATATAAAAAGAACAGACGAGTCCTTTTATTTCCATTCAACACTAAACAAGATAAAGAAACAACTCCTTTTTCAAATTCAAATATGGAGAGAGAAACTTTCATGTGGGTACATTATCAGATGGAAAATACAATAAACAAAAACTATTGTGGTGGATGTGCAACACATCAATGGCTAACACATAAAAAAAAATCCCATCCTCTCACATCCCTGCATAAGACTCCTAGTACATAAAATAGAGAAGACCCTAGTACATGGAATGGAGACGCAACCTTAAACATGAAAATCTTGGACCTCATTAAGTCAAATGGAAGATAACTCTAGATGATTCACCTCAATGTGAGAAGAGCAACCTTAATTCCTATAGAGAAAGATAACTCATACTAGCAAATGGTTACTAATGAAAAGGTTCCAACTAAAAACTATCATTGTGGGACCTAATCTTTGCTTGGTAAGGTAATATTGATTACTTGAAATATCACATTTCTATGTATGTGTAATCCTAAGCTATTTAATAAGCTCCATAGTTACACTATCATGCTTTTGTAAGAGCATGGTGATTAGGCCATGTATGGTAAAGCAAAACCATATATTGTAGTGAATTAGGTATGGGGTTAAAGGTGTCTGCTCACATGTAATATAGTGAAACAATGTCACAATAATCATAAGTAATGTAACCATGATGTTTAGTAGCTAGTTTGGGAAGTTGTGGATCCAGCTCAGGGTTTTGAAGCCCTTGGGGCTGTAGTGGAAGAGTATGATGGTTTCTACGACAGTTTTACAAATTTTCACAAAGTCAGACCCTTTAGTTAGTGTAACTATACCTTAAGTCAACTGGATAATGTAGTAGTGTTGCACTAATATTGACCCAAAATAGCTAGTGAAGGCCAACCATAGTGCCTAACTTGTGTCTACATGATAGACCTATAAACGAATCGTATACGGAGTGGATAATGCTATATCTGATATTTGAGTCTAAAAAAAAAGTTTGATCCGATATCAGATCCGATATCTGACAGATAGCATATGATAACATCTGAATTCAATCCAACAAACAACGTCCAAATTCAAAGAAAATGTCTGATCTGAATTGAAAATCATACGTTGAATGTTAATAAATAGAGTATATGTAGAAAATATTGATATTACATTAAGTATATATGACTTAATATCTATATTTTCATATTTCTATATATAAAAATATATATCTAATATATATGTATATTATTTTTTGAATTTAGTTTTTTTTCTGGAGTGGATACAACAATATCTGATATCTAATCTGAAATTTTCAAAAATGAAATTCAATATCCAAAATTTGATATAAATTCTGTAGATGTTAGATTTTTTCAAAATTTTGGACTCAAATCCGGATCAAATGTGCAGATTCCAAATATCCACTAATAGGTCTAGTAGGCGAGCATGTTTAGTTGATCAATGAAGAAATAAGTCAGGCTGAATTACCGGTGGTGAGACAACATGGTAGGAGTGGGGGAATCACTGATAGGGAAAGGTGAAGGAATAGTAAGTTCATCCTACAAGTAGTAGTCAACTCACTAACCTTAAGTATATCAAAATAATTAATAAGTTAGTTGACTTATCAAGTCAGACAAACTAACAAATAAATAGGCTAAACTAAGAACTATTGATGAGTTATTGTAACAACCCCCAATTAGTGTCCCTCTCTTATGAGAAGATCTTGAGGATCATTATCTAAAATTTCAAGAACCATATTTAACAAATAATAAGGAATAGTAAATAATTTCCATTTATTTGAGCAAATAATGTTTATAAGATTATATAACGAGCTCCTCTAAGGAGTTACATGAATATTTCCACCTGAGAACTAACATATATTGAGAAGAAATATTACATCTATCTAATCCTCCTTGGATAGTTTTAATATCTTTATTAGCTTTCATATTTATCTTCATATCCTTGTATCATTTGAATCAACTGCCAAAAACATCGACAAACAAAACAACGTCAGCATATTTCTATAATGGTACGTTGGTTCATCCAAAACATCACAAGTACATATATAATAAAAAACCATTCAACGACACATATAAACTTGTTTTTATTACATATTTTAACTCATGGTTGGCGTGCCCTCTCATGTGTAACCATTGTTCATCATTGAACTTATGTGCATTACCCCTTGATGGGTGTCACCCAGGGTTCAAAATATTCTATATTGTATGTGATACTCATAGGGGCCTTATAATTTGCATGAAATAAATAAACATCCAATAGGTTATTTTCATTAAATTTTGAGAAATCATCGACGTCTCCGGGAGTCGATACATACAATTATACATAAACATAACCATGTACCTTATGTAGAACCATGCAAACATCATTCCTAATAGGATGTTGATGGATGTACTCAGTTCCATGACCACATATAAAACTACAAAAGTCCATGGTCAGATCTGTAGCTCGAGGGTGATCTCCCCTAAGGCATCTTTTATCTCATTATTGTAGGTCGTTGCTTTCTTGGTTGTTGGTTGAAAGTTAGAAGGATCCCTTCCTAGATTGATAAGTGCCTCTATGGGGCACAAATTGAGGCATTCTCCATTGTCGACAAAGCAAGAAGGAATCTTGAGTCCCTTGTATATGATCGTAATCAATTGAAGATTGTTGTGATTCCCACCTCTAGGTATCTCATCTTCAAAATATGAGATCAGGTGTGATTAACCTGATGGCGGTGGCAACCACTTCCATTTTCATGTCCTTGGGCATGTAAATCCCTTTAAGTGTTTTCATTACTTCTTCTCAATGCATGAGGCAATTTGCATTCCTTTGGCTAGGGGCACCTCCCCTCCAAGAAATTGAATTATATTTGAGCTGTCAAGATTGTTTTTCTTGCAGAGTTTGGGAGTATGCGACACTTTCTTAGTGTAAACGTAACATATAGAAACCTTTCTTGTTCTTATGGAACTTTTTTAGGGACTCCCACATAAGTGGTTATCTTCACTTTGCATGTTTTGAGGAGTGAAGAAATATTTTTCGAGGTGGTGTGAGCCACTACTGGTGATGTTGTTGACTTGGGAGCTTTGGACTAAATGACCAACATAGGGCAACAAACCACCACTTGATGGACGTTTGCTATGACACACACCTTAGGAACCCACATTGATCGACCTCTCTGCCGGGGGTGAGCTCCAGGTATGGAGATTGGACTTTTGGTTCTTATGGGTGTCACATGCTTCTTTTCTTGGATTTTGGTGATGACTCGTATACTTTGGGACCAATTCTTGAGTATTTACTTCAAGGGACTCTTAGGCCCAAGTGATGGGTCTCCTAATGAAGATATGACTACCATAGTGTTGGATCATGAATGCAACTCCTCTATTTTTGTTGTGTTGACCTTGACCATCTTGATCAAGTCATGTAAAGCATGTTTGAGTTCTAGCCATGCATCTTTTTGTTCCTCTTGGATCAATGGAGTCCTATAAGGCATTGTCATTATCTCTCTTCAGTAGATGATTCTTTGGGTCCCAGATAGTAGGTAACTTAAGTAGATGCTTGATGTCATGAATAATGGAGCTATGTCAAGCTGCCAAGGGTGTAAACTTCTTTTTTGGCTTGACAAGCTCATCCGATGCAAAAGGTGATGTTGATGGCTTCACTTAGGGGTGGTAGGTTGTTTGCTTTTGGAGGATTATTCATAATTACTTGTTTCATGGGAGGTTGAAATGGCAGAGGTAGGTATCCATAGTAGTGGTTTGATAGCCATGGATAGTGTGGTGGCATATATTGATGTTGGTAGTTAGGCGGTGTCATATAAACTTATTGTTGCCCAGGCACCACGACATTGGTATCTTGAGATGGTTGAGCTTAAATAGGAGATATGGATGTTGTAGCTTGATATTGTCATTTGGATTTAGTACAACTCCCGTTGTCGAATCTCAATCTTAGTCTTTCCCCATGTAGAATTTTGATTGGTTGTTTTGGAGACGAACTAAGGCTGAAAGGTGATGCCTATATTTTAATAGACCCTTCTTTTGATGGAATTTTCAATCCAGACTCAGTAGTTATGGCAAAGTATTGTACCACTATAGGGATAGTAAATCTATTAGTGCTAGTGTAGCTACTCTAATCAAAATGTCATGGACATCCTAATCTATAGGTGTGAACTCTAATTGGGCATCTAGCACTCTTCACCATATAACAAACTCAGGAATCTCTCCTTTGTCTCCTATTACAGTGCTTCTAGATCTTCCTTAGTGAGGACTTGGTCTAGATTTTAGGCATATTGATCAAAAAACCTTTTTCTCAGGGTGATTGTCATCATATCATGTTTATTGTATTGTGTCAAGGCCGGACCTATCAGAATTAGCAGCTGATAAAACCTTATCATTGTCTTGAACCTTCATCGCGTCCGAACAATATGATTTGGCATGGGCCATTGGATCACCTTTCTCAGAGTACTTGTGAAACTTGGGTGTGTTGAAGTTATTGGGTAATTTCACATTAGGGAAATAGAAGAGGATAATGAAAGTTTTCCCACTGTCCTTATTCCTTTCTAGCTTCTTGACTTATGTAGAATCTTGAGCATGATGGGATCCATGATAGATTGTGGGTTTGCATCTTCAGGTGAGAAACTACCATATATATTGCTCAAAGTTTGATTGTTGTTGGCAGCACCATGTATACTAGCAATGAAAGCACATGCATCCCCCTGTGTATGGATTATACTAGGGGTGCTGGATAGAACAAGGGGAAAGGTCCCTAGTTGTTCATGAATTTTGTTTGACTTTTTTCTATGATGCAAACTTTTTCTACATATTTGGTATCTTCCTTTGTAGATTCAACTTCTTCCTTCTTCTTTTTCCACTTGGCCTTGTTTTTAGGGACTAAAATGGACGTTGTTGCCTCATGAATCACTGGAACTACCCCATCGTTCATGCATGGTGTATATTGGTACTTCCCTATTTGAAATAGCTCTAGTTGATGGGGTTCCACACGTCATATGGAAGTAAGGATGTTGATGAGCTGTAACATAAAGATACTTGTCTAGAAAATCCCAAAGGATTCCATTGTCCTAGGTAACCTGCTCTCGATGGATGCATTGAGGAGACGCCTGTCGAATGCTCCAGAACACATAGCTGAAGAACTTCTTGAGTGATAGAAACTTTAGGCACCACTTTGGTTTGTTGGGGATTCTATGATAACACCACACTTTACGTATTTTTTGTATATATTTTACACCACTTTTAGAATAACTTTAGTCAACTTTGCAGACATTTTATCTATCTTCTTGACTAAAGCCTTGTTTGGTGATTTTAGGAGTCAGCCAACTGCGATCGCGGCTTCTCCAAAGACCGTGACCGTGGCTTCACCAAAGACCACGACCACAACTTTCCCTTAGACCGCGACCACGACTTTCCTGAAGATCGCGACCGCGACTTCTCCAAAGATCATGACTGTGACTTCTCCGAAGATCTCGACCATGACTTCTCTGAAGATCGCAACTGAGGCCCTAGGGAGGATCGTGATCAAGAAAGATCGTGACCAAGGAGAAATAAAGGAAAGACCGTGACCGCAGTCTTAAGTCAGTGGAAGGCGCCTATAAATAGCACCCCCACCTGTCATGTCAAGACATCAGATCAGAGAGATCCGATCCTGATACCACGAAGTGCTTCCGCATCCTAGACCAGTTGCTGACCATCCATCAGTCTTGGATCTCCAGAGCGAAGGATGAGGAGAGAGAAGATGACCACCTATGCCTGCTGCTTCTTCGAGAGAAGGAGACATCCCTGTGGTAGATCCAAATCTGAAGTAGTGTGTAGTATCACGTCTCTTCTCCTCTAGATCTATCATTCCCTCACACTGTTCTCACCTCCATTCTTTGTGGTATCTCATGGATCTATTTTTCTGTAGCGCCGCCATGTTACCCACAAGCATGAGCAGCTAAACACCATAACTTGGGTTGGGAGTAGCCACTAAGGCCCTCCCAACATGTATATTGTCTCTTCCTTTTGAATATACATATTCTTATCAAGATTATCTCCTTGCATTTCTTTTAATGCTTCACTTGTATGCTTAGCTACCATGTTATGATGTTTGATTGTTGATATCTCAAGAGAGTAATATCACTTTTATCCCATGTCATAGAGTAGTATGAATGCACGAGAGTGTTGGAATGCTAAATGCTTCAAACCATATGTTTTGCTGCGAGGTTTTTGAGTTGTCATCTTGAGAGAGAGTGGAATAGACATTTTATGGTTGCTTGTAATCTTGATATAAGTATGCAGGAGGGAGAGATAGTATGCTTGTTGGAGAGTCACCTTGGTTGGTGAGACCCAACCCAAGTTTTCCCATATACTTGTTACAATTTGTTTCTTTTACTTCTTTTTGTCTTATTGTTCTTATTCTGGAACTACCATTCCCTCGGGAACACATATTACTCGTCTTTTATGATGGAGTATAGAGTGTTGATTCTGCGTTCTTAGCACGACCAACCTTGTCCCTATGTTCGACCCCGATTGCTACATCAGACCCCGTTATCATTGCGGGGACCTGAGTGTCGGGTTATCTCTTTAAAAAGTCCGACTACTTTAATCTGCTCCTTTTGGACGCACAATTTAGGCCGTTCATTCTCCCCTGTAACTATCTTGTCTTTGTTGTTGCTTCTAGAATCTCCTTTGACTCTACTATCAGATTGTCGTCTACGTCGCTCTTCATGTGATGCATTATTTTTCATTCACTTTTCATAGGCTATTTTCTGAGCTTATTTAGCATTTATGTTAATTTTGGGACTTGTTTCTCTGCTGCTTTCTATCGATAGCCTATGAATCATAGTTGCATCAAGTATTTAGTATTTCTACCGAATAATGCGAATTTATTATCTGTGTTTTGAACTTATGTCATATTTTCCTTATTTCAGGAAATTTGAGCACTAAATGGAAAACTTGATGTCATCAACCCATCTATCTATGGTACTGATGAATCATGAATCTACAATAGGAAAAATGGGAAAAGGTGGTGCTACCAAGATGATACTCAGTTCTACCGAGAGAGGCATCAATGCTACTAAAGCTACTAGTCAGTGCTACCGACTCAAGATCCATGGAGCATCAAAACTCGAGATTCATAGTCTCAATGCCACTAATTTACCTATAGGTGGTACCGACTTCAACATCTAGACCTTTACATGTAGCAAATCGATGCTATTGACACTCAGGTCGGTAATACCAACATAGTTTGAGAGATACAAGTTGGTCAGCCACTCGGTGCCACCAACACCCCGTCAGTGGAACTGATGTTGCACGATCAGAGCAAATTTGAAATCAAGTTAGGTTTAATCGCCACACTATAATGATAGAAAAAGACTATCTTATGACGTAAGGAGTGCGGCCACAAACATTATCACCTCATTTTGAAAAGAAAAGAGGCTAGAGAGGAGATAAGGAGATCGTCGTCACGCTCTGAATACTTCTGGAGGATAGATTTGCAGTCGGGACACTGTAGATCAAAATTTTCACCAGAGGGGGTCACGAAGACAACTTCTCCAGGGTTTTTACATTAGTTTTCTGATGTTTAGGATGTTTTCTTCCTCCTCCTCTTGTTGTAGATGATGACAATCATACCGAGCTAAACCCCTTATTCATTAGGACCCAAGAGTAGTCGAGTGTTGCATTTTATTTGCATCCTTTAAGTTAGTAATTTGTTTCCTTTATTCTGGATGTGAATCTATGATCTCTATACTGATTTGTTTATGCATGATGGCCATAATCAAAGTAATAGGCCACTAATTGCTTTGGGAGAGGGATTAGGAGTCAGATAAATCATAGATTCACAAAGCCTATATCACGTTTTGGGAGGAGGCTTACAACTATGAAAGAATAACTTAGAGATTTTTAAATACATCTAAATCATTCATAAACTACTATGAGAGTGGGGTTTGTTTTAGTCTAGGTAGTGCATTACGTTGTGAGAGCAGATAATGCTTTCTATGGGTCTTTAGTCCAGAGTAAACGTGAATGGTTATTAATATAACTGTAACATCCCAGGATTTGAGGCCTTGGATAAGTTGATCTTAAAAGGAATGATTTGACTACCCATATCACCAAGGTGCACATCCTTTTCCGGGAGCCCATCTCTAAAGAACTCCATAGTTAAGCGTGCTCAACTTGGAGTAGTACTAGGATGGGCGACCAGTCGGGAAGTTGATCCTGGCTTGCGCGTGAGTGGACAAAAAGCGTGCAGTTAAGGCTAGTGGTGGTCTGTGGGGCCAGTCGTCATTCCTGAAACTCTACTAGAGCCATGGGCAGTGGGCCCAGGCGTTACAAATGGTATCAGAGCCATAACCCCTCCAGTAGGTGGGGCCCACATGGGCATGTGGCATGCCAGTCTTGAGCCATGCGGTTTAGGCAAGTTGGAAAGGGCTATCCGTAGAGACGAGATGGAGCCGCCCTTGTGCTGGTAGCCGTGGACGGGAGCTGGGTGTCCATGGGATATTGTGGGTCTGCACTGAAATGGGGTTAGATTATGAGGCCATATAGTTGAGCCTTGACGAGGACGTCAAGAGTCTAAGTGGGGGAGATTGTAACATCCCAGGATTTGAGGCCTTGGATAAGTTGATCTTAAAAGGAATGATTTGACTACCCATATCACCAAGGTGCACCTCCTTTTCCGGGAGCCCATCTCTAAAGAACTCCATAGTTAAGCGTGCTCAGCTTGGAGTAGTACTAGGATGGGTGACCAGTCGGGAAGTTGATCCTGACTTGCGCGTGAGTGGACAAAAAGCATGCAGTTAAGGCTAGTGGTGGTCTGCGGGGCCAGTCGTCATTCCTGAAACTCTACTAGAGCCATGGGCAGTGGGCCCAGGCGTTACAATAACAGAACTTAAATGCAATGTATGCCATGGTGAAACCAGAAGTCATGAGGAATCCTTTCATTCTTGATCTCAACCATATTCATTAAGATTTAAATTGTGTTATTAGTTAATTAAACATTTAACCAACTCTTTTATTGGTCTAGCTGATTTGGTCTCTGTAAATAGTGGTCTTTGATGAATGTTTCCCTGAGTTCAATACCCAGGCCTCATAGGCCTATATTATACAACACATGCACTTGTGTTTACCATCACAGTTCAAGTGTGTCAAGTTGTTGGTGCACTCTAGGCCATTTTTCTTTTTCTTTTTATTTTTATTTTTATTTGTAGTAGAGTCTAATTTATAAAAAATTATTTTGTCATTTCACCAGTACTCTTTGTCTCACATTACCAATTTAATTTTCAAGTACTAGTGCACGGTTCACACCCAAACTATAGACTATAGAGAGTCCACTCCATCAGGTGTAGATTGAGAAGAGATCTTGCATAAGGCACAAGAGTTTGGGGCTTCATTTGAGAAGCTCATCCAAAATACCACACCACAGGCAGAGCAATAATAGGCATAGTTATGGATTCAAACAATGATTATCACATGGAGTATGTTCTTGAGAAATAGATAGTTTGGAAAATGATAAAGGTATCATCAACTACAACTCAGCTTGGAGCAATTAAACATAGGTAGTGAATGTTGGTAGCAACAATATAGACCCAGGATTGGTGGCACTAATCAAGTCTAAATATTTTCATGGGCACAACATAGAGGATCTAACAGAAAATACAAATAGATTTGTGGAGAGTTGTGACATGATCAAGCTTGACATAGTTCCAACCATGGTTATTTGTTTGAAGCTCTTTTCATACTCACTGTCAGATAAAGCCAAAGCTTGGTTCCTTAGCCAACCGTAGGAGTTGATTGATATTTGGGATGAGATGATTGATTCCTTCTTTAAGATATATTTTCCACCTCAGAAGACAAACAAATTAGTGGAAAAAATCTACAATTTCAAGCAGCATGTAGATTGATTTGTTCATAAAATGGGAGAGGTTTTAGAATATGATCATGAAAGTCCCTCATCATGAGATGGATTTGTTTGTCCAAGCAAAGATAGTTTATTATGAACTACACAAAGGGACATGACTACTCTTGACACTGTAGGGCCAAGATTCTTCCTTAATAACAAGTCTACAAGATGTCACAAGATCCTACAGAACATGGCCAAGAACCAATTGTATGGGGAGGAGCGAGATGCAACAACAACAGTCAAAAGTGCTATGGAAAAGGTCAAACAATTAAAATCTCAAATGGATAGACTCACAAGGAAGCTTGAAAAAAGAAAATGGCACCTCAGTTGGAGGTGAAGAGGAGGATTACATGTACTTGTGGCAACAAAATAATAGAGACACCAATGAATTTTTATGGCATCCGGATCTAAATTTTCTTGGAAGGATCATAACAATATTCAGCAAGACTCGATGCAAGCACAATAATCCAAACAGTAGCAAGGCAATACCACACAACAATATCTGTAGGACAATGGCTTGAGTATGATGGATAGGATAGATGATATGATTGGAAAATTCATGACTCAAAATGAGGCTTACTTAGACCAATCCTTACAAGAGTAGTAAAATCAAGGGGCTAAAACTTGCAGCATAGAAAATCAAATTTCACTACTGGCAACAGAGGTATCAGCAATGAAGAAGCCCACTCAACAAGGATTTCTTGGGAACATATAGACATTTCATCAACATCATCAAGTAAAGTACGTCTCTATTTCCAAGGAGATAGAGCACGATGTTGAGGAGACACGAAATCAACACACTCCAAAATTGGAATGTGTTTATGTGCCACAAGTTCCATTTTCCAATAGCTTATAGGAAGACCAATGGGTGTAGAACAATTGCGTTATTCACAAACATGCGCCTTGATAAATATAGTGTTTGCAAAGAGCGATAAGGACACATCATCTGCATTGTCTTTGTAAGACACAGAACTTCAAGGTTCCACCATGGCCATGTCCACTCTCCCATCTCTAGAGGAGGTGCCTTTGCCACAAGAACAGGTGAAGGTTCTACTCCATAGTGGAGCAGTCATAGACAACAAGAAGGCACCCACAATTGAGAAGGAGCAGCCACATGCCACACCATCCATAGGAGACGTGCCAAATTCAGTCCTATGGGTGGCGTTGATGCACGATCAGGGGAGGAGATCTGTACATATTCTAAAAGCTCCACATCAACATCCCACTTGTGGAGGTGATATAACATATCCATCCATATGAAAGATTCTTGAAGGATATCATCAACAAGAAAAGATGGATAAAAGATACTAATGTCATGTGTGTTGATGAAGAGGTCAGTACTTTGATCTAGATAAGACTATCGACAAATACGGAGGACCCAAGATATTTCTACATCCCTTGTTCCATTGACAAAAATATTTCAAACAAGTACTATGTGACTTTGGGGGGAGAGTATAAATCTCATGCCTCTCTATACATTTTGGAAGGTGGGACTGAAGAAACCTACAACAACTTCCATGTCAATCCAATTGGAGGATGACTTAATGTGTGAGGCCCTACGGGATATGCGAGGATGTTTTAGTTAAAGTTAACAAATTTACCTATCTTATTAACTTTGTGGTCATGGACATGGAAGAGATGGGAGGATCTGAGATGCTTTTAGAAAGGCCATTTCAAGCTATGGTGGATGTGATCATTGCCATGGGTAGAGGATACTTGATACTGGGAATAAATGATGACAAAGTGGAGTTTAGATTTCCATATGGTTCTTCACCACCATCTCCTAACAACCGATGATGAAGGTAAAGATGCATATCAAGCCTATGACATAAAACAAGGGTGATTTGTGGGAATCACCCCACCAAATAGAATGACTAGTTTAGATTTACTTCATAATTTTGCTTTTTCATTAGATAGTTGTTCTTTTCCTTCATTTCTAATATATTTAATGATATTTTGATGCTATGTAAAAAGGTGTTGTGATGCGTTTTGTGTGGTATTTAGAATTTCATTATGTTTGTACTACTGACGCTACCATCAGTAACACTGACACATCATCCCAGAATCATAGTGAATTCTAAAAAGTTTGGTACCAGAAACTGGCACCGATAGGTTGGTCGGTGGCACCAACACCTTATTATCAAGAAACTATGTTAGCACCATCAAGTTGGGTAGCACCAACGCCACCTTCAGTAGCACCAACTTATTTCAAGAAGAAATCACATAGATACATGAAAAGATCATCGATACCAGAGTGAGGTTGCTTGATGGTACCAACCATCTAGGTCAATGAAGACAAAGGATGACACAGCTCAGTACCACCGTCATAATTGTTTGACATTTTCAGTCAAAGCCCTCCACCACCACGAGATTGATTCTCCATGGAGGAGATCCAAGGAACTTTGCTAGCTACCCTCAACCACCAGACATGCCAGCAAATACTCTATAGTTCACTGACATATTCTACCCACCTGATCTACAAATGTCGTCAGGAACATTCCACCCACTACCACCATTTTTAGGATTCGGTACCACTGTCTCACTTCTTAGTCTAATTTTGACTATGAGGACATAGTCGATTTCAAGCTTCAATGGGTGATGGAATGGATTTCTCTTGCATTATTTTCTATCTTATTAGTTTTTCTTATTTTCAAGTAGTAGGATCCACAATCTATCTACTGTAATCATGGAGCTTAATTAATCATGATTGTAGTGTTCAAGTGTGAGAAAGACAAAGCCAATGTGTGAGGTGGTTGCTCTCTCACCCTAGCGGTGCTAGGGTTTCTTCCTCTAGAGAAGGCTGGCTGGGGGAGGGGGATTTGACCGTAGCAAAGTGGTGCCCTGCTCCCCCTCGGCCTCTTCTCGCATGTCTTCAGCATGGTCTCTTCTCTAGGAGGTGCATGGCCGTGTTGTTTTTGGAGGCAATGGTCTTCTTCCTCCCTGTTGTGGAGCCTAGATGCGATGGGTTTCCTACCTCCTTTCTCTTTTACTTGCTTCCTATTTAGACTAGGTTGTTCTCTTATTTTATCTCTCTTGCTATTAATGGACACTTCTTTCTCTTCTCATAGTAGATTTCTCTTTCTCGATCAATTTTATTGTGGTGTTGTATGGCAACAAGTGTGGGAGAAATATCCTTTTGGAACACCGATTTGGTGCAGATACTCTACCACATATACATACTCAAGTTGAAGGTATTCCTCATAGAAAGTTGCATTAGCCAGCAAAGGAGAAGAGGGATCTATACATCATTGTTCTTATCAAATTCTGATATGAGTTTGTGTGGTGGTTTGTATGCGTTCTTGATCTTTGTGTGGTCTTTTAGTTTGTTTTTCTCCTCATGTAGATGTCGTATGGCTCCTCCATAATGAAATTTGTCTATTTAACTTCAAAAAAAAAAGTAATCATTATTGCATAGTATCAATAAAAAGCATGTGCCTCATGCTCTTGCAATGAATATAAAAAGAAAATTGAAGAATTGCTTTAAAATTAAACAAATTGTTGCTTGAATGCTATATCTTTTAAGCTTACTTGCGAACTTTACAATGAACTAACTTGAGGAAGTATTTGGGCCAGCCAATTTGAGAAATATTATTGTAATGAAAACCTTAATGTACCTAATTCTTGTGTATCATGGGAAGGTTTGAGCCTAAATCAAACAAACAAGTAACAATATCTAAAATGGGAGATTTATAAATAAACTCTAAGGTCACAATGTAGAATGTACATAGGTCGACAAGAGAGGGATATATCATAGTTAAGAAATGTATTGTCTCTTAGTCATGTGATTCCATCCAACTATTATGTAATTTCATTCACCATCATAGGATGATCAATCAAATCCAAATTGTTTTTCTCTTGATTTCATTGCATATCATGATAGGTAGCATGTTAATTAGTTTCTTTCCATGTGCATTAGAAAATAAAAATAAAAATGTGCATGCCACTTTGTTTAATTGAGAAATTTTAGTTGCATAACGACCTACATGTAGGTTGCATTTTCCTTTGCATCATTTTACATAATGTATAAATGTATCTATTTCACTTTCTCCACAAACAAAAAGTGAAAGGAGCTACATTTGTATTCTTCAAAAGAAAAAGAAAAAAAAAGAAAGAAATGATAGGTTGTCAAAAGGAAGCCCAAGCATAAATCATGAAGCATGCTAAAAATAAGAGGGAATAAAAAAAGAGAAACAAAGGGAGGAGGAAAAGGGATGATATGAACTCAATCTAAAATTTTCTCAGGAGAAAGTGAAAATAGATTAAATTTATGCATCCTTCATCATTAGGATGAGACATTCATTGCATTTATCATCCCATCATAATTGTAGGCATTAGAGGACATGCAATATCATTTCATCCATTTGGTAGGTGCATCATATTTTATTTATGTATGAATAAATAATTTTGATTTTACTTGAGAATCTAGTTTCATAACCATCTAGCTTTTCCACCCATTTCTCTACATGATAGGTCACTCACAAGATTATTCCCCTCATTTGTGTGTATATGTGGAATTGCCTAAAACATAGTTGTGTAGGTAGATCAAAGAGATGTAGATAGGAGAATCAGATGATGCATCAAGCGCATGCCCTATTGGCGATGATGTTAACTGCTTCATATTGATAGTGTTTCATTGATCTTGTTGAGGACATCTTTAATGTATAGTTTTTTTTACTTTAGAGTAGTTACATGTTCAGTGGTTTGGAAAGAACTGATTTTGGACCATCGGGTGGGGGTTATTGAGAGAAGTATTTCACAAGATTTGTCGTCTTGATGACTCTTTCAAATAGATCCATAAGTAGCATCGCTCGACGACAAGCAACATTTAAGCTTTATGTCATGAATAATTGAGCTAAGAGAAGTTGTCAAGGGTGTGAACTTCCTTTTTGTCTTGGCAGGCTCATCTCATGTTGAAGTTGTTGTCAATGGTTTCACTCAGGAGTGATGAGTTGTTTTATTTTGGAGGGTCGTCGTAACTACTTGTTGAATGGGAGGTTGAAATGATAGAGGTGGGTATCCATAGTATTGGTTTGGTAGCCATGGATATTGTGGTGGCATATATTGATGTTGGCAGTTAGGTGGTGTCATATAAGGTTGTTGCTGCTTGGGCATTGTGACATTGGTATCTTGAGATGGTTCAGATCGAACATGAGATATTACTACAACTGGTTTTTGTAGCTTGATGTCAGTTCAAATTAGTACAACTCCCACTGCCGAGTCTCTGCCTTAGTCTTTGCCCATTTAGACTTCTGATTGGATGTTATGGAGGTGGAATGAGGCTGAAAGGTGAGGCCTATGTTTTGATAGACCCCCTCTATTGATGGATTTTTCATTCTGGACTCCAGTAGTTATGGGAAAGTATTATACCACTATAGGGATAGTAAAGTTGTGAGGGCTAGTGTAGCTACTCTGATCAACATGTCATACACCTCCTTACTTGTAGGCTTGAAATCTAGTTGGGTGGAAAAATCTTTCCATAGTCTAAAAAACTCAGAGAAAGAAGCATTCCTTCATATTTTGTTCTAGTGCTTCCAGATCCTCCTAAGTGAGGACCTAGTCTAGATTTCAGGCGTATGGATCAACAAACCTTCTGATCACGGTGACTTTTATCATATCTTATTTATTATACCACACCAATGTTGGAACTGTTAGAGTTTGTGAGAAGCATTGGATCAACACCATGTCATCGTCTTGAAGCTCCATCATGTCCGCAAAATATGCTTTGACATGGGCCATTGAATCTCCTTTCTCGGAGTACACGTGAAACTTGGACATGTTTATGTTATTAGGTGATTTTGCATCAGGGAAATATAATAAGCCAATGAAAGTTTTCCCACTATACTTTTTACTTTCTAGATGCTTGATCTTCTATAGAATATCGAGCATGATGGGATCCATGATAGTAGGCTCTCGTTATGCATCTTCATGGTGAGCGGATACCATAGATATTACTGAAAGTTTGATTGTTGTTGGAAACATTGTGTATATAGTGGTGGGAACCAATACATCGCTCCCATGTATGGATTATAAATGGAGTTTGGTGGTGGACATAATGAATGTAGATTCAGGAAAGGTCTCTGATTGTTCATGAATTGCATTTGAATATATATCATAGTGCTAACTTTTTCTGCATCATTAGTATCTTCCCTTGTGTCTTCAACTTCTTCCTTCTTCTTTTTTCATTTGGACTTGTTGTTAGGGACTAAAATGGATGTTTTTGCCTCACCAATCACCAGAACTACCCCATCATTCATGCATGGTGGATATTGGTACAACCCTGTTTGAATGGTTCTAGTTCATGGGGTTTCACATGCCATATGGAAATAAGGATGTTGATGAGATGTCACACAAAGCTCCTTGTCTGGATATTCACAAATGGTGTCACCATCATAAGTAACCTGCTCCTGATGGATGCATGAAGGAGATGCTTTTCGGCTGCTCTAGCATGCATAACTGAGGAACTTCTTGAGTGACAAAAGCATTAGGCACCACAATAGCTTGTTGGAGCTTCTCCCCTCTGAATTTCTTGTCTTTCTTGTTGCTTCTGATATCTCCTTTGATGCCATTATCATATTGCTAGTCCACATTGCTCTTCACGTGATGCATTAGTTGTCAGCCACTTTTTACAGGCTATTTAGTATATATATTCACTTTGAGACATTCTTATAGGTTGCTTTCTATCATTAGCCTATAAATTATAGTTGCATCAAATATTTAGTATTTCTACCGGATCATGATAATTTATTATCTATTCTTTCAGAATTATGCCATTATTTCCTTATTTCAGGAAATTTGAGAATTGAATGGAAAGCTCGGTGCCACCAAGCCATCAGTTGGCGATATCGACAAATCATGAATCTATAAAAGGAAAAATGGGAAATTTTGGTGCTATTGAGATGATAGTCGATTCTAGTGAAAGAAGTGCCAATGCTACCGAATCCAGTAGTTGGTGTTATTGTCTCACGATCCAGGAAGCATCAAAAATTGAGATTAATAGTCTCAATGCCACCGATTCACCTGTCAGTGGTACGTGTCTTCAACATCTAGACCTCTACGAGAAGCAACATGGTTTTATCGACACTCAAGTTGGTAGTACCAACACAGTATGTGAGATACAAGTTAGCAACCAATCAGTGATACATACCTTGCACAATCAGAGCAGATTTGCAATCAAGTCAAATCCAATGACCATGACTTATGGAGTCCAAAGCTTCTCTTATGACCTAGGGAGTGCGACCATAAATATTATCATGTAATTTAGAAAAGCACAAAGTTGAGAGAGGAGGAGAGGAGGAGAAAACCATTTGATGGGCGCTCTGAGCACTTCTGAAGGACAAATATGCAACTAAAATGATGTAATTCAGAGTGTCCACTAGATGGGATCTCCGATGCAACTTCTACAGGGGTTTTACATTAGTTTTCTGATGTTTAACTTGTTTTCTTCTTCCTCCTATTGTTGTACCATGATAAAAATGATGGGGGGGGCTAAATCCCTTATTCCTAGGACTCAGGAGTAGCCTGACATATGCTTGCATTTGAATTGTTTGAGTTAGTAATTTGTGTCCTTTATTCTGGACGTGAATATATGATATTTACATTGATTTCTTTATGCTTGATCATTATAATCAAATTAATAGACCACTAACTACTTCAAGAGAGGGATTAGAAGTTAGAAAAAGCATAGATCCACATACCCTATATCGTTCCCCGGGAGAAGGCTTACAACTATGAAAGAATAATCTATAGATTTTTTAATGCACCTAGCTAATTCCTAAAGTGCTATGGGATTGAGATTTATTTTAGTCTTTGTAGTGTATTACACTATAGGAGTAGGTAATTCTTGCTACGGGTCTTTAATCCAGAGTAAGGGTGAATGTTTATTAATAAAAAGGAATTAAAAATACAATGCATGTCATGGTGAAACCACAAGTTGTGAGGAATCCATTCATTCTTGATCACAACCATCTTAATCTAGATTTAAATCTTGTTCTTAGTTAATTAAACAACCAACCAACTCTTTTCTAGGTCAAGCTGATTTGGTCTTAGTAAGTAGTAGTCTTCGATGAGTATTTCCCTGACTTTGACACTCATGCCTTATAGGGACATATTACATGACACGTGCACTTGGGTTCACACGCACAGTTCAGGCGTGTCAATGTTTTATTGTCTGACCTTCCAGATATATAGGCAAGGAGATGTGCGTCAGCTGCTCTGACATGCATAGCTAAGGAACTTCTGGAGTGATAGAAGCTTCAAGCACCATCGTGGTTTTTTGGGGATTTTCCCCTCTGATTATCTTGTCTTTCTCATTACTTACAACATCTTCTTTGATGCCACTATCAGTCTATATTTCTCTTTATGACCATCTAAATTTCTCATTTGCAAGACCGGGTGAAGTATGGACTGCCTTTCCTTCCTGTGATGTCCTAAAATTCATGTCATTGAGATTCAAAATTAAGGTATAATACAAAATGAGAAAATATCTTGTTCCTTGGAATGCATCGCTCCACACAAATTATATTGGTTGAAAATAAGGAGGACGTCTCCCTTTATTTAGGAAATGCAAAAAGGATACTCCTTGATCTTCTATGATTATCCTGTGATGAAGGATACCTGCAATGACATATTCATGATTGATTTTAGGTGATGGAACTAGTCCCTAGCTTGGGAAAAATGAACATGCTCTTCAATTTTAATGAGAGATGTACTTGCTAAGTCCATGTATAGGTAGATTAACAAGAGTGGAAATAGAGAGGATGTGGTGTCTTGCGGGGCTACTAAGGTGCAATTCTCTTGGCGGTGTCCAAAGAGGGTATTCAAAAGATGGGAAGATAAGGGGTTGGGTGATTAATCAAGAGTAACTTAGACTCTTTTATACTAGTGACTATGCTCGGTCAATTACTTTCTTCCCTAGGTTTTCCTCATCAAGAGGGGTTCCAAATTGAATCCCTTGGAAGCATCCATGATGCCCTATTACCCACCTAATTACATGAAGTTATCTCAGAGGTCTCCTACCCTTAGTTTCAGTGAGAGGATAATAGGGACGCATCCTTGTTCTGGCCTCCCAGAATCAGTGATAATGTTGAATTGGGTTGAGGCGTAGTTTTAGGTCATAGTCTAAGAACATATTGGTACCAACATGAAAGGAGTGTGATGGTCTATTTTTAGGTCATAGTTAGGACCATGGGTATAAACATAAAAAGAACAGGATGGTCTAGTTTTAGGTCATAGACTAGGACCAAGGGTATAGATGAGAAAAAACATGAAGGTCTAGTTTTTTGTCATAGTAAGCATAATGGATGATGGGCAGACTCAACATTGACAAGTGACATATTAGTCATATATGAAGAACTGTCTGGGCCAACGAGATTTCAAAGCATGTTATCAGAAAAAGATTGTTTACTTTTCCATTTTAAAAAATATTGCTAATTTTTGAAATGTTATTTAATTTTGAAAATTATTCTTTACCTTCAAAATATTCTCTTATTTGATTTTCAAAAATATTTTTACTATTTGAAAGATTGTTTGATTTTAAAAAATATTGTTAATCTTCAAATGATTATTTGATTACAAAAAAATATTAATCTTTAAAAGATTGTTTGATTTTAAGAAAAATTTGATATTTAAAGAATTTTGTCATTTGGACTTCCCAAAAAGGTGTCAGAAACAAACAACAATCATAAGACATATGTATACAAAAAAAAGGTCCTTCCCCTTTTTAGCCAATGAGCTTAGATCCAATTCACTTCCTCACTCAAACATGACTTGCATACGAGGGGTTGTTCATTAACTTCATTATGAAGACATGGTTCTCATCGAGGGGGTAACCCAAGTTTGACGAATATGGGTACTACTCCTAATAAACCTCATGACCATAAAGACCAAGATCAGTTGTGATTTCTAGAAGAGGGAGGTGTACTCAAGGGCTTTAGACATCTAACTTAATGTTGTGTTCATAGCTTTACTAACATTCTACATCACATCCAGAGATCCAACATGAACATTAGCACTCGATCCATGATGCATGGGTTAGTAGGAGTTCATCGTGCTAATGTAAGCTTCTTATACATTCTGAAGCAAGCCCACAAGAACAAAGTATGAAAGACAAATGATAAGTATATAAGCACACTACCACTCAATTATTAAAAAGATGAGATCTTGTTCTTATCATGTGTCTTTTCTTATCCTTTTCTCTTATCCATATTTTTTTAGAAAAAAAGTCAAAAAGAAAAAGAAGAAAGGAAGTGGATTCAAAACCCTAAAGGGGAAGCGGACCTGGAACACTAAACAAAAACATGAAATTCAAACATTCAAACGGTATAAGAAAACAACACAAAACATATAGAACTGAACAAAGACAAAATTAGACAGGGGGTACAGAGACCCGACATATCATCTTGATCCATGGGACAGAAGACTAGTAGAAAGTGGTGATGCATCACTCTTCCTCAACCTCCCTAGTCATAGGGCATGTCTGCATTAGAAGTAAAAAAAAAGTACAAACCAATCCTAAAACCAACGAGAGCATTACAACTTAGAGAAGCAATGGGGAATTTGACTTATGTCATTTGGAAAGCCCCTAGAGGAGTCACCAATTTGTCACACAGTGTTCAAAAAGATATGTCTTGCACATATCTTTGGTAGTGAAACTTAATTCAGTGATTCTGTTGGGAAATAGTAAAACAACGTGATCAGATTCGCCAACACATTTTATTTGTGAAATGAGGAAGAACAACATAAAACATTATAAATTCCAAGGTGGAAAGTTAATTGATTTCTACATCAGATAGAAATGAAGAAAACATGCTTTACAAATAGAAGTCTGATCCAATGATCTTGTTAAAAGTTGGGAGGCCCCATCCTGTCAGATAAATTGTATTGAATTGTTTCTAAGAATTTTTAAGAATGTAGAACTTTCACGTTGGATTAAAAAGAAAAGACAAACAACCAAAAGCATTAAAAGTTATCTATATGGTTTGCTGGCGTTTGGGTCTGGAGATGTCCATGTCTTTCTTATCATAACCCTAAACTCCTAATTTTTAGGTGTTTAGGGTCATAATTTCTTCAAGACCTCCCATGATGGAGACTGCTCATGGGCAATTAGGACCGATGTATTAAAAGAATTATTAGATTATGATAAAATATACAAATAAAAAACCATATTTTATCTTTGTAAACAAATCACATGACGATGAATAAGAAGTTGGGCAAGAAGATAAGAAGTTATGAACAGTTGAGAGCAGTTTTAGAGGCAATCACTAAAAGTAGTAATTTAGACACAACCTGATTATTGTGGTGCAACCTAATGATGCTTCAAAGGAAGGTGATGTTAGAGAAAAGATACTCTAAACACGAGTAATATAGAAAATAAAGGAAGAAATAGTTTCCCTCTAAATTCAAAAGAGTTGAAAGGCACACAACATGTGGTGGATATGAGGGGGGTATTTATAGGTACATTTCAGGGTTAGTGATGACGAATAGAAGTCTTTGTATGTGGCAATCCATTGAGGGAGATGTGCCGCATAGGTATGACTTATAGATTGATACAATCAACCACGTGTCACACAATGGATGGCTTTGATCCACAGGTGGTCCGACAAGGATAAAGCACGTCTCTCGATTTTTCAAGATAATTTAAGTATATTCTACATAAAATCATTGAAAATGTAGATTCTGACTGAAAGTCAAATAAGAAAACGAAGGATGAGGAAAAGGCATTATTATAAGATTATCCATCACTCTTTTTAAAGGAAAAATTATTTTCTTGAAGAAAAATCAATTAAATATTTGTGGAGTTAAAGACAATATTTTATTCAAGATAATTCAAATGAGCATTTTAGGAAAAGAGGCTTATAAATTGCAGGTGATGGACAAACTTCCACTTGAGTCTAAAATGATGTAAGTCTATTTAGATAGTCCAAACTGGGTAAAAGAAAGTGAAAATGAATGCATTAAATAGGCAAAATTTATGAAAAAGGGAGAAAAATAGATAAATGTGCGATAATGTGGGATATGTGAAAAAATGTTGAATAGACTCCATCATTATTCAGAACCAATATTAATCATGAATTTCTACTGAGTGGGTAAAAATTGGGTTTCGAAAAGCACGATAAACACAAGTTCTGTGAGGAGGGATGAAACCTCAATGTCCATTACATAAATCATGACTGGGAAATAAAACCCCAATGACTATTAGGAGGAACAAAACCTCAATGCCTTAATATATTATATGCAACATGAAAAAAACCTAGTACTGCCAGGATGAATAAAACCTCAATGCCTAAAACATGCTTAAAATATTGTAATATATTACTAGTCTAAATCTCACATGCATAATAGGATAGTCAAGATTACAAGTTCAAATGCAAAAATGGATGAAACCATCCAACATATGGAACGTGATCATAGCCATTCCCCCAACCCCTTTGAAGGTGGACCTGACCCTATGTCAAAATTTCAACATCTAGGGTGGGAAGAATTCCTCACCATGTCTAAGCACTATGGCAACACCCTAAACAACAAATTCAGGCAAAAGCATTAGGTACACAACACGAGTATGGAAGAAGTATGATGGCTTTGAGTGAGCCAATATATTTGAAGTTTATATATCTCTGCTTGGATCTAGCTAGGGACATGCTTGACTAGAGGGATTTACACCCCTTTCAAGACCATATGGAGCTAATTTGGTCCAAATCTATGTCCTCTTTGGCAAGTTATTAAGGTAAATCCTATTATATGAAAATGCATATACCTTAAAAAATCAATAGAAATTTAGACTCATCAGGATATGACATATATATTATCTAAAAATGTGAATCTACCCCCACCCCCACCGTGATTAATTTAGATTTATATTTTGAGCCAGTTTGCAAATAGATATCCTAATGATAAGAAATACATGATTCTTAAGATGGTAATTTTCCTAATAAAATACCAAGAATGCATATTTTAAACCCTAATGACGTTACCAAATATCTGATGTATCTAATCTTAATATTCTGTAAACATTTGTATAAAATATGTCAAACCTTTTATTGTATGATAGAAACTCCAAGCTAACTATTCTACATGATGTAATATGTCTGGTGACATTAAGGGATGGGTTAGGATGGCCATAAAAGGAAAAGAAAAACCTAATTTGTTCATAAGAAACTTATATATAATTTTAATGTATGATTGTGGATATATGCCATTTACTAGGTTTGCAGAGTGAAGTGACTCCCAAATTGATTAGGAATCTGAATTAGGCATGTCAGATTACTCCTCTTTCATGATTGTCTCATCCACTTGTTCTAAAATCATAATGTGTAATTTATTGAAGTGTTTGATAAGTATAAGTACATGCTTAGCATATAATAATGTTTGATCTATTATTTCCTATGATTAGATTTGGTTTTGTATATCTATTAACTTTCAACATTTGAAAATATATGATTTTTTTTTATGTAACTATTGGTGTACCTAATTATAAGTAGGGTGACACAAATGATGATGATGTTCTCAGCTCAGGGAGCCTTGGTCCCATGTATGATCAGATTCTCAGCTCTTCGAGCCTTAGACCTATGTATGATGAAGAACAATATAATGGAAACAGACAAAAAACACTCTTTTCCTTTTCCAATGAAACTATTTGGATAACTACTTTATTTTTCTATTTATATCGTCAAGCTATTTTATATTGCATAATAGATTTCCATATTGTAGTAGTTATGTTTTATGAGCACTAGGTACTTGATGCACTTGTGCTAATAACATTTCAATATTTAGGTTCATATATAGCCAAAATGAATACAAGTGTGGGTGAAGTGAGCATGAGTTAGGTATATCAATATTTTAGATCATGTCTTCTACATGTATAAATGCAACTTCCACTTATATATCTAATCTAACTTTAGAGCAATACGATGTCATTCTGCTATATATGCGCATTTGTATTTCACTATTAGTGAAAATATCTTTTACAACAGTTTATTTTCTACTTTACATTAGGTGTCAACTATTGTATTAGATTACATAGTCTTATAGGGGGTTCTTTATACAACATGTGTTGCACATGTTGTAATATATATGTTTTATACAACAATTAGTGCACATTGTAGTTCATGTGAACACACGTTGTAATAGAACTTTTTTATACAATATGTTGAGGAAAAAAATACACCTAAGCACATGTTTCAAACTTAGGTCCAAAACATAGTCACTGAATGATTTTTATTTTTATATATACCACATCCATTCTTTATTGTACACATACAATAAATCGTGTATACACCTATTGAGAAGAAAAGGAAAACATGCCTAGATGCAAGGTTGAACCAGCAATCTACAAATATAGTTAATATCTTAGTGTCTCTTAGCATTAGCAACGTCTGTCTTGTATCTGTTATGCAACATATATATTAAAATATTTATTTATATATATATGTATATATATAAAATTGAGGTGGGGCATGACTTTTGCTTTCCCCTAGATCTGCCCTGGGTTGGAGTCTATTATGTGATCTTAGTATAGGACAATCTTACAATATGTTATATGACTCTGGTCTATTACAACATGTATATATTACAACATGTGAAAGTATGTTGCGTGATTATGGTATATGACTGTTGGTTAGAGTATGTTGTGTAATTATCATCTATTATAATATGTTAGCGTATGTGACTATTCAATGAGTTAGCATATGTAACTGTTACAATGGATGGAGCATGTTGTGTAATTATAATTTTTTACAATGAGTTTGAGTATGTTGTCATATTACAATTTATTACAACAGTTTAGCACATTTATTGTATCATGTATACTACAATGAGTTTTGTCTATTATTTATAAATTTTCTTGTATAAAAACACTATAAAAACTTACAAATAGACTTATTATAATAAATATGCTAACTACAATATAAAATAACTATTCTGATAAAATTGAATATTTTCGTCCATTTGATTTATCTAAACATTGTTGGTATGTATGCCCAGAGATCCAATCATATGATGATCATTACAGGACATTAAATACCTGATTTCATAATGATAAAGTTAATTCTATCGATTATGTTTGTCTCAATCATGAGATGATGACACATACATATTAGATGTCTAAAGAATGATGTTACTCGATGACATATGTCTTCAGGCTGACGACCTGAACAATGAGATCAAATATATGATAAGAGTATGTATGTATATATGTATATATATGTATGTATATATATATTCTTTTTATGTCCCTAGTCGAATAATATTGTGGAAGAAAAATAGACAACAATAATAATTAAGACTAGAGTCTGTGTTGGTTCATGACAGAGTCACATTAGTCATGATATGTGATATCACACCAAATACAGGTACATGTTAGAAGATAGTGTATCATACAGACCCACCTTGAGAGTGATATAGGGAGACCATATAATGATAGTCATAATTAGCTCTCATAGTAATGGTAGTGATTGTGGTTCTTAGACCTAAAGTCACCACACTCATCGCATGTCGTTTGATGTATGATGACATCATCCAACATGACCTTGAATAAGGGTTGCATAAAGGTGGTACTCATGTCAATTTTGACACATGGGGATTGAGTATGAATGATGTCAAATAGAATTTGTCCCTCCTACAAGAGACTGATATCCATGGCACTTGATGAGCGAGATTGAGAAAACATATGAGCATACTCATGTGACTCAATATGTGATGTGTGAGGTTACATACATCTTAGACAGTATACTCTAGTTCAAGGAACAACGATTGAACATTGAGAGGATGATGTTTCCATGCCTCGAGTTCAATCTAGGTATCAAAGACAAAGGACCTATACGATCTTTGTAACACTGATCATGGATTGTAGGTTGAAGTTGTTCTCCAACTTTCCAAATTACTTGAGTAGCAATGATGTGTTGCTTGATACTGCTCATTGCTTGTGATGTCATAAATTGGTTATGCATATTCACTGCCAACGTAAATTGGGACATATAGGGTCACACACATAGGATGCACCTGGAATAGGAGTTTATTCATGAATGATGTTTAACTTGATTACTAAAGTGTTTAGGTATTCAATTCAAATAACAGTTATTGAAAATTGGCTGACTGGAGTGTGAATCGATCAATTCAAGTACTGAACTGATTGATTCAAGTGTCAAGTCAATTAGAAACAACATTGGCTGAACAATACCTGAATAAGGCATGAACCGATTGGTTCACTTAGTGAACCGTCTGGTTTAAGATCTCAAACAACCGATTCAAGTTGCGAACCGCCCGATTCAACGATCAATATGATTGGATCAAGGATTGATGATGACGTCATGTTGTGAATTAATCGAATATTGAATGCTAGTGTGATTTGAAAAGGGAAAAGAACTGAACCGATCGATTTTACAGTTGAATCAACATGTTCACCTATGAACTGACCGGTTCAACAGTCAACCGACCGATTTATCATTCGTAGCTTCCAGAAAATTTATGAAGATATGTCTCTTCGACTCCCAGATTAACTACAAATGTTGACCCTGACCCTCCTAAAAATAGAGGGGTAGTGGAGTCCTTCTAAGAACAACAACAATAAGCTCTGACAATTGTTCTGTTCTCACAATTATGGTAACATGAGAACCCGAGAAAGTCCTACTCGTCAAAGGGAGGGATAACAAGGGAGAGACAATTGGGAGAGCAAGTCGGTGCTAGCACACTGACTAGAATGGACAACTCCTTCTTGACCGTTCTAAAAGAACGACAGGAGTTTTTGATGGTTCACATGGACTATTATAGAGGAGAGGACTTTGCCACCCGCTAGGAGGACGCAGTCAACCACCGTATGTGGTGATCAACCAGGAGGCCGCTACCGACAGCCGTCCAGGTGCGACTTGAAAAAGAAGTACGCTGCAACAATCATTGTTGCTGGATTTGCTCCGTAATCAGGTATATGTCTTGCAACCCTCTTTTTCATTACATAGTTGTTGATGTTATCTACTGTATGACAGTAAAATTTCTATTTCCATTGCCGTATCTGATGTTTTATTTTTCAACAAACATTTTATTCACATATACTAAACAAGAGATGATAGTTACCATAATCCATGTCAAAAATTCACTACATAGATTTTGTAGTGGTTGACCATAACCTTTTCCTATTGAACTTTACAATATGACTCCCATGCATGTTGCTCCATCTCCCGTCCGCCAAGCTTTTCTTTGCAAATTCTTCATAATCTCTCTTTTCCTAACTCTCATGATCTCTAGATGGTGAAAGAAAAAATGTGTGTGGTGACCTTCTTCCCCATCCACATCTTTTCCCTTTTATAGGTTCTCTCTATAACCACGAAGTAGTAGAGGGTAACCATAACCACCCGAGGTAGATAGTAACTACCGTAATCATCAAGGAGTAGAGGGTAACCAACCAAGATAGGGATCCACTACCATAACTACCAAATAATAGAAAGCAAAAACTAATGAGATTGAAATCAATCTAATTAGAGACCAAATAAAACATATTTTGCGAGCCGTACAAAAAACATATACACATTTTCTAACATATGTTTGTTTTTGCGGGCCACAGAGAAAACATATACAGATATTCTAACATAGGTTTCCTATTCCACTTGGCTTTCTACAAGTCAAACATGAGTTATATCATGTAGAAAAACTATAGAAAACCAACTACTTTCAAATTGGGACAATGTTGAATTTCCGTATATATAAGTTGTTTATTATTTTAACCATCGTTGGGAACTAACTGTGTGTTATATAGATCATTCTTGACAATTGTTTCACCTACAACCTAGCAAGCGATTGCTATGTCATGAACTTATACATGCTTAAAGAGCAAGCAAACGGTTTTCGAATTTGAAACGGAATCTAGGATGATTTACCCTACTGCTTAATTGTTGGACTGATAATTATTTGTGCAGATGTGTGGTTGAGACTTGGGAGACAACTGAATTGACAACTCTGACTTGGGAGACAACTGAATTGACAACTCTGATTGTCCAGAACCTCCAAATTTTCATGCTACTGCATCTCAGAAGGCAACACCAGCAGGAGTGCTGCCAGCGAAGCAGCACACACCAACCAGGCAACCACGACGTCCACGACCCAGCTGATTCGGACAATGGCCTTCTTGATTGTCCAGAACCTCCAGCTTCAGCCCCGTTCTTCATGGTCGTCCCCACTTGGAGCGGACCCATCCACATCCCCAAATGCGCACGCATTCGCCTCCACAAATGTCGGGAGAGTGTCAGAATAAATTCAGAAGCTAGCCAGCGAGCGATGATGAGGACGAGATCGTCTCCCATGTTTTTGACAGAAATTAGCTTCCTCCTCCCCATTTGCGCCGTCACTCCACCACCTGCCGGCCACCTCTTTCCCACTATTTAGCTAGAACTGATTTTCCTACTTTTTGTATTGCCTGCACGGACCAATGCAGGCCTCTTTGGCGGCGGCTCATCTCTTGGCCACCTCTTACCGTCATTCCCCTTCTCTTCCTCCCTCTCACCTCCTCCTCCGCCGGTTGGGCCTCCGCGCCAGCAAATCCCTCTCGGCCTCGTCAACTCCTTCTACCGCGCCCCGCATTTTGGCCTCCCGCTTTTCCTCCAGATCGCTATGGCGGCCATTGTATCCAGCTAGCCAGAATGCGAAACTCCAGGCAGGCGCCGTCTCGGTGCCTGGGAGCGCCGGCGGCGAAGATGATGTCGTCCCTGTCCCTGCTGCTCCATCCGCCGCAGCTTCTGGGGGAGTCTGGAGGAATGTGGAGCTCGCCGTCCTCTTTGCGGCGTGGTTTATCTTCAACATCTACTTCAACATCTACAACAAGCAGGTAAGTGCATGCGCCCTGCGACAGCCTCCTACTAGCTCTGAACTGGTCCTAATCCTTAGAATACTCCAGTAACTGACTTGATTAATTATCTGACAAATGCTTAGGTTCTGAAGGTTTTCCCATATCCAGTGACCGTTTCAGCTTTTCAATTTGGACTTGCCTCTGTTCTCCCGCTCCTCCTGTGGTCCACAGGCCTACGCAAGAAGCCCAAACTCTCCTCCTCTCAGGTAGGTAGCCGCAGCAACTTGTTTTCATTCTTTGACTGTTCAGTGTTTTTTTTTCCTCCTTCATAAGTTTTGGTCCTGAATTTATGTAGAGCAGCTTCTGGCCATCCTCCCTTTGGCGGTGCTGCACACGTTGGGAAACCTGTTCACCAACATGAGCCTCGGAAGCGTCAACGTCTCCTTCACCCATACCATCAAAGCAATGGAGCCATTCTTCTCGGTTCTTCTCTCTGCCATGTTCCTTGGACAGGTATAACATGATTCTCCTTCTCTTAGTTTAGTGTAAGATTTTTTTTTCTTTACTGACCGACCATTGGCGAACGGTGGTGCAGTAACGCTTCTGCTTAGCTATTCGGATGTGTGCTAAATGTTTCAGTCAGTTGGATGTTTGATTGAAATTCTAATTTAAACAAAACCAATATGACACATTTTATCCCATAAAAATAATATAGATTTTTTAAAAGAAAATAATGCCTGCAATATCATACTTTCACCTCTTTAATTGACGTTTTTGGATATGATAGCTGAAAACCATTGATTGACTTGGCAAATTTCAGTAAAATTAAGAAATCGTTATCAAAATTGTTAAAAATTTGAATATTGCTTGGAGTTTTCCGTTTATCTTTCAAATTTTTATAATATGAAAAGCTAGTTGAGGTTGAAAGAACATGAAGATATGAAAAAGAAGGAAGCAAGTGCCATACTCAATTGTGTTGAATTTCAAACAGTAAACACTTATTTATTTCTAAATAAAAAATTGCCATGTAATGATAGTATTTTGAACAAAAGTGTGCTACAAGAATAATTTTCTGAAGGTGGTACACTTGCTATTTAATTGAGCACAAGTATACCATAATGTCCTTTTTCCTTTTAGAAAACTCCCCACATAAAATCTATACTGAAAACGTAAACCGTACGTCTTAGTTTCAGATAAGTTTATGCTATAGCACTGAAACATATCAAGCCTTGACTTTTCCCCCTTTCAAATTTTCCCGACTATGTAGCAGTTATATGAAGAAAACATGCTCCCTGAAATCACGTGCTTTATCCATGTCCTACGTGATCCTACTGACGGTTACCTTTCAGTGACATACTCCCTTGAATAGTTCCCGATTTCTCAATTTCCACCATTTTGCATGCACAGGCGCCCACACTGTTCGTCCTAGTATCGCTTGTGCCTGTGGTGGGGGGCGTGGCTCTGGCTTCACTGAGCGAGGTTTCTTTCAACTGGTATAGCTTTTCTTCGCGTCTGCATGAGGAGTGAATGGACAATTCACAAAATTTCGTGACATAAAGGATGTTTCCCGTGCTGACAGGTATGGCTTTTGGAGTGCAATGGCTTCAAATCTGGTCAATCAATCTCGAAATGTCCTCAGCAAGAAACTGATGGATGACAAAGAGGTAATATGTTTTACCAAGATTATCATAATATACATGACATAACACGGGGACCTACCTTCTGCTACACTCGTGGGATAATAATGTGGTACCACAGCACATGAAGATTCAGTAATGAGCTTCGGTTCTACCTTGACTACCTTACAGAGGCCAGATATCAGTGGCAGTACAGCTATTTCTTTTTATTGTCGCATCTAAAGTTCGTATTTTCCATCTTGCGTTGCTTGCAGGATGTCATAGACAACACAACTCTCTTCTCCACAATGACAGTTATGTCATTCATAATGCTGGTGCCCGTGACGTTGGTTGTGGAAGGCGTTAAATTCACCCCGGATTATGTACAATCTGCTGTAAGTTGGATTTTTGAATTTAGATTCAATTGATATGGACGGAGCACCAAGTATAGATGCTAATAAAGGCTGAATGTTAACTATCAGGGTTTGAATGTAAGAGAGCTATATGTGAGATCTTTCTTGGCCGGCATTTGTTTTCAGGCTTATCAGCAGGTTAGTTTGTCTATAGGTTTACCTTTACATTGTACCTATCAATGAAAGCAAACCCAGCAAGCGACTTGAAGGCTTCAGTTTATTTACTAGGGATTTTGTTTATCCTATCCCATAGACAACTTACTCGACAAATGTATCCAGTGGGGTTGGAATAGGACTGGCAATCGGATGGGTCAAATCAGGTCCTGACCCGTAAAGTGAATTTCGGGTTTAATTGGGATCCTAAATTGGGTTTCTACTATAAATATTATGCAATGTGCAAAATTATGATATATTTGAACTTCACATTCTTTGTAGGACATGTCAAAAATGTTATGAAGTATCCGTATTAGACGTACGTCAAGGAAATTAAAAAAAAAAGCTCATTTTGGGTCATTTCAGGTTGCTCTCGGGTTGAACAGGTCGGGCTTGGGTCATTCGGGCCCCTACAAACAAAAACTTGCACTTATGCCTGTATTTTGGTTTGGAACCAAATGAGCATTCCGGGTTTAATGCGGGTCTTTTCGGGTCTGACATTTGCCAGTCCTAATTTGGAACCCATTACCAACAAAGAGACTAAGCCGTGGAACAGGGCACGATTTGACTGGAGGCTGTAGTGTTTACTATCAAGCTTAACAGCAAATTCAGCCGCTTCAATCTATCTAACAGAAATGACCATTTGAGTGGAATAAATAGGAATTTAGCATTGGGACTCCTGATAAGAGCTATTAGCAAAAAAATCTCTATAGTTGCATCTTGTCGCTTAATAAAGTAGTCTAGTTAATCTTTTGGGTAGATAAATGCAAATAAAAGAGAATTTCCTAAGATGAATAGGGTGACGAGGGGTTAGTATTTGGATTCGGTGTAGTCATTTTTGGCTAGCTAGTAAGAACCACAGCAATTAGATGTAGTCAAGGTGTGGTTGATTCTGGTGAAGGAAATTGGGGCAAGTTCAGCTCAATACCGGTAAAGTTTGTCTATCGGTGGTTATCGTAAAAATTGAAGACATCTACCTCTGATAGCAGTCGGATAATGTTGTGGACGTCTCTACATGATGTGTAATTACCATTAGTACGTAGCAATCTTACAAACGTGTCATGTTGCTATACGTAATTATAATTCCCATACGTTCATGTCTCGTTAATTACTTTATAAGTTACTACCATTCTTGGAACATTCAGGCCAACTTTTGGCTCTGACTTATCAGACAAGCTCTTTGATTATTTGCAAGTTAATCAAACCAACAAATACATTAACTTCTGTATAGGCAAGTGTCATGATTATTTACATCATTTATTTAGAGTTAACTATCAGTTTTAGGTCGAATCTTTTAAAAGCATATCTAAACCCAAAGGTCCAAAAAGTGTTTTGGATTGACAAAATCTCTCTTTCATATGAACAGCAAATGGCAATTGAACTCTAACATCTTGGTCATGATTAGCATGACCGGGGGCAATGTCACCATTGTTCACACCATAGTGGGTAGTACCGGGGGCGATGTCATCATTGTTCACATGATAGTGGGTAGTGTCATCGCTACCGTCTAATGGATCTCTGTTCAGTTGCATTTTCTCTACCTTATCATCACCACATGATGAATTACATAAGACATTTTAAGTAAATACATTATCAATATTGTTATGTCCTTGGTATTGATTTCATTTGAGGATTCATGAAGCAATTTTGATCACCCTGCTCTACAAAGAAAATTTGTGAACTAAGATCACATAATATACACGTTAACTATGAAAACAAAACCTGCCATACACATAAATAAAACATGTCATTTCTTGTCTATTCAGCTTGAACTGAATTTGATGCCTATTTTTGAATGATTTCTTCTATGGCAATGATTCTATCTGGCGAAGCACCAGACCACTGGTGTAGTGATTTACTAAATACGTGCAATCGAACCCGTGTCAAAGTTAGTGTACATATTTTTAATTCTTACATTAATCTCTGGATTTAGGTATAGTTATACCACAAGCGTACACATTTACAGTCGTAATTTTGTTTTTATTTGAACTCTGGTATAAATCTACAAGATCATATACCAGAGCAACTCTTAGTAACATTCCTCCTATGTCAGTAGTGAGGTTTGTTTCTCTTAAATAGAGACAAAATCAAGCCCCCGTAGACTAATTTTTATAATGTCCAAAAGAAAATAGCTAACAAACAGTAATGCCACTGCTATGGTTTGATCTTCTAGTCGTGCTATTTATGTGAGCATAAACTATTGAACGGGACGTTCAAAAGCTGCATGCTGGCCCCAAGAATGATCGGATTCCCTACAAATAGGAGCTAATGTTCCTGGAACTTGCAGGTTTCATATGGGATACTAGCCAGAGTATTGCCAGTCACGCACTCAGTGTCTAACTGCGTCAAGAGAGTTGTGGTCATTGTTGCGTCTGTACTCTTCTTCAGAACTCCAGTGTCTCCCATCAATTCGATTGGTACACTCCAACACAAAATGCAAATTCTTTTTAACTTTATTCCATATAATATAAGTGCTAACTTGTAAGTTAGAACGTTTGGTTGAATTCTATTTTGTTGAACATACTAAGTTTTATATTTCCTATTACAAATGCATACTATTTTCTTTTCTTGTCAATTTGCAGGAACAGGAATAGCTCTAGTCGGCGTTTTTCTCTACTCAAGAGTAAAGGGAATAAAGCATAAGGCCTCGTGATGGAAGCCGACTGCAGGAAGCACTTGTCATCTAGGTTGCGTTTGTTACGTGGTGAATCATGGTGATAGCGAATGATGTTGAAACAAAAATGTTGTTTGTTTGCCATGGTGATAGAGAATTATGGTGAATCCGTGGTGAATTTTGATCTATTTTTGTCCCCATAAAAAAGCGTGGTGATTCATGGTGAAAGAAGTTTCTTTCAAGACTCCACTACTTATTTAGACAAATGTGCAAAAAAACGTTTTAATAAATTTTCTTACTTGTGTATGAGTGTTTTTTATAAAAAAAATTCCCCTCCCCATCACTATAACCATGTAACAAACAATTTTTTTTAAGTTTTTCACCATCACCATCCATATCACCATGCACATATTACCAAACAATACATTTTAATAATTTGCTTATCACCATCACCATCTTTATCACCATCACCGTCACCATCACTATCACCATCAATTTTATCACCACGTACTAAACACAATATTAATAACTCATCTTCCTACGCAAGGGCATTGCAGTCATTTTCAAGTAGTTTTAGAATATCGGCCCAGTCAGGAATCACTTATGTAGGCAAACTGATAAATACTTAATAGCGGTATCTAACAGGAAATGTTACATGCAATTTCTACAAATATATCTGTAATTTTCACCCAGGCGAGTAGCGAAAATGCAGATATTGTAAAGCCCTGATCAAAATATATAAGTAACAAGAAAATCCCGCAAATTGTATTTACGGCTTATGTGGTAAATTCTAGATTCTCCCTTGATAAATATAACTCTAGTTGCTGCTATATTCTCATTGAGTGGTAGATCAGAAGAAAGGAAACATCTGTGCTGAGAATCTATTGTTACAAGTGCAACCTGTTAACAAACCCTAGAAGGTAATGAAGACGAAGAAGAGAGGGAAGCGAGAAAGGTGGGAGCGGAAAAGCAATTTGATTGAATATGATTTGTGTATTCAGTTCGAGGGATTTCTCCAGAGTCCACAATCCATTTATACAAGTGACGTACTGGTCACGCCAGCCTTAGTCGGGCTATGCTACCCTGTAATCGGGTCAAGCCCAAATACATAATGTTACAAAGTGATTAAACTAGGTCGAGCTATATTACTATCCCATACCCCTTTCAAACTGGACGAGGTATCGCTGAGACCTAGTTTGTTACAGAAGTTGTGGACATGTTTTGGTAGAGCTGTAGTCAACACATCAACCACTTGATCAATAGTGAAAATATATGAGATAACAAGATGTTGGAGAGCAACTTTCTCCCAGACAAAGTGATAATCAATCTCAATGTGTTTTGTTCTTGTCTGAAACATATGAACGTCTGTCAACTGAATGGCACTCTTATTGTCATAGAATATTGTAGTAGGCTAAGACAGAGGGACTTGGAGATCTCTAAGAAGATGACAGATCCATGTGATTTCAGTTGCTATTGTTGCTAAAGCACGATATTCTGCTTCTGTGTTGGATCTAAGCACTGTTGGTTGCTTCTTCGAGCTCCATGAAATACAAGTCTGACTAAGAAAATTAGCAAATCTTGTGGTAAATCTACGTGTAAGAGGACACCCGACCCAGTTCGAGTCACAGAAAGTAGAAATGTGTATAGTAGCAGAAGGTTTAATAGAGAGACCACAAGTTAGAGTGTCTTTAAGATATCAAAGTATCCTTTTGATTGATGAGAAATGCATATTAGTATGTGCATCCATGAATTGTGACAAGTTGTGTTTACAACATATGTAATATCAGATCTGGTAATAGTTATATATAGTAAACAACCCACCAGTTTTCAAAACAAATTGGGATCATAATAGAGTTCATCGGACGATAATTATTTTTAAATTTTGTGGAATAGGTAATGTTATTGGTTTGCAAACCAACATCTTAGCTTGAGTTAGCATGTCAGCTATGTATCTCTCTTGATGCATCACAATGCCAATTGTTGTTTGATGTAGTTGAATCCCCAAGAAGTAATGTGCATCACCAAGATCTCTCGAGCTAAAGATGTTGCTCGACTTAGTTATGAAGGAATTCAAGTAACTCAGATTATTACTAGTGAGAATGATATCATCCACATATAGGAGATACATTGTGGCAGTATCATTTTTAAAAATGAATAGGGTGGGTTCCACAGTGGTGGATGCAAAGCCAACTGATAACAAAAAAATCACTCAATTTATTAATCCATGCACTTGGTGCTTGTTTTCAACCATACAACAGTTTATGTAATTTATAGACATGTGATGGATATGTCTAATTGACGAAACCAGAGGGTTGGTCCAAATAGACACATTTTGAGATCACCATCTACAAGCACACTACAAATATCCTCAACTTCCATCCAAAGTAGCCATCAGAGTAAGGATAATTTTAGTAATATACGTTTTAATGAAATGAGAAAAGGTTTCAATGTAATCAACCCCTTCTTCCTGGGTGTATCCACATGCTAGTAATCTAGCTTTAAACCTCTATAAACTACCATCAGCACACAAGAACACCCATTTCTATCCTGTAATAATATGATCAGTTGGTCTGGGTACTAAAGACCATGTGATATTTTGAGTTAAGGCTTGAAGTTCCTTTTCCGTAGCTTCTTTCCAACGCGCATGTTTGAGAGTTGTCTTGATAGTTTCAGGAAGAAGAGGTGTAGTATTAGTGAGCATGGCATATTTAGGATTGGGTTTCTGAATGCCATCCTTAGCTCTAGTGATCATGGGATGAACAAATGGCGAGTGAATAGAAGATAATGTCTTTGAGTCTAATTGTCAGCCATTAGAGCTTGATAAAATAATTTCACTTTGACTTTAGTATCTGTAGGTGATGACTGAGAGACATCTAAAGTACAAGCAACACTATCATTGTTATTTGAGAAAGATAGTCATTCATGCGAGTTTGTTTTGTTTAAGGTGATGTCAAAATTAACATGTTTTGCAATAGTATTCATGTAACACCCCCTTAAGCATACATGTTATAGTTGAAGCAACTCCCACATTTTCCATAACATGTGATACTTGGCCTAAAGGGATGTTATAAACATGATAATCATTGCAAGTGAAGTAAACAATCACCATGCATTAGTATTAATGATTAATACATTACTATAGAAGAAAAGTACTACGATTTGAGATTTTCAATATATGATCTAACATGTAAACATGATTTAGAATAGTGAAGGAAATTCTAGTCTAAGTGATTGGATCATCTAGGTAGATGGTACCCCACCAGGAAAGCCCTTCAGAAAACTTTGAGCTATTCCTTAGGCTGATCTTCGTATGGCTCTATCCTCGATGTTTCTCCTTACCTTTGGGAGCCGCGACCCCAGCCATGCATCAAACAATTTCTAAGTGGATTGAAAATATTATATCTTAAAGAAAATTCATGAATTAAAAATAAGCTTGAAAAATTATACATTGAAGAAAAAATACATTACTGTTAGACACATTCTTTTATCTTAACCTATATAAGAATCCTCAATTTTTCACATAAGTGTCTCTTCTCTTATGCACCAAAGTTCCTTTTGTATTGCATCAAAGTGTCTCTTCTCTTAAGCACTGAAGTGCCTGTAATGCTCGGGCCCACTGTCCAAGACTCTAGTAGAGTTTCAAGAATGACGATTGGAACCACAAACCACCACTAGCCTTAACTGCACACTTTTTCCTCACTCACACACAAGACGGGGTTAACTTCCCGACTGATCACCCATCCTAGTACTACTCCAAGTTGAGCACGCTTAACTATAGAGTTCTTTAGTGATGGGCTCCTGGAAAAGAAGGTACACCTTGGTGATATGGGTAGTCTAATCATTCCTTTTGAGATCATTCTATCCAAAGCCTCAAATCATGGGATGTTAAAATCTCCCCCACTTAGAATTTTGACGTCCTCGTCAAGGCTCAACTATATGGCCTCATAATATTACCCCATTTAAGTGAAGACCCAGAATGGCCCATGGACACCCAGCTCCCGATCACGCAAGGGTGGCTACATCACCATGGACAACCCTTTCCTACATGCCTGGACCGCACGACTCAAGACTGGCATGCCACGTGCCCATGTAGGCCCCACCTATTGGAGGGGAATTGACTCTGATACCATTTGTAATGCTCAAGCACACTGCATAAGACTCTAGTAGAGTTTCAGGAATGACAACTGGCCCCACAGACTACCACTAGCCTTAACTGCGTGCTTTTTCCTCACTCACGCACAAGACGGGGTCAACTTCCCGACTGGTCATCCATCCTAGTACTGTAACATCCCTGACCTGGGTCATGAACTAATCCTAGGTGTTTTGCTTAATTATGTAATTAGATACTTGTGATTATCTTTTGGTATGTAATTAAATCTCCTAAGGAACATACATTTCTATTTCTGTCCCTTTTGAACAATGTTGTAATATTGTTTTGTAATACAAGGACCTATGTGCAAATTACCCAATTAAAAGGGGTTTACTTAAAAATTGCACATGTCAAGATGTTCCTTTGGTGTTGAGACATCATAATAATGAATATGATAAAGTATGGTGGATTCTCCAAGCTTGGGCACCAAGATGCAGCTTGTGGAGCAATCCTTGTACTTAAAACTCTAGTTTTGGTGTAAAGTGCAATTTACCCAAAATATGGGGTGCAACTTGTAAAATACACCTTCTAGATTATCTTTTATGACTCTTGACATCATTAAGAGTAAGAATGATGAAGATTCCACTTCAATTGAATAATTAAATAAGAATGATAACCCTTATAAATTAAATGATCAAGTTATAAGTCTAATAACCCTTCTATATGTGCAACTTAGTAAGAAGTTGGCTTTCTTCACATTTAGACCTTGGGTTTAAGATGAGTTTTGCTTAAGTATGGAAGGGAGAAACGTGGTTTATAATAAGGGAAGGACCTAGAGGAGATATGGAGAAACAAGTTGTCCTTATGTTGAAATTTCACCTAAAGTATATATACACCTTTTCTCACTTAGCAAGGATCGTTTCCTTCACTTCCTTTCTTATCCCCTTGCTAAGACCGACATAGAACAGAGCTCTGGAGAAGAGGAGAATGGCCAAGCAGTTCTAGGTAAGCTTTGATCATCATCTTGCTCGAATTCATGGAGGAATTCATGGTGCAAGGTTGGTTTTATGGTCTTCCTTACTTGTTTCTTCTTTCTAGCCATCTTTTCCCAACCTTTCCTTGGAGAAACACCCTTGGCCGACCTGTGGAGCTCAAGACACCGTTAAAGACTTGAAGCTTGGAAGCTTGGAGCTCAAGGAATGACCTTAAGGCGGGTTTTATAACTCTAAACCTTATGCTTTATTTATACATCTTTTTCTATGCATATAGTTGCTAGTTCTTCTTCTTCCCTATCTTCCCTTGCATCCTTGCAAGCAAAATCGTGAAGAACTGCTACTGTTCTTGAGGTATAAGATAAGGGCATTAATTCCTATGCTTATCCACAGATTTCCACTTTACCAAACGACCTCCACCAATTGCCCATACGGTTTACACAACCGTTTGGTGGGCAAACGGTTTCAGGGTTGTATGAAGGCAAACGGCCTTCAAGACCGTTTGGTCGCATTGACCAAGCGATGACCGTATGGGAATCTTGTTTATAATTATGTAGGTTAATCACCCACAAAATTTGAGGGGTTAACTCCAAAGGAATCGTGAGATATAAGCAAATCAATTAGCAAATCCAATTGAATTAAGTTCTGATTTTCAATCTGTTTAATTTGCCCTTTTAGGGAAAATGGTCTCGAGACCATTTAAGATGGTTGACCAAGCATTGACCGTTTGGGATTACTGTTAATAATGATGTTGATTAATGAATCACCAAATTTGATGGATTAATTCCAAACGAGTTATGAGTTGAAGGTTGATTAATAGGGCAAATCCTAATTGAAATCAGTGCTGAAATTCCTATGAGTTAATTAGTGATTTTGGGTTGATTAGCCCAAACGGTCTCAAGACCGTTTGGGGAATCATCCAAACGGTCTCAAGACCGTTTGGGGATCACCCAAGATCGTTTAGAGGTCTGGGGTCAAGTATAGTTGACCAATTGAAGGTCCAAAGGTACCAAATCATATTGCAATTAAGTGTACTGATGTGATGATCAATTCAATAGATCAAACCTTGATGAATTTTCTCTAGAGTCCAAAGGATGGATGAGCAAACGGTCTCAAGACCGTTTGGAACTCATCCAAACGGTCTCAAGACCGTTTGGTGTCAACCCAAGACCGTTTGGAGGTCTAGGGTTAAGGTAATTTGATCAATTGAGGGCCCAATTACAGTGGGTTATTGAAATAATCAAATTGCTGATTTGTGACTTAATTAAGGTTCAACCCCTATCAAATCAACTTAGATTTTGATGAATTCTTGGGCAAACGGTCTCAAGACCGTTTGGAGGTTATCCAAATGATCCCAAGACCGTTTGAGCCAAGTTTGAGCCCGATTGGAGGTCAATTGATGGGATCAACTTCGATTTGATTCACATTGTTGAGTGTTGATTGTTGAATGTTTATAGACCTTAATTGAACCAACTCCAACCCTAATTGGATATCAATTGAGGATCAATTGAGTGACCAATTGGTTAAGGCTAACCCTAATTGTCTCAATTGATAAGTGGTTAGCAAGCTTGAGACCAATTGAAGGCTTCAACATAGGAAACCCTAATCGAGTTTACCCTTTGAATCACCTTGGAGGTCCATGCGATCTTGAGCTTTTAGGACCATACGACTTCAGGACCGAATGAGTTCATACGACTTCAGGACCGAATGGGTTCATACGACTTCAGGACCGAATGAGTTCATACGACTTCAGGACCGAATGAGTTCATACGACTTCAGGACCGAATGATTTCATACGACTTCAGGACCGAATGAGTTCATACGACTTCAGGACCGAATGAGTTCATACGACTTCGGGACCGAATGAGTTCAAACGACTTCAGGTCCGAATGAGCTCAAACGACTTCAGAAGTCAAACTATGACTAAACGGTCTTCACCCCATCTTGGGCAAACGACCTCAAGATCGTTTAAGGGTAAACGGTCTTGAGTGTCATGCGGTCTTGAAGTCAACCAAAGCTAAACGGTCTACAACCTTAAACGATCTCAGGATCGTTTGAAGGTTGAAGGTGTGAAACCTATTGGGGACTTTTAAGGATAAGTATGCCTAATGCCTTGAAGGCTTAGATGGTTTGATGGTTGTTCAACCTAAACCCTAATGATACCTAGGGACATTAAGGGTCAAGTGGTTAGTATATTAACCCATGTTATGATCAATGGTGAACTTTACCAAAATACCCTTTATGGATTCAAGTAGGTAACCCCTTTTTATCATGCAAACCCCAATGGTTACAATGGTGATGACTTGGCTAGGCTTATCAATGTTGATTAGACCTAACCCAATCTAGAGGGATGTAATCATCACCTATGAGCAAGAGGAGAGAGAAAATCCCAATTATGGTTGAAATCCAAGTAAAGTACCTTCGATATATATGAATGTACATGATTAGGGTATGATCCACCTATGTGAGATCATGAAAACCCTATTTATGATAATTGATGAATCTTAATCTTATCTGAGGACTTTAATGATGATGTTTCTCATACATGGTGATGTTATGAGATCAATTCACCAATAGGTGAATAGTAAACCCTAATTGATGAAAATTAGGGAAACCTAGCTCTTATATGAGTAGGGAGATACAATTTCTTTAAATGAGTTATTTATTGTTATCAGTTGATTTAACCATGCAGGTTCCTATATGAGGATGATCATATCCAGGTATGGATGATGATACTATATTCATTGAAAGCATGTTGTTAGCTTTATGAATAAGTGATTTATCCTGATGCCTTGTTAATAGCATCTTATGAGATTGATAGGCTGTGAGAGCCATGAATACCATCAAGGTCATGCTTTAAGAGATGACTTATGATGAGAGTACAGAGAAATGATGATTATGTGAGTTAGACTTGATACATTTAGTATTCTACTTTCATAACAGATGTTCTAATGATTAATGTTTGAAAACATGTATGATGTTAAAAGAATACTAAAATGTACCTAACTAATCAAGTATAATCATACCATGTAGAGCCCTGATCATAGATCCATCATTGTCAGGAGTTAAATGATGGTGAAAAAGGTTTTCCTAAGGGAACTCCTGGATCACATACTTTTGAGTATGTGGGGAAAATGGATGTGAATGTCCTTACATCCTAGTGTAGGGATTGATGTAGATGTATCTTAATCTATCAATCCTTCACTATGGGTTATGCCGGGGTGATGTAACACTAATCTCCCGAGGAAGTCTTTTATACCGCAATCGATGAGAGATAAACAAGAAATCTTTCGATGGCGAAGAGAGTACATAATGCCACTGTGACTCTAATAGCGAAGTACCAGAATACCCTCATAAGCCATAGTAGCAGAGACATTAGATGTCCTGCATGTTGATTCTCACACTGACTGAGGAAGATGAGGTCATAAAAGAATAGTTTAATCTGTTAAATATTGTTTTAACTACTCTCAAATATACATAACTTCTTTGTGTACATTTATTCTCTTATGCTGCAATAATTATGCTTCTGGCGAAGAGTTATATCTCTCGCTGGGACGATTTTTATAATTGTCTCACCCCGTAGATTTCAACCTTTAGGTGGATGTGGGCGAGGAGGCAGAAATCCTTCAATAGGTGAAGGGCAGCATCAGCAGTACCAAGGATAGCAGTGAAGCTTCAGGTGGAGGCATTGGCTGCTATGTCATATGTAGATAGTCTACAGAGACATAGGACTTAGGATGTCGAGTCTATCCTTAGTGTTCCTTCCTTATCTAATAGAACCTTGTGCTCCTCAGGAGGAGAAGATATATAAGGATGTCTGACCCACATGAAGAGTACGTGGCGGAAAGTAGCGTTGCTGCACCACAGGGAGGTGCAAGGCACTCAGAAATGGAGCAACCCTTACCTGAGCAACCCAGGGAGCCACCCCAGTTTGACCCAGCTGAGATAGAAAACCCAGTTGTCCATGCCTTATTTGATAAGTTTCTGACAGCCATAACACACATAGCAGATAGGGTGCCACCGTCTGCACCTAGGGTACCAGCCCATCAGGAAGGTTATGGAGCTGGCAAGACTTTCGAGAGACTTCGCCGGGTGGGAGCCATAGACTATGCTGGTACATCTGACCCAGCAGATGCTGATCTATGGTTGACAGAGCTGGAAAAGGATTTCAGGATCCTTGATATTCCTGAAGCTGAAAAGGCAAAACATGCGGTATACCTCCTAAAAGGGAGTGCTGGTAATTGGTGGATGATAGAGGAGGATAAGAGACCAGGCGAAGGAATAGGATGGGAGGTTTTCCGAAGAGAATTCATCAATAGATACTTCCCTAAGACGTATCTAGATGAGAAGATCTTTCAATTTGAGAAGATTACATAAGGACACATGAACGTTAGTGAGTATGAAGCTAAGTTCATGGAGTTACTACGGTTTTGTCCACAGATGGCAGTTAGTGATGAAGAAAGAATTCGGCGTTTTGAGAAAGGATTGAATGCTGAACTAGCCACTCCTGTGTCTACCTTGGAGAATAGAGAAAGGTTTGCCACCTTTGTGGAGTCAGTAAGAAGGATAGAGAGGTCAGAAACCATGAAACAACAGACAAGTTGCAAGAAGATGTACACCCAGCCTCAAGAACAAAGGCCTAAACGTTTTAAGAAGCCAATATTTTCTACACCATCAGCTTTGTCAGGATTTCCTACCCAGACACAATGGGTGTCAAGTGGAAGTAGGGATCATAGTAGTATTCCAAGAGGACCCTCCGACATAGCATCAACATCGGTAACTGGATCGTATAGACACTTTGCACCCAAGATCTGTTACCTATGTAGACAACCGGGACACCTGGCAAGGAATTGTCCAGACAGGAATACAATAATGACTCAGCCCCAAGGACAGAGTCTGCAAGGCTCACAAGGGAGGCTCTATAATAATAGAGGACGTGGACAAACGTCCCATACAAGTCAGATGACATAAGTTTTGTTTTAATATTACATATCGGGATTCTATGTGTAGAAGATACGTAAATTTTGCTACTTTTGAATTTCTTGACTAAGTCCTAGAAGGACACAAGAAAGATAAGAATTCATATCTTACTCAATATTCTTTAAAACAATTTATAACCTCCCTTAACTGTGTATTAAAAGGATGAGATATAGATGTGATACCTGAAGAATAACCTAGAGTGATAAATTCTGCGTGTATAATGATATGAAAAGCAAAGAATAGGATGATAAGTAAAATACATACTACCTAATCTCAATACTTATATACCCTGGCCAGGTATATGGTTATTGTAGATAAGGCAAGTATGAAACTCTTAGATTGTTATCTTTTGATTACTCTGATCAGGTAATTATTTTGAAACAATCTAAGGAGTATAAGAAAAATTAAATGAGAGGATCTTAGTGAATACTTAGTGAACATACTTTGTGAACATACTTAGTGAATATACTTAGTGAATTTCCTCAGTGAATACTTAGTGATCATACTCAGTGAATTTCCTCAGTGAATACTTAGTGAACATACTTTGTAAACATACTTAGTGAATATACTTAGTGAACTTCCTCAGTGAATACTTAGTGATCATACTCAGTGAATATACTCAGTGAATACTCAGTGAACATACTCAGTGAATATACTCAGTGAATACTCAGTGAACATACTTAGTGAATATACTCAGTGAATATACTCAGTAAATACTCAGTGAACATACTTAGTGAATATACTCAGTGAATATACTCAGTGAATACTCAGTGAACATACTTAGTGAATATACTTAGTGAATATACTCAGTGAATACTCAGTGAACATACTTAGTGAATATACTCAGTGAATACTCAGTGAACATACTTAGTGAATATACTTAGTGAATATACTCAGTGAATACTCAGTGAACATACTTAGTGAATATACTCAATGAATACTCAGTGAACATACTCAGTGAATATACTTAGTGAATACTCAGTGAACATACTTAGTGAACATACTCAGTGAATATACTCAGTGAATACTCAGTGAACATACTTAGTGAATATACTCAGTGAATACTCAGTGAACATACTTAGTGAATATACTCAGTGAATACGCAGTGAACATACTTAGTGAATATACTCAGTGAACATACTTAGTGAATACTTAGCCAATATACTCAGTAAACATATTCAGTGAATACTCAGTGAATATACTCAGTGAACATACTCAGTGAATACTTAGTGAATATATTCAGTGAATACTTAGTGAATATATTCAGTGAATACTTAGTGAATATACTTAGTGAACAAACTTAGTGAATATACTCAGTGAATACTCAGTGAACATACTTAGTGAATATACTCAGTGAATACTCAGTGAACATACTTAGTGAATATACTCAGTGAATACTCAGTGAACATACTTAGTGAATATACTCAGTGAACTTACTCAGTGAATACTTAGTGAGCAAACTTAGTGAATGTACTTAGTGAATATACTCAGTGAACTTACTCAGTGAATACTTAGTGAGCAAACTTAGTGAACATACTTAGTGAATATACTCAGTGAATGCTTAGTGAATATACTCAATGAACATACTTAGTGAATACTTATTGAATATACTCAGTAAACATACTCAGTGAATACTTAGTGAATATACTCAGTGAACATACTCAGTGAATGCTTAGTGAATATACTCAATGAACATACTTAGTGAATACTTAGCGAATATACTCAGTAAACATATTCAGTGAATACTCAGTGAATATACTCAGTGAACATACTCAGTGAATACTTAGTGAATATATTCAGTGAATACTTAGTGAATATACTTAGTGAACAAACTTAGTGAATATACTCGGTGAATTTCCTCAGTAACTACTTAGTAAGCATACTCAATGAACTCCTTTAGTGAAGCCTTTGAGACAATATACTGAGTAAAATATATGTGTTAAGGTATGTATGTTCCTCTGATGGTAAGCATTCTTGAGTAATATTGGAAGAATGTTCTTTTATGTTTTTTCCTTTCCAAAAAGTATGGACACCTTATGTTAGGGGTTTATGCTTTATACAAGCATAAACAGTGATAAGAAGTGATTAACAAAAGGGACTTTGTACGAATTAAAAACCCATAATATCATCATAATGATCAATCTGTTCTTCCTTTCCCTGAGATTTCGAGGACGAAATCCTTGTTAGGGGTTTATAAGTACAATTATAGCAACATTATCACCATAGGAGATAGGAGGTCAATGTACAAGTCCACCTCCGAATGAGGGGTTACTTGCACTCAATATCAACATTATCAACATCATCATCATCATTATCAATATACAGGCAGTCATAATGGGCATGTCATTTATGTTTTTCAATTTGTCTCAAAATATAATATAAGAAATATAGAATCCTAATCAATAGGGAACAATAGCTCAACCAAGTATATAGACAAGTACACAATCAAGAGATACATAAAAAGTATCTACATTACAACCAAAGAGAAGGTATAATAGCATACCTTTCACTGAAGATTTTGAGTATATATCAACAAGTAATAGGTAGACCCTTCGAGTTAGATCCTAAATCACAATGTTTGGATCAAGGGTCGGGATCATGATATATGGAGATTATGTTTCAATATTCAAGATTAGGGTTACATTTTCCTAGGTCAACCTTAGGGTTAGTTCATCCACTTATGATCCATAATATTTCAATATGTCTAACATTATTCAAGTGTCAAGAATATTTCAAGTGTGAATGACCTACTAAGATTTTCTAGGATCATATGTGTAAACCCTAATTTTATGATCATTATCCAAGTCATCATTAAAATTATTGATCATCATCATGATACTTAGCATAATTGGAATTCAAAAATCAAATTGATGGGTCGAATATATATCAAGGGTTTTGCAAGTTAAAGATCAATATCCAGATTACTCATTATTCATGGAGATCATATTCAAGACTGAATCAAGTAATTAGATCTAGATCACTAATGATTCATTTTCAAGAATAGATGATTCAACTAGATTAGATATAGGTTATAAGATAATCATCAGAGTATGAATCTAGGGTTTCCAAAGATTAAACATCATTGTTGAATCATTAGATGAATTAAATAAAAAAGGAACAAGATCTAGGGATATCAGTGAGAAACATATAGAATTACATTTCAGGAGTATTTTTAACGGTTCATTGGATTTTTTTTTATCAAAATCAACTATTTACTCGACTTATTTGGAGTCAGGATGCATTTTCTACGATTTAAATAAGATTTGACCATTTTATTTATTTTCGAGTAGAGAGGAAGCAAGAAATACCTCAAATAGGAAATTCGATGATCGTTCAATTTGGGATGAGCGGTCCAGATTGCACCATGTGAGCGAGGTGGCTTTTTCGTTTAGACCAGGTTCCGGTTCGATCACCAATTGACTGGTTCAATGCTTGATTGATCGATTTATTTGTGGTTTAAGAGGATCGATTGGGCCGGTTGGTTTTTCTCCCTTGGACCACAGACCCAAGACCCCTTTCTCTCCCACTCCAAGCCTTGTGCACGAGTGCACATGCATGGCTGAGCAAGCTTTCCAGCTCTAGGGCCAAAGGGAGTAGGAGGCTCCTATGGCGGCAGCGAGGATGCCGAGTTGTCGAGGTCCTGCGAAGGTGATGGGAGCCTCAGCTCGCCTGTTGGAGATTCAAGGGCAAGATGCTCGAATTACACAAGGCAGCGGTGCTATTCGAGTAGTAAGAGGGTTAGCAAGGAGGATGGGCTGTCTAAGGATGAAATAATAGTGAGAACAAGGCATGTAGCTTTGCATAGTGATGGTGAGTCTGAGGGGTCCTTTCATAGGGTTGGAGGGTTAGGTTTTAGGGCTAGGTCAAGGTTTGAAAATGGCCTTGGCCGTCGGGGTGGGAATGGAAAGCAAGGGAGGTTTTTTGGTAGCACAATAGTGCATAAAAGCTAGTCAAAGTAGGGTTTGATGGTTTCAAAATCTTGAGAGGAGCATTTTGGCTCTCTTAGAAACTCAAATCAGGGTCATAGGTGGGAGATCTCGCTCTTTGGTCTTCATTTACTCCTCCCCACTAATTGTGGGAGGTAGAAGATGGGTCTATAGCCGTTGGATCAGGACTAGATCTGTGAGAGCTAGATCCAAGGGCCGTGGCTCGCCCCCGACCCTTTACCCAGATTGCTAACTTGGATAAGCCAAATAAAAAGGCAAATAAAGAGGGATTTTGATCACAAAACTTCCAAAATTCATAGAAAATTGTAGGAATGTCCAAATGGGATAAAATTAAGATCATAGCTTCACAAACATGTGGAGAATATTTAGAAAAAGTTTGAAAACCAAAAGATGAAGTTTGATTGAACAAGTTGATTCTTTGGACAAAGTGATGAATTAATCAATTTTGTGGTGTTATAATGTGTATAAAATTCACATCGGTCACCATATTTTGGATTTGAGTATCAATATTGATTATGAAGCCAAGAAAAATAATTTGGGACCTTGAGTGAGTATAATGAGGGCAAAAGGATAATTACTTCATTATAATGCGAAAATCCACTTTGTCACATCCTTCCCTCCTTGAAAGGGAATTTTTTCCCCAAAATTCAAAAACATCCTCAAAACTGGGACTTATCTAAATTCAGATCATATCCTCAAATATTAGAACGTTCTCAATTATATAATCAAAATCATGTCCTCAAAGTTCAAATAGTCCAATAATCATAATTGGGATTCCATGTTCCAATTTTGTATCAATATCATATCATCCTCGAGCAATTGAGTATCAAGGTCAATGCATATATTGTTCAAAGTCATCATATGAGTCACAAATATGGAAAGCATCCTATTGATTACAAATTTGGAAAAACCATATTTTAGGTCAAAAAGAGTCCTTGAATCAAGTGTATAAGGTGACTTTCAATCCCAATATCTTAGGGTCCTAGCCTCTACATTGGCCTAGGTGGGGTTATACACCCATGATTTGAGATTTCATATTTCAACAATTTCAAGACAACATCATACTTTCAATATCATGATTTTTGAGCTCAAAATCAATGGGAGGTCCCACCCTAGTCCTAATGAGAGATAAACCCTAATTCATAAATCGAGAGAGTCAAATAGTCATCATTTCAAAACTTTCAAGGTTTGGGATATTGAAGTCATTAGTCATATATCTAGGGTGATATGTAGATCCAAATAATTTGAACATAGGATTTGTATCATTATTGAGATTGATAATCGTGAGTCACAATTCTATTAATCAATATCAAGAGTCGAGATTTTAGACACCAAAAGTCATAGGTCCAACATTTTGAAGCTAGGGTTTAGATTCCTATTTAGACCTTAGGGGAGATCACTCATCCATATTCAATTTCTAGCAACAATATTCAAGAAATATTTGAGAAACATGTCAAGATTTCATTATCATGTTTCCAAGGTTGATGAATGATCTAGACCTAGGTCTATCTACGGAGTCAACCACAAGCTATATTCAATATTATCATATTTCAAGATTGTCATTAAATCAAGATTCAAGATTGAGTATTAACCATGGGTTTAACCTATCAGGCTTAGGTCAACCAATCCAAATCGAGTGAAAGGGGATACCTTTCCAAACTCTAAATAATCAACAAGGTGAAAATTTAGAGGTAGTCATAAAAGAGTTGTGACCTAGGTTAGGGGAGTCATGAGTCAACTACCACCCTAATCTAGAACATTACTAACATTAGTTATGATCCATTGAGCTTATTCAAATAGGGAGACCTTCAATGGTCAAAACACATTATCAAGGTCATAAGATCAAAGTTCAAGGTCATAATAGGGCAATAATGTCAAGATTTTACAAAGTCAAGGTAATATTTGCATTCCTTTCCTTTCATGATCAAGGTAGTGATATAATTTGAAAATTGGTGCATGATTTAAGTCCATGCTCATCATATCAGAATCAAGATTGCAAAAGGCATCAATAGTCAATAGGAAAACTATTTTTTTCATCATAGTCTTACATCATGATTTTGTGAGTCTTAGATTTAGTTACTTGATGGCATAGTCATGATGTGCATCAAATAGGTAAAAAGTTTGCTTAACTATGTTTGAGATTTAGTCAATAATAGGGCAACATGGATATTAATCAAATAGAGACCTCATCAACAATAAGGTATAAGGTATAAGTCCTTCTTATTTCACCATATCAAGATTATTAATATTGACCTCAAACATAGCAATCATGTAGTCAAGTTTTGGCTAAATTGAGTTTGCATGATATATAAGAGTATTTGGTTACAAAATTAATTGATTAAAATCGAGTTTTCAAATTAAGGTCAGAGCTTGGTATCAACCTTAAAGATTTTCTATTGATATTCATTTTTCCCATGCATAAGCTACCCGAAATTGAGACATCATGTGGTAAAAGGTCAAAAGAAAGGACCACATGAGGAGATGAGAAGACTACTTAATCTTCATCTACATGGGTGGATTAGGATAGTCCTTATAGAAGAGATGAGATGCAAGAAGACTCTCTAGGGTTTTATAAGAAAACCTTTAGGTCCAGTTATGGATCAATTAAGGCCAGGTAGAGTGGGGGATATCAACCACCGTAAAAATAGATAGGAGAAATTATGCCAGGACCCCGAGCCTAGACACCTCAATTTTCACCATTATGGACTTTAGGGTTTCTTGGGTGTAAGAGATTTGAGAAATTATTTACTTAAAGTATATGGGGGTGTGTAAGCTTTGATACCAATTGCCCCAAAACCATTTGTATCCCAATCCCAATCCCACTTCCTAGACAGTAGAAAAAGGATTGAAGCACCTGTCCCTAAGTGGCCCGGTAGGATCTAACACACTGGCATATAAAATAAGAAATAATAACTCGAAAACTAGGAAATTTAAAGAACAACTAACCCGATATAGGAGGTATTGTAGATCAATCTTTTTCATCAGAGAATATGAGTATGGAAGTGATATAGTCAATTTTGCCTAAAATCAAGAAAATCAAGACACAAAGTCAATGCAATTGCACGATACGCTATATAAAAACAAGTAAAATAGTTTCTAAGAAATTTAGTGTACCTGGAAGGACTTATATTTCAAAAGTATAATGGGCAATTTGAAAAACCAAAATTTATTTGACAAGTTTTTCAAATGATTCAATTTTTATTACGAGTTCCCATTATGTTGTAATCAATAAGCATGCTTATATATTTTGTGTGACTGTATTACCCCAACGCGATGGGGAGGTCACTAGGATCCTTCTCACCATAGGAGATAGGAGGTCAATGTACAAGTCCACCTATAAATAAAGGGTTGCTTGCACTCAATATCAACATCATTGTCATCATTATCAATACATGGGCAGTCATAATGGGCATGTCATTTATGTTTTCCAGTTTGTCTCAAAATATAATATAAGAAATATGAAATCCTAATCAATAGGGAACAATAGCTCAGCCAAGTATATAGCCAAGTACAAAATCAAGAGATACATAACACTTATCTTCATTACAACCAAAGAGAAGGTATAATAGCGTACCTTTCACTGAAGATTTTGAGTATAGATCAACAAGTAATAGGTAGACCCTTCGAGTCAGATCCTAAATCACAATGTTTGGATCAAGGGTCAGGATCATGATATTTGGAGATTATGTTTCAATATTTGAGATTATGGTTACATTTTCCTAGGTCAACCTTAGGGTTAGTTCATCCACTTATGATCCATAATATTTCAATATGTCTAACATTATTCAAGTGTCAAGAACATTTCAAGTGTGAATGACCTACTTAGGTTTTCTAGGATCATATGTGTAAACCCTAATTTTATGATCATTATCGAAGTCATCATTAAAATTCTTGATCATTGTTGTGATACTTAGCATAATTGGAATTTAAAAATCAGATTGATGGGTCGAATATATATCAAGGGTTTTGTAAGGTAAAGATCAATATCCAGATTACTCATTGTTCATGGAGATCATATTCAAGATTGAATCAAGTAATTAGATCTAGACCACTAATTATTCATTTTCAAGAGTAGATGAGTCAACTAGATTAGATATAGGTTATAAGATAATCATCAGAGTCCATGTAACAGACTGAATTTTGGGGTCTTTCTTGCAATTTACCCCCTTTTAAGATTTTATTTGCTTTCTAGTCCTTTTGGACCTTTTTCATAATTTCCCACCTTTTCTATCTTCTTTTGCCGCAATCTTGAATTTGAGCCTTACTTGAGGGTGTAATTCATAATTACCCACATTCGTGGCAATGAATGGGTTTTTGCACAAATATCCCAACTGATGAGATAATTGGGGACTAATTATGCAATATAGCCATTAATGAGAGATAATTAGTGGATAATGTTAATTTATAGGGGTTATGGCTTTTTGGATAAGGATATGAGTAATAATGTGTATTTGAGTTAATGTATAGGAGTAATTAACCATTTTCTTTCACTCTCCTCAAATATGATATTAATGCATGAAAAGATGGTATTATGGTGAGATATGACTCTTAATATTGATATGTATCTAATATCTCACATTTCACTCACTTATGTCATTAAAAGAGTCTCTTCATATTAACTCTCTCATTTTAATGGATTAATATATGCATTAATAACCATATAGTAATTAAGGACCAAAGTTTGTGATTTATGAAAAACTAATTATATAGATTTGTTCTAGACATTAATATGAACCCATGGTTAAAATTTGGTGTCTTTTGGACTTTATTTGACCCCTAAAATTCAATTTATGAGTTTAATATAGTGTGACTATAGTAGATGAATCGTTATCATTTATTTCATTTAAATCAATGTGTAACACTATGGTATCTGTGAATATCCTTGTCACGCGCGGCCGGACCATGGTAGTCCCTAATCTAATGGCTCTTGTCATTTTGGATATGATCCAACGGCTACCGCTTCTCCTTCAACCTCTAACCCGATCAGTTATTCTGACACCTCGACCCCGACTTTGTTCTCTCTCTCTCTCCTCTCAACCATTTCACAAGATCTCTCTTGCGTTGAGTTTGTCTCCTCAAGCCGCTCATTTTGAGCCTTAATTCATCACCTACCTCGCACTGTGCATGAAACACCCAACTAGGGCTATCCTCTCGTCTACACCACGTTTTCACAAAGGGAGCTTTAACTTTCCTCGTGCCTATTTAATGGCGGGGGAAGCAACCTAAACTCTAGACCGAGCTTCCTACTCATCCAATTGGTTCTTTCTCACCCCGCAACACCCCGACCACCTCGCTTTCCCTTTTCCAGTGAACTCTGCCATGGCATGACTTCTCCCTCCTCCTCGGTTCAATTGGCTTAGGGATAAGCATCGTCAGACCCTACTCTTCTCCTTCCCTCTTTAGGTCTACCTCACGATGGCCCCTATCGCCCCATCTTATAGCTCGCCAGAAGTCCATTGTCGCCATCATGCTACGTTGGGTTTTGGTGCTCCTCTGCCCTCACCGAAACCTACGTCTGTCATGGATTGCCTCCGTGTTCGTGTTGGAACCTTCAATGGACGTTCGTCTCATGATTTTCAGTGGTTTGAAATTGTTTTTCTCCTCCTCTGCTCCGGCCGCGTCGTGACCTGGTTTCTCTATACTCGGGCACACCAGCGCTGGTCCAGTGCTTCGCTGTGACCGGGAGGTCACATGGAATTCATCCTTGGTCTCCGTTGACATCCTCGCACCTAGGTGCGAGCTGGAGCAATGGAGCCCGAGCTCCAGAAGCTTGCTCTGTATCCATGGCCATGGAGGTAGATATGATTTACATGTTCATCTAATTCTCTTTACTTTAACTCTTCACTTATATTTACTTATTGTCTACTTAACTCTTTTCTTCTATTTTCCTTTGCTTTGGAGTACATAAAAACATTGTACTCGATTATATAGTCAATTCCTCATGATTGATTCTTACTATCTTAGCCCCTTACATACTTTTATCATATCTTTTCCATATTTCATATTTAGAGTTCATATAATACTAATAATTAAACTTAATCTGAACCTTATGTCATGTTCCTTTATTCCCAATTAAGGGTTTCTCATATGAGGCCCCAAAGTTAGATCTTAGATATCAGTTCCAATTGATTATTAGTTATCCCAGTCTTTCCCTTATACTTCAAAATCTTAAAGTATTCATACTAGAATTTGGATATAATCTATCCAGAATTTACTCTTGTTATGTTACTAATAGGAGTCATTAGATCCCAGCAATGCATCCTTCCAGTCGGACCAGGCCAAACCTGCAGTCCTAAAGCTAAGAGCTACTCAGGATAACTCAACTCCTATTCATCTCAAATGTGTGAAAGGAAACTTATACACTTAGGAAAGCTCATTCAAAGATCATTTCTAATCTACTTGATACAAAGAATGTAATCAATAAATGCTACAATTACATAGTGTACAACAAATCTTACAGACCCATATATATATTTCAAAATATTGAATATTTGAATTCAAACATATAAGAGCTTTTCTATTCATCTCTAATAAAACAACAATATAAAATGAAAGTTCTATCTCATTTTATATTTATGCTCCTAATTCATGTTACTTATCTTGTTTCTAACCCTAATATTTCTAGGGTTCCTCTCTAGACCATCCTTCCACTGTATACCTGGCCAGGGTATACATGAAAGAATAGATAGAGTAGCTTCATACTCATTGATCCAAGTACTCAGATACCGGTCCAGGATATCCAAATACTCAAATCCCCAGAGCTAACATCATAACATCTCCTATCTGCCACACTTATGACTCTAACTTACTAACTTAATGGTCCCTGACAACTCAACCTAAGCTCTGATACCAAGTTGTTACTCCCTGATCTCACAATTACCATTAATCATGAGATTAGGGCATAAAATTGAGGATTTATCGTAACACAAAGATCACCCTTAACTTTTTATTCTTTTTCAAACTCTTTGTTTTCTTGCATTGAATCACATAAACAAACTTTACAAGAGAATTAAACACTGATTACTCTAATATGATCTCAACATTAATGATACACATATATACATTCATTATGTTTCTCACACTTCCATGTACATACAACATGATAATCAAATGCATTTTCTCTTATTCAGAAAACAAAGATACAAAACATCACTTACAACTGTAACGCTTGGGCCCACTTCCCTAGGCTCTAGTAGAGTTTTAGGAATGACGACTGGCCCCACAGACCACCACTAGCCTTAACTGTGCACTTTGTCGCGCAAGCCAGGATCAACTTCCCGACTGGTCACCCATCCTAGTACTACTCCAAGCTGAGCACGCTTAACTATGGAGTTCTTTAGTGATGGGCTCCCAGAAAAGGAGGTGCACCTTGGTGGTATGGGTAGTCCAATCATTCCTTTTAAGATCATGTTATTTGAGGCCTCAAATCCTGGGATGTTACAATCTCCCCCACTTAGACTCTTGACGTCCTCGTCAAGGCTCAACTATATGGCCTCATAATCTGACCCCATTTCAGTGCAGACCCACAATGGCCCATGGACACCCAGCTCCCGTCCATGGCTACCAGCGCAAGGGTGGCTCTATCTCGTCTCTACGGATAGCCCTTTCCAACTTGCCTGGACCACACGACTCAAGACTGGCATGTCACATGCCCATGTGGGCCCCATCTACTGGAGGGGTTATGGCTCTGATACCTTTGTAACGCTCGGGCCCACTGCCCTAGGCTCTAGTATAGTTTCAGGAATGACGACTGGCCCCACATACCACCACTAGCCTTAACTGTGCACTTTGTCCACACTGACGTGCAAGCCAGGATCAACTTCCCGACTGGTCATCCATCCTAGTACTACTCCAAGCTGAGCACGCTTAACTATGGAGTTCTTTAGTGATGAGCTCCCGGAAAAGGAGGTGCACCTTGGTGGTATGGGTAGTCCAATCATTCCTTTTAAGATCATGTTATTTGAGGCCTCAAATCCTGGGATGTTACAACAACACTCTCACATCTATACTAGGACCTAGAGTGATAGGGACCGACTGAACTTAACTATACTCAGACTTAATTTTTGTGGCAGATCTACTCTGATGCAATGACCTTCTTAAAGTCCATGTGATATCCCTAAAAATTGGGAGTAGAGGGGTGATCCTACTCGCTCAGTGAATGAGAACTTCAAAGAAACAGTCTAAAGCACTAATATAGTTATAGATATACTTTTAAGCAACTGATATCAATTATAACAACAATACATTTTAAAACGATTGATCATTTACAATCATAAATATGGAAGGATACTCAAGATATCAACAAGAGCAAATCAATATATGAGAATGCTTGATAAATTTCAAAGAGAACTAATAATTCATAAACATATAAAGAATAGTTGCTCGGAAACGGTACTCAAATCTTTCTTAGCCTTTCTTACTTATAAGAAACTCTTTAAACCTATATGATCATATTTTAGCTTATACCCTGATCATATGAAGTGTACTCTACATATGAAGACTCGTAGCGAACTACGATCTCATCATACAAGACTTAGCTTAAAACCTGAGAAGCTAAGCCTAGAACTGAATCTGGGTCTGCTTGACTCGAACCGTCACGTCTGACTAAGGTGGCTAAACCACTGGCCTTTAATTGGACCTCTCCTTCTAGGCTGAGTACACAGGCGAAGTGTCTGAGACGCTCTGTGGGCCTCATCTTGGTACGCTCTGTGGGTACCTCTGGGTTACCACCAAGATCTCCAGTTCATGTTGGGTAACCTATCTTCTCTTAGGAGACTTCCTCAAGGGCTTTGTCTCCCCGCACACTCTGTGGGTGTGATCTGATTCCCATATACTGGTCGCTACTAGGGTGGATCGTTTCCTCCCTACAGTGCAGACATCCATAGGGAATCTATGGTGTTCAGGGCACCTATGTCTATTATTTTAGTATTCTTAGAAAGCTCTTTCTACATTGTACCTTTCTCTTACTTATACTTGACTTTGATATCTCTATGGTACCTTATATATTTATTTGAAGTCTACAACACAACATGTATATCATCCTTAACTTGGCAGAGCACTATATTCAAACACTGTAATATACTGAGAAATCAACATACTATACACACAGGCAGATTGAAATACTTAAATAAACATAATGCATGTCCATTTGGCACTTATACACTAGAATCATGCAATTAAACATCTTAATATACTGACAAGAGCTAATTACTTGGCATACAAGTAATCATCATCTGCACCCATAAATTATTTGCACTTTCTTGGAAAATGTGCACATTGACCCAAATCCTGGGTTGTGCATCTCATACTGAGAACATTGATATCAAAATACTTGATTCATTGAACACCCTATCATTAGGGTTTCATTTACCTCATTCACTTATCACATGGCTCTCATAAGGATTTCATGCGACATAAACATTCACTGAATAAAGACTACTATCAACAAATCATATAAAATCAATATATGTATGAAACCTTGGAACTGAGCTGAATTTGGGTTTCCATGCCATTCACTGAGATAACATGCATCAATAATAAAATTGAATAAATAAAGTCTATCATGTCGATAAAATCCGTTCAAATGGATTTCATGATATCTATTCGCAAATATCCAACTTTCCTCACATCTAGGGTTTCACCCTCTTTACTGAGATATCAAACAAACATTATTCACCTTAAATGAAATCCAAGATAGTATCTAACATATATGTACTATGAATTCATATAAACAATTGTTCATAACCAAGGGAATCCAGATAAACAAATTTCTCTATTTAATTATACATCAAATTTCAGTCATTGACAAATTCCCTATATTTCAATTTACTCTTATAACCTCTGTGAATACTTAGGGAATTCTCATTTGGATGTATTTTATACATTTCTAATATGATTTTATCATCTAAAATTCATCCAAATAGAGGAAGAATCCATTTCATATCATTTTGCAACAACTTAGATCAAACACACAATTCAGGGTTTGTAGTCGCATACTAAGCAATTAAAGATTATGGATGATTTAACCAATTTTCATGCAATATACTATTTAAAGGAAGTTACCACTCACCGTAAGGTGTGAAAACACCTTAAAAATGCAGCTCATCCCTGAAAATCTCAATCTCATATCAAATCCCTAGCAATTCACCAGATTCTTCTTCCTTTCAACTCGAAAACCCTAAAAATGAGGGATTATGAAGAAAGAGTGAGAAAAGGGGAAGTTTTGACACCATTTCAGATCAAATTAGAGGAGGGATGTAATCTTGACATGTGAGAGAAGATTTGCCATAAAACTATATCCAAAGAGGCTAAACTTACATGATTTCATCATTCCTCAGACCGCAAAACCCTAGGTCAGCGTCTCCATCACTTTCTCCTCTCAAACCCTAACTCTCCCTCTCTCTCTAGGATTTCATTTCTCTAGATTGAATCATGAATTATGAGAGCTCCTTTTGTGTTAGGTTGACCATATAGAGCAATTGAGATTCTTGGGTCAATTGCACATTGACCCCTCACTATACTTTCTCTTATTTCAGCTGAATTTTCTATCATAAAAATATTAATGTAATTCATCTACCTATAAGGTCTAAACGCATTAAAAAATATAAAAAATTTATATATTATTTATGATTTAGTTTTAGATATCTAGTTAAAATTTCATATCATTTGGAGTTACCAATAAATAACTAAAAATAAAACACTACACTACTAAAAAGTACTCTGTCAACATTTTGGTCAAAGTATAGTTCTACCGAGAACCACATTCAAAGAACACTCAAATATTCTTAAAATTTTCTCCAATATGAATTATTGAGTTATACATATCATATCCAAAATTCAATTAAATAAAAAATTTGTAGAAAATATGAAAAATCATTTACCACAATGCTATCCTGATCAAATTCCATATTCATGTACTATCAAAACCTTAATTTTTTGCCGATTAGGGTTTACATTTCTCAAACCCTAATTATTCAAACTAAAATCATAGTTAGAGTTTCTTATTAGGTTTGAAACATCACAATTGATCTACTATCATTAATCAAGTTTAAATGATGTTTAATCTAATCAAGCATGTAATCATTCAAGTAAACCCTAGTTTACCAATCAAGCACAAATGTGGTAATTACATAGATTATCATCTACAATATCTGCTAATACGTGGACGTACCGACATGTGATGTGTGATATTGATGTCATGTCCATCCTACTAGCTTGCAAGGAAGCGGAGGTGTTGCTGCCAGTTCGGTTTCCTCTAGAGGTGGACTATGTTTCCTTTTAGGTGCACCAACAAAGAAGGAGGCTAGGCCACCTCAGTCATCATCTGATGTCCCTTTGCCAGCCTGATGTGCATTTATGGCTGGTGTAACAGTAGCGGGGGTGCAAGTGGGAGCAACATATTCAGTAGTCTTCATTTGTTCCTCTTCAACTCTGGCATCACCCGTGTCTATGCCGGCAACCTCTTCTACATGTTCGTTTGTGGTAGACAGTGTTTTGAGCATAGATTGATTGAGTGATGCTATAGTGGCAACCATCTTACCTTCATATACACCATCATTATACTCATTGCGGACAAGCTCCATGAGGTAAATGTCAACAATGTAAATGTTTATATTCATTTCATCTAGGAATTTGTTGATTGTTTCCATGTTGCAGGATGATTATATTTCAACACTTCTTCCTCCTTATCGACAATATTTCTTGCTGGTTGCTTTATCAGGTTCTCTTCATCCTCTATGGGCTCAGAGTTAAAGTCAAACTCTTGTACGATGTTGTTCATGCCCCTATTGGTATTTGTCTTCTCAAGACTTGGTTGCTCCTTTTTCTTTGTGACCTCTTCTGACTGATCTTATAGAACATTCACACTTTCTTCTTTGTGTGATGGTGGTGTGATTCTAGCTTCATCCCCCTTTTGTTCTTCATCATTTGAGGGACTGCAGGATGCTCATGATGGTGAGGGGCTGGTTTTGTGTTTAGATTCTTGCCTGATTTTCCATTCCTCCATTAGTTTGTGCTCCTCATATAGTTCTTTAATCGCTTATTCATATCCCTTGCGCATCATTTCTTTCTCACAATGTATTATTTCCCTTTCTTTCCTTAGGTCTGCTATCTCTTCTGACATTGTCCTTATGTCTTGCATCACCTCACATTGGTGGAAGAGCACATTCCTTATGAATTCTGGGAGGTTGGCGGTCCTCTCGTCTATCTTGGATACCTGCATTGTCAGTTCTTGTAGGTTATGAGACAAGAAATGTGCTTGTGATGAAGAGTTGTGCACATGTTGGAAGAGAGCATCGACTTGACATCTCAATTCTTCCCCAAAAGTTGGGATATGTTTTTGATGTCTGTTTGTGGGTCTCCTCTTGTTGTAGTCGTTGGTTGAGAAGATGACACAATTGGTTGTTCTTGTCGAGAGGAGGGTTGTTGGTCTTTTTCTACTAGATGCATGGGATTCTCCTACCCGCCATCACACTATATATTCATTACTTGTTCAGTGCTCAATGTAGCAGGTTGGCCTGGTATCACCAGAACTGTGTCACTTGGAGGTACTATGGTTGATTGCTTTGAGTTCTCAGGACCATGGCATGGTCCCGTCTCAACCTCTGGAGTATGTTCTTATTCGACAGTAGGGGCACTCGAACTATAGCCTTTATTCGGTGATTGGTACCTCTGGTACTTTATTTATAATAGGGGAAGTGGTGCATTTTTGAACCCTTCATCATTATGACTTGGTTCGTCATCCAGGAATGGTTGTTTTTCAACTTCTACTTTGCTCGCCAGAATGCTTGATGCCTCAACTTTGCATTGTCAGATTGCTAATTTCTTTCTCTTCTCTGATTGTCATTGTTGTTCCTCTTCTGGTTGATCCTCTACATCATGTATGATAGGATGTGATTTTGGATCTCTCCTGATATAGATCGAGTGCACTTTGTCCACTTCATCTATACTTGGTCGTAGTTTGTTGGTGTTGTAATACGCCATTTATAGATGAGGAAGTAGAAACTTGGAATTGCTTTACTTATAAAATAATTTGTTACCTCTTTGGGCCAGTATTCTAGTGTTTACCAAGGACTTGATGTTGATCTTCATATGTCCCTCAGTAGACTTATATTTTAGCATTTGTTCACCTTTCAAGAAATAAGATGCTATTAGAGCTATTTGGCCCCCCATATAGAAATCTTTGGTTTTCTTTGCTTTTGGTCCCACTGCCGCTAATAATATGTCTATGAGAAACCTCCCAAAGTTTACTGGTCTCTTATTCAGCATTGACCAAAGGAGAAATAGATCTCCCTTTGTGACCCACCCTATTTTAGATCATGTGAAGACTATGTTTTATGTTATCTTTATAATTACCCTGATGAAGCATGAAGTGATGAGGGTTGCTTTGAACTTCTTTGGGATATATCTAGGTTCTCCAGTGAGCCTCTCCCACATCTTGTGGTTGTTGTATCCCACCATTTCCTTTTCACTGGGTGCTTTTGAGCAAGCTTGAGCTTCTTCTTTACTTCCAGTGAAGATTTATTTGGATGTCCTTAGTGATATAGCAATCTTTGTCTCCCATTCTTACTTGTAGTTTGAACTCCCCTCCTACCACTTTGTGTCCTTCATCACTCATTGTTACTTTCTCAAGTGATGACATAACTTAATTTTCACATCCATCAGAGATAGAGTATCAGTAGTACACAAGGTGCATAGATTTTCTCTGCCCAGAAAATCCATCACCCTATCATAGAGTCCCAATCTTTTGAAATCTTCAATGTCGATGAATCTTCTTGGCTTGAAGCTTTTGGTCCTCAACATCATGTCAAAGTTTCATTGGTGTATTTTGTATGTGGATACAAATGTTTCTAGTTTCCCTGGTGATGTTTCTTGTGTATCCTTCTGGGTTGTATCAGAGTCTACTTTTTGTCTCGGATCCCTTGGGTCAATCTTCTCTACCAACTTTATCTTCTTCGTTTTCTTCACATATGTTTTGTCATCTTTCATTTATTCTTTGTTTTGTGTTCCTCTTCTAATGGCACATATTATGATGTCTTTATTTCTTATGTGCCTTCTGATCCTTTCGTGTCCTCCTGTAACACGTCCCAGAATGACTTCATACTTCTCTTTTAGTAACAACAACTAGGTTCTCTTTTGATTTGTCATGTATAGGTCATCCTAGAGTTCTTTCTCTATTGCTTCTAGTGTTTGTTGTGCCCCTTGTAGAGATGTTTCCTACATGTTTAAGGAATCAGAAGTAGAATGTGACATTCTACAATTTTAGTAATAGGAGATTGTTAGGTGGTGTATGATAATAATACCAATAACAATTCAAATAGAATATCAGTGATATTCATTGATCTTGTGGTGTATCGGTCGAGATATTGCTTAGATCAATTACATGAGTGTAACGATCGCTACTGGTTCTGTGTAACATACTAGATCTCAGACCCTACCCTGGAAGTTGACATTTTGGACTTAGCCAAACAAGGTTGAAGGTTAAACGTAAATAGATGTTTAGTATAACCCCAATGAGATAAGGCATGTATATATCACCTTAATATAACCTAATGTTCTAACATTAATCTTAGGTTTATAATGGATACATAAAATATGCCACATAACTCATTTTGGTGGTAATATGAAGATAAGGAACTTAATTGGATGAATAATTTAGATAATGAGACGTTAATGGGCCATATGACATATCTCATAAAAGTTATAATCAAAATTGGAAACAAACTTCAAATTTGAAATCTACATATCAAAATTAGAACACATGTCAAATTTCATCTAATTTGGACTACCTTGAAATATTAGGATAAGTTTAGGAGAGAGAAAATGAGTAAAAGGCATAAGTAATGAATAATGTGATTATATAATTTCAAAATATGTAAATAATGGCAAATGCATATTCAACATATCAAAGATAACTTGTGGATGAAGTTTGGTCCAATTTGAATGTTGTTTGTGCAAGTTATGCAATTTTAGGCACATTCTGGACTTTTTTGCAATTTACCCAATTGGGAGGTTTTCTTTGCAAATTGTCACATGCATTATAATTGTTATATATTCCTTTACCATTCTCGATTTTTTGAACCATAGGGAACCTAGTGGCACCTTGGTTTGAAGGTGTTGCTTTCCAAGGGCATTTTAGGGATTACTCTCTTTATAAATGAGCTTATCTTTAGAACCTATCAACCAATGGGGTTATTTCTTTGATTGGAGGTCAGTTGGGATGGCCTATAAGTGTCCATAAAATGACATTTGATATTCAAGAAGCCTCTATGAGTTGTTCTCTTGCATGGCCATGAAATCCCTAAGCTAAGGACACAAGGAAAGCTCCATGGACACCTCATGCTTGACTTCTTCCTTATCCATAAAGGTTTGCATGTTGATAGGCATCCTTAGCATTGGACACATGGAAAGTAACTTGACACCTCATTATTGAATTCTTCCTTATCCATAAAGGCTTGCATGTCCATGGACACCCTTATACATGACACATGGAAAGTCTCATCGACACCTCATACTTGACCTCTTTCTTTATATAACCATATCTACCCCTTCCCAACTCCAAATTCAAAAACGCTTTCTCTTCTTTCTTTCCTCTAGCTTAGAGCATAACTCCTACTCTGTTTGACCACGAAGGTTTTGTCCTAAGGTAAATGAAGGTGCCTACCTTGGTGAAGAAGGCTCCTAGGGTTCCAAATTTTCTCTATTTAGGGTTTCTGAAGCACCTCCTTGGTTATTTTGACCAAAACTAGTAAGTTTTCTCCTTTCCTTACCTATTTTCATGTTGTTAGTCTTCCTTCCACCTTCCTCCAGGTTGTAACCCTGGTCTTCCATGTTGAAACCCCACCTAGAACCGATAAACATCTCATCTCCATGTTCTTTTGTTAGGGTTTTTCACCTCAAGTGGAGAAGGTGCTTCTTACCAGAGATAGGAGCTTTGTTGGAGAAACGAGCCTCTCTAAGCTTGGGAACCTTACTTATTGGACCTGTCCACCTTCCCTAGAGGTTCTTTTGAGGCCTAGACTTGGATCTAGGACTGACTTGGACTATTTAGACTCTGAAGTTGAGGTATGATGTATCCCCATTCTTCTATGTTGAGCAATTCACCTATGCTTATTCATTCTCTTTGTCCTATGGACATTATCCTATACACAGTGTCTTTTCTTTTGAAAATTATGGTTCATGTGAACTACCTTATTTGATATTGATCATGTGATCATGTATGCTCTTTTTAACTCTTATCTTATGCTTTGTTCATGATGGAATTCTAAAAGATGACATGTGATGTCTTTTGACCACTTATGAGGTGGATGTATATGTTGGTCACTTATGTGGTGACTAGCTTATATATTCTGACTATACTTTCTACTTACCTCTACATTTAACATGCCATGTGATTCAGTAGCAGTACTAGAGTAGTGTAATTACATTGGTTTTTATGGCAGATGTGTTATTTCCTGCCGAGCAGATGTGATATTTCCTGCTCTTTTGGGATGGAAATGAACCTCATACCCAAGGCAAGATGTGTGATTATTGGCCCATGTTTTATATATTTGGGAGATTGGCAGTATTCCTTTCTCTATCAAGTTTCAAGTTTATGATACTTGGTCGCCTTTGTGTTTATATTTTTCTAGGGCTATGTTTATCTCACATGCATGCATGTTGATGATATGGGGTGTGTGCTCTAATTCTTTACATGTGCTCGTGTGGCACAATATTTATGTTTTATTAATGGCAAGTATTCTTTTGTTATCATATGATTTTAATTCATTTTCTCTTGATACCCATTTGGGTGGTCCTTATCCTTTCTATGGGAAGCCTTTTATATTTGTTGTCCTATATTCCATATATAGCTCAATTTTCCTATTTAGTATGCACATACCAACCTTTAATGATGTCATCTATTTTCTCTTCTTGTTGGGGTATGCTTCCAACCCTCGGTTAAGGACTTGGATGATAAGGCATGAAGTTTTGGACTAGCTTAAGGAGTTAAAGCTTGGATACAAAGTTGTTATGGTATAGATTTCCCTCTACTAGATCCTTCTGTTGACTGATACATGTAAACCCTTTGTGGGAGATTATGATGTTCTTTTGTAACCTTGTGATAAATTGAATATAGCCTTACTAGAATGTAGTTCAATAAAATTATTGTGCTAGCTGACATTCTATATTCTACACTTACAATTCAATGATATGATACAATGATGTTCTATGAAAGTAACACACTGGATTTAAGGCCTCAAGATACATCTAACATACACCATTCAACCTGTGGTACTCCAATGTATTCCTGCTTTTGGAGTGGAGATGATGAAAACCACTCTAGTTTCTCTTATAACCACATGGCTGCAACCTGAAAGTTTGGTTCACAATCTTCTTAATATTAGGAGTCTCATTCCTAAAAAATTTCCACCATTCACCTACATAGAGTCAATGCGAGGTACAATTTTAATTACAAATTACACATGACCTTTTTTAATGGTGTAGTGGCTGACTACACTACCAGTGGAATTTTGTTATGAGCAGTGCATTTTCAAGAGTCGAACCTTTGTTCCTTTTCAGTGAGTTAGTGAGTCACATAGCCTGAGGCGCTCCTCGCCACTAACTATAATAATATATTATATGTACATATTACACAAAGTGGACTCATATCTTCTCTATTGGGTCTCTCAACCTATTATTAGTGGGTGTCATTTTTCTTTCTAAGTCTGTAATATTCCCATTTTTATTAGCACATTAGTTGCATTTTATAGGATTATAATTTTTATTGACGTCCCTCTCACATATCATATAATTTCTAAATAATGGTACTTCTGCAGTTCTGCCTTATATGGTAAAATTAAGTTGGAAGTAATTTTTTAGTCACATATACAAAATGAATATGTTATCAACCTAAACAATCATAGTATGCCTTACTAGGATGTAGTTCAATGATGTTCACTCCTTTCTCTTAGCCTTAGGTTGTTCTCCATGCTTCTGATGTACACTCTGATCCTATACCTAGGTGGTTGGGATCACCCAATAAGAGAGAGATAAAAGTATGTGTCAATCAAAAGGAATAAGGACAAATAAAAATAAAGCATTGCATACTAAAAAGATTCACTACACTAAGAGATTTGAAAAGAATGAGGCAAGTAATCAAATAAGAAATAGAAATCTGCCTTAGTTCAGTCAACAACAATAATCACATAGAATGAATGATATTATGACACAAAATCATACCAATGCAGGGTGAGGCACCTATCGGACCTACACCAAGAGGAGAGGGAAAAGACACATTATATAGACACTGGGGTTTTAGTCCCCCTACCACTTTATATATATTTGAGGTTTGGGATGCCCAGTGCCTGGCAAAAGGACTAAAACCTTAGTGCCCTATGGGTGGTTTGTACTCATGTACACTACATTGTCATTTGGCCAAAAATACATCATGCTTAATAGTTCACTTGGTAGTAGTGAAAATATAAATAACATTACATCATAGCAAGTGGGGAATAAAACCCATGAAACAATCTCAATAAATGAGCCAACCTAGGCAATAGAAGATTCAAATAAATAAAGAGACAAATGAAGGCAATAGAGATAGATTTCAAGGCTAGCAATTGCCTCATTAAGAAATTAGGGTTTGGGTGAAAGCCCAACCGAAGAATAGGATTATTTGCACATAGATATCACATTCATACATTCCACATACATAGAGTTCACATACCTTATTGAAGATTTAAAACCATCATTTTCACTGATTAGATGTGTTCCATGCTCACATTATCCTAGTTACAAATATACACATGTATTAGCATTTATTAAGGCATAAAGTATATAAAATGACACCCATTTATACCTTATTTGAAAACCACTGATTTAGGACTCAAAACTAGGACCAAAATCTTAGTTAGACTTCATGAATTAAGAAAACATGTCTTATTTCCCAATTTGAAGTTAAATTGGATTAATCACATATATTAGAACATTTTATACATTCACATTGGTTTCCAAAGAGAACTTTGAAAAAGGAATTAGAATCAATCCTCAAAAACCATGAATTTGGATTCTACTTGAAAAATCCTTTCCAATGACTATTTATTCGCATTTTTCTGACCAAGGGTTGATTTATTATGAATTAAATCATCTCATCCAATTAGAAATTAGGAAAATGCCACATAGGCAATTCCATTGAAATAGCAGGGGTACACGAGTCATTCAGGCACATCGAATATACGCTGCGATAAAACAAAATGAAATGTGAAATGTCTGGATTGCCCATGTTGAATAAATGAATTCAATTGACGAGGCATGGATGCCTTTGTCATTTACTGACCCAGTATCTACCTCCCTGGCCATGGCTACGGAGCAAGCTTCTGGTGCTTAGGCTCCATTACTCCAGCTCGCACCCAGGTGTGAGGATGTCAACCGAGACTGGGGATGAATTCCCCATGACCTCTTAGTCACAACAGACCACTGGACCAGCACTGGTGTGCCCGAGAACAATGAAACCAGGTCGTGACACGCCGGAGCAGAGGAGGAGCAAAACGATGTCAAACCACTGAAAATCATGAGACGAACGTTCACTAAACGTTCCGACATGAACACGGAGGCAAGCCAGGTGAAAGGAGGTTTCGGTGAAGGCGGAGGAGCACCAAAACCCAACATAGCACGATGGCGACAGTGGACTTCCGACGAGCTATAGGATGCAGCGATAGGGGCCTTCGTGAGGTATACCGAAAGAGGGAAGGAGAAGAGTAGGGTCTGGCGATGCTTACCCCTATGTTGATTGAACCGAGGAGGAGGGAGAAGTCGTGCCATGACAGAGTTTGCTGGAAATGGGATAGTGAGGTGTTCGGGGTGAGAGAGAACCAATTGGATGAGGAGGAAGCTCAGTCGAGAGTTTATGTTGCTTCCCCCGCCATTAAATAGGCACGAGGAAAGCTAAAGCTCCCTCTATGAAAACACAGTGGAGAAGAGAGGATAGCCCTAGTTGGGTGTTTCATGCACAGTGCGAGGTAGGCGATGAATTAAGGCTCAAAATGAGCAGCTCGAGGAGACAAACTCAATGCAAGAGAGATCTTGTGAAATGGTTGGGAGGAGAGATAAAACGAAGTCGGGGGCCGAGGCGTCAGAACAACCGATCGGGTTGGAGGTTGAAGGAGAAGCAGTAGCTGTTGAATCATATCCAAAATGACAAGAACCATTAGATCGGGAACTACCATGGTTCGGTCGCGCGTGACAAGGATATTCACATATACCATAGTGTTACACATTGATTTAAATGAAATAAATGATAACGATTCATCTACTATAGTCACACTATATTATACTCATAAATTCAATTTTAGGGGTCAAATAAAGTCCAAAATACACCAAATTTTAACCATGGGTTCATATTAATGTCTAGAACAAATCTATACAATTAGTTTTTCATAAATCACAAACTTTGGCCCTTAATTACTATATGTCTATTAATGCATATATTAATCCATTAAAATGAGAGAGTTAATATGAAGAGACTATTTTAATGACATAGGTGAGTGAAATTCGAGATATTAGATACATATCATATCTTACCATAATACCATCTTTTCATGCATTAATATCATATTTAAGGAGATAGAAAGAAAAGGGTTAATTACTCCTATACATTAACTCAAATACACATTATTACTCATATCTTTATCCAAAAAGCCATAACCCCTATAAATTAACATTATCCACTAATTATCTCTCATTAATGGCTATATTGCATAATTAGTCCCCAATTATCTCATTAATTGGGATATTTGTGCAAAGCCCCATTCATTGCCATGGATGTGGGAAATTGTGAATTACACCCTCAAGTAAGGCTCAAATTCAATATTGAGGCAAAAGAAGATAGAAAAAGGTGGGAAATTTTGAAAAAGGTCTAAAAGGACTAGAAAGAAAATAAAAGATTGAAAGTGGGTAAATTGCAAGAAAGATCCTGAAATTTATTTGGTTACAACACTCCACTCCTTAAAGAGGATTTCATCCCTGAATCACAACAAGAGGGAAGGGTGAGTACTTAACAGCCCAACCTTAACAACTAGGTGAGTATTTCAAATCTATGGTACTACACAAGCTCATAAGTCAAGTCTTACTAAGATTCCCACCATATATATAACCTTTCTTCACACATAAAACAATTAACACTTTTGGCTTACTAACATTATCTCCATCATGAAATTGCATCATCATTATTATTCTATCACTTGTGTCATGTTGCACTCACATTGTTGTAACAAAGATTACATATCAATATTGTGAAAATTCATAGGTATTACCCTTATTTATCCCATTAAGGGTTTTAAGCACAATTAGGATTTACTAATTCATCTCAATATTCATTAATGTATTAGGTCACAAACCTTAATCACTTGCATTCTTTCTCCATTATTCTCACATCACCAACATGTAGATTTATCACAGATCATTTTGTAAGAAAAAAAAATAATATTATCCAACAAGTTATTAAGTCTACAATAATCCCAAATAATATCACATTAATTGTGTGTCTCTATATTACACATTGTCACATTATCTTTCATATTCATATTAATGTCACCATTAACCATGTTCTCCTATTACACTCCATAATATGAATTATACATATTTAACATCACATTAATCATTAATGCATATTCATGTGAATCCAATTACTCATTATCATATCCGAGTCATTATATGCATTTTAGTGGACAATATGAAACACATTAAACATTAATGAATTGATTTACATACTAAATCATGATAAGGTGATTAATGAGATGTATATTAGGGAACTAGGTGATATGCCTTACATATATTGATAACATGGTCTCAAATATAATTAGGTGATTATAATCCATTTATATGTACCAAGGTGTATTATGTGATGATGACACATAATGTCACTAAGGTGTCGTGAAGGCATTAATGGATATACACATGTATATATTGTTAAGTCTAGATGATTACATATTAGGGTTTAGGTCAACATGACCATTACATGTTATATCTCCTTAGCATGCATTAGCTCCATTATCTTACTAACCACACTATTAGGGTGACATGGTCAACATTAAGTGTATTCACAATTAGTGATGAGTAACTCACTATTATGTGCATTAAGAGTATGTTAAGGTTCAGGCATATGAACTATCCCTTAGATGATTTATATATATATATATATATATATATATATATATATATATATATATATATATATATATATATGTTTGTGTATAATCAAACAAGATTATTTATAATTATAATTTGTTTGCTCAACACTAAACATATGAGCTCACTAATCTCATGTCTAAGGAGTTAGGGTTTCCAAACTTTCAGGATAGCTAGATTTCAATGCACTGAGGGACTCCATCCCCCTTAAAGCGGATTTCATCCTTGAAATCAGAAACTCCAAAATTATATCAATGTATAAAAAACACTACTACTAAATCCCACTTTTCCAAAGGGTTGAGGTAAAACTATGTATGAGATCCAACACTTAGTTGTTTTACTAAACACCAAACTTCAAAGTCTAGCATAGGGTAGGCTATTCGAAACATGGAAATCTAAGGCTCCTATAAGGAACGTATGGAATATAAGGTGATCCTATTTAGGTAATTAAAACATCATATATAGGTTCTTAAGGTTACTCAACAATGAGGTTTATTGCCTAAAGGTATGCTATTTTGGATAATCAGTATCAGCTCAGGCCAAGAAGATGTCATATGGATCTGGGAGTCCTCGTAAGACAAACTAGTGGCACAGAGAAAAATATTTCCAACCCCCAGACCCTGACCCTTTCTAGACACCTTTATTTTCAACTTATACTTTAGTAGAAACCTAATAGACCAATCACCAAAAAGTTGACAAATTATATTACGAATATGAAATTATCAATCTTTCATCATAGGTCAACTCTAAGGGGAAAACTTACTAAAGGGAAACTATATAAGGTAAGGGTTTCTAACTAGGAGACAAATTGAATTAGTTAAGACTCTGACTACCTTGATGCTCTGATACCATGTTGTAAAGAGTAAAAATCACCCTCTACTAAAACTTGGCAAACAAAGGACCAATGAATAGAAGTGGAATTTGAAACTTTGACTATATTCAATTGTATAAAGAGTACATTAAAAAAATTCCCAAAAGGGTGTACAACTTTATACATACAAGGATCTAGGTAGAGGAAGACTAAAACCAAATCAATATGTCTACAAACAAAACAACTTAATATGTAGCTAAGTCCAAGCTAGAAAATTAAACTCCTTTCTCTTAGACTTAGGTTGTTCACCATGCTTCTGATGCACACTCTGATCCTATACCTGGGTGGTTGGGATCACCCAACAAGAGAGAGATAAAAGTATGTGTCAATCAAAAGGAATAAGGACAAATATAACTAAAGCATTGCATAATAAAAAGATTCACTACACTAAGAGATTTAAAAAGAATGAGGCAAGTAATCAAATAAGAAATAGAAATCTACCTTAGTTCAATCAAAAACAATAATCACATAGCATGAATGATATTAGGACACAAAATAATACCAATGCATGGTGAGGCACCTACCAGACATACACCAAGAGGAGAGGGGGAAATGCACATCCCAAACCTCAAATATATATAAAGTGGCAGGGGGACTAAAACCCTAGTGCCTGTATAATGTGGTAGGGGGACTAAAACCCCAGAAGGACTAAAACCTCATTTCCCTATGGGTGGTTTTTACTCATGTACACTACATTTTCATTTGGTCAAAAAAACATCATGCATAATAGTTCACTTGGCAGTAGTGAAAATATGAATAACATTGCATAATAGCAAGTGGGGAATAAAACCAATGAAACAATCTCAATAAATGAGTCAACCTAGGCAATAGAAGATTCAAATAAATAAAGAGACAAATGAAGGCAATAGAGAGAGATTCCAAGGCTAGCAATTGCCTCATTAAGAAATTAGGGTTTGGGTGAAAGCCTAACTAAAGAATAGGATTATTTTGCACATAGATCTCACATTCATACATTCCACATAAATAGATTTCACATACCTTATTGAAGATTCAAAACCATCATTTTCATTGATTAGATACGTTCCATGATCACATTATCCTAGTTACAAATATACACATGTATTAGCATGTATTAAGGAATAAAGTATATAAAATGATACCCATTTAGACCATATTCATAAAACACTGATTTAGGACTCAAAACTGGGACCAAAAGCTTAGTTAGACTTCACTAATTAAGAAAACATGTCTTATTTCCCATTTTGAAGTTAAATTGGATTAATAACATATTTTAGAACATTTTATATATCCACATTGGTGTCCAAAGCAAAAATTTGAAAAAGAAATCAGAATCAAGCCTCAAAAATCACGGATTTTGATTCTACTCAAAAAATCCTTTCCAATGACTATTTATTTGCATTTTTCTGACCAAGGGTTATTTATTATGAATTAAATCATCTTAGCCAATAAAAAATTAGGAAAATGCCACATAGGCAATTCCATTGAAATTGCAGAGGTACACGAGTCATTCAGGAACATCAAATATAAGTTGCGAGAAAACAAAATGAAATGTGAAATGTCTGGATTGCCCATGGTGAATAAATAAATTCAATTGACCAGGCATGGACGTCTTGGTCATTTACTGACGACTAGGATAAGAAACTAAGTTAAAACAAAGATAAATGTTGGAAATGATGATCTTGATTAAAGAATGTGGGTTATGATATAATTGAGAGCATGGAATGTATACCTTTATTGTGAAGTTAATACATTCATCCTTACTGCCTTTAGATTCTAAGTCTCTATAGAACAACAAACTAGTTTCTAAAATAAGAACAAAAGTGTAGCTAAATAAATGAATAAGTCATACCAAGGTAGACTATATTCAGAATGGAAAAACTTGATTGAAAGAGAAACTAAGTTTGACCCACGCATGAGTCATTTGATTTAAAATGAAGGATATGTAATGTATTAAACATGAGGTGAAACTAGTAGAGATATTATTGATTTAGAATGTCAACTTCACATTAGTAGAAGGATAAAAAGAAATATGTGCAACATGGTATACATGATCATACACATGAATAAGTAACATGATCATAAGAGAAAATTTGAAGTTAAAGATGACATGTGGAATAGTAGTATATGGTAAGGAGATTATGGAAAGTAAGGAAGGGTTTGAAACATAATGGAGTAATATAGATTATAAAAGAAAGAGGTTGTGAGATTCAGGAAAGTGCTAATTAGTCAAGTATCCTTTTTGATAATTTATTCAAACCTACATATGAGAAATGTATTAATGAATGTTTGAAGATAAGAATTCTAAGTATCAAAATCATCTTCTCTTTCATATCTTCCTTAATGAGAGCAATGTGGGAATGAAGTGATAAGAAAATGAATCATATATGATGCATAAACATCATGGTAGAGACATCTAGTGAATATAATAATGACATAAAACATGATGATGAAACCCTATCAGGGTAAATTGAGAATGTAATCTATTTGAATGGCCAAGTAAGAGAAAGGAAATTAAATTGATAAGATAAGTAAGACTTTAGTAAAATTTGTGATGTCCAAAGTTTGAATTTCAAATTAAGGGAGCAAAGTCACATCACAATAACGTCATGCTACTGATAAGGACCAAACCCTAGAATGTTTAGAGTTGTAGTAGTTCAAGGGATGTCACTAGTGATTTGACCTTGAATACTAGCATCTCTATAAAACAAGATCATGAGATTTGCACTATGAGAAGTAAACTAGCACTGATAGTAATCCGGGGTTTAAAGATAGCTAATTTGAAAGGTTGATAAACAATATGGAAATGATTCAGAATAAAGAGTAAGATATAAATTTGAAACGTAACATATGTGTTTTGAACAAAAGGATAAATACAATATGAGTGAAGTGTGATATGAGATAAATTCTTACAGTGATAGCAAGAATGATGAATAATCTATTTGTATCTTATATGTTTTAATTTTAGGAATGTTTAATCTACATGATTAAAATGTGAATGATAAGTAGCAAAAAGTAAGTAGTAGTGAATGAGGAGAGAGATAAGAGAAAACAATGGCTTTTAGTAATATGTGAATTTTATTTTTAGAAGTATAATTTGTTGAAGGCATATTAAGGGATGTAAATTGGTTCTACGTATGATTTTAGTGTACATGTGCAAGCAATATGTTAATTTAAGGTGTCTGATAGTTGTAGTCATTCATACCAGTAATCCATCTTAGTATTGTATAATTGTAGTATGGTGATATGGGTTGAATAATGATGGAACAAATGAAGGGTTACCCTAAATAAGGTAGTCTTACTTATTCACTCATATGAATAGTAGGGATGATAACCATATCGTATTGATATGTAACCCTAATGAGGTATAGCTTGTTATACCTAGCTTTAATATAATTAAGTGATGGTAATTGGGTATGAATAGTCCTTGAATGACTAATACAATCATGGAGTACTTTGTTACTATTGTTGAAACCCTAGTATGCTATAACCTGATGGTTACACCTTGAATTATGTGTGGGTTCATACTTGAGAATAATATGGAATGTGATGGTAATACTTCACCTTATGCATCCATGATGCAATGGGGATGTCGTGAGTAGTATTGTAAAATTGTTGTTGAATCTAGTCTTCCAACTCAAGATTATTTTGCTATTTGAGTAGCACAATAGTAAAATTCAAAAGAACATGGTGAACTCTCTTTTGTGACTTAGAGGTAATACATAACAATAGTACATATTGATCCGTATGAATTGAGATGGTTGGATCAGATTATCAATGTTGAGGTAACACCTCAAGAGTATGAAAATATTGAAATGATTTCTTCTCTATCTACTCTATGATTGATTGTGGCATAGAGAATTTGTTTGTTATCATTGAGAACTGTTTTAACATGTTGTGATTAGAAAAGAAATAAAGGACTTAACGTTGAAAACTACATTCAAGTATAAAATACAAGAATGTAATGACATGTAGGATTTCAGAAGCTTAAAATAAACTTTGAATATACTTTGTTTGCATATTTATGTTTCGGGGATGAAACTTTTTAAGGGGGTGAGAATTTTAATGACCACATTTGTGCTTAATTGGTAAACTAGGGTTTACCTCAATGGTTACATGCTTGATTAGATTGAACATCGTTTAGACTTGATTAATGATAGTAGATAAATTGTGATGTTTCAAACCTAAGAAGAAACTCTAAATATGATTTTAGTTTGAATAATTAGGGTTTGAGAAATGTAAACCATAATTGGCAAAAAAATTAGGGTTTTGATAGTACATGAATATGGAATTTGATCAGGATAGTAGTGTGGTTAATGATTTTTCATATTTTCTAAAAATTTTGTATTTATTTGAATTTTTTTATATGATATGGATAAATCAATCATGCATATTGGAAAAGCATTTCAGAATATTTGAGTGTTCCTTGAATGTGGTTCTCAGTCAAACTATACTTCGACCAAAATGCTGACAGAGTGCTTTTTAGCAGTGCAGTGTTTTATTTTTAATTATTTATTGGTAACTCCAAATGATCATAAATTTTAACTAGAGAAATAAAACTCAATAATAAACAATATGTAAAATTTTCATAATTTTTGGAAGAGTTTAGACCTTATCAGTAGACAAATTACAGTAATATTTTTATGACAGAAAATTCAGATATAGTGAGGGGTCAATGTGCAATTGACCCAAGCAGCTCAATTGCTCTATATGGTTGATGTAGCCCTATTTTAGAGATCCATACTATGACATTTTGTACCTAAATCACATCTAAATATGTTATATTACAAGCGTTTGCCCCTAATGTGCTTATCATTGCAAATATGCTTATGGATGTTCTTTACACTGTTTTCAGGTACTTGGACCATGTTTAGATGGATGAGAGAGAAAGAAGGAGTTCTAGGGTTCCCCCAATCATGGAGGGACCCAAAGAAGGCCTCAAAGTCTCCCTCAACCTACCTCCAATGGCCAAGAGTCATCACCAAGCAAAGACATCCAAGAATTATGGAGTTTGAAGTGAAATCAATTGATGCAAGCCTCACCACGGTCGTGGCCACAACACCACGGTCGTGCATTTTTTAGCAAGGAAGTGCCCTTTTCAATAGGGTTTTCCCATAGAATCCCACAGCCGTGGCCCCCTACCATGATTGTGGCCATTGAAGACACCACAGTCGTGGCCATCCGCACGGTCGTGGTCAAGAGAAGAGAAAACGGTCGTGGACTTTCCCCACGGTCGTGGGAATTAATGACCAAAGTTCTAGTTTTTAATAGGTTGTCACCCCAAATCACCACGATCGTTGCTCATTGCCATGACCGTGGCTGATGAAGTACAAAACGCCCGTGGTGCTTCTCCACGATCACCTCTCCCTCCTCCAAAACGGCCGTGTTACCCAACATGACCGTGGTACCGCTCACCCACCACGACCGTGGCACTCCGCCACGGCCGTGGCCACCACCATAGCTTTCCACCATTCCCTCCATACCACAACCATTTTTCCACCCCATGACCATGTCCCACTACCCTCACCACGGCCGTGGCACATCAACACGGCCATGGTGATCCACCAACCCTACCCTACTTTTACAATGTATTTCCTAAACTGCCCCCACTTACCCTAGTGCCTCCCCACCACTTATATATACATAGGTGGCGGATGGGGCACAAAGGCTGGCCTCTCCCAAAGCTACTCCAAGCTTCCACCTTCCTTCCTTGAGCTCCTAGTGCAATCCCTTTGCATATTAGCTCATCCTCCACCATTTCCACCATCTTTCCACCTTGGAAACCTAGTTTTCTAGGTTTTCATCCATAACCCCCCATATTTTCATGCTCCCCTGCACCCTTGGAGGAGGGAGGTCGCCACAACATCTTGGAGGTGAAGAAGAAGGCCACTTCATCAAGCTTCATGGAGTTTCTTCCTCTTCTTCCCCTCTCTTTTATACTTTCTTTGATCATGTGTAGCTAAGCCCCTAGTGGTGGGCTGTTTGGGGTTAAAATGTGACTTTGATACCATGTTGGGGAAACACTACTTGTAATGAACTCAATTTATATCTATTATGATTGCCTCTTGCTTCTATCTCATTTCTTATTTTATTGCATGTGGTTTGTGCTTATAACATGGATTTCTTGCTTTGAGATGTTTGATGACACTTAGCTTCTAGGAGGAATTGGAGTGTATGTGGAAATCTTAGGATTGGCTAGTAGGTCCAATTAGTGGATCCCTAGCTAGCCCCCTTTGTTCCTACATGCACATCCCTCCTTCTACAAGTGAGTGCGAGATTTAAGTAGATAGTGTAAGTGAGAGTGATGTAATTTCCTAGGGCCTTGTAAAGGCTAGAGTGGCTAGTGGCATGAGGTCAAATACCCTCATCTCTACTCCCATCTCTACCCTCAACCCTCAATTGCTCACTATCACTTACTCTAGAAACCTAGTTTTGGATAATCCCATTAGAATTACACCTAACCCTAGTCTTCTACTAGTAGTATAGGGTATATTATAATGGCATTGGCCTTATTGTTTGGTTTGGTAATCTAGATGTGGAATGAGAACCTTGCATGTCTAATGATCTCCCCCAACTAATATCAAAGTTAAATCCCCCAAACGACCCACCTACCCTAATCAACTTGTTAAAACCCAAACTGCTATGTTTTCTTGTTCATACTAGTTTAGTTTAGTTGCTTTTGCTTAATCTAGTTAATTGTATAAATTTCGAAAGCAAAAATCCCATCCCATGCGTTCCGACCTCGTGAAGTGCACCTAGCCACCCTAGTTGGCTAGTGTGTATGCCTCTAGTGGAATCTGCACCAAGCTTTCTGGCACCGTTTCTGGGGATAGAGTCACTCGGCCTAGTTAGATAGTGTTACTTAGCCTTTCCTTTTACCCTCACCATTGCTATTATTTATTCTTTGTGTTCCTTTTGCATCTTGGTTTGCTAACTTGGTTTCTTATTGTTTGTTTGTGCCTTGCGCATGTGACAGTTGTGCATGCATAGCACGCATACCGACTTGGTGGTATACGACCCCGAGATTGGTAGAAGGAGGCATCAAGCTCGTCGCAACCTACACTGAGAGGCTGAGATGGCTGAAAACAATCAGTAGGCAGATGCTCAACCACCTTCACCGCCACATCGCCCGCTCCACGAGTACTTCACACCGGGGAACTACAACTCCCCCATCGCCACCTTGGTTGACCAGATGCCCGATCAACAATTCTCCATTCCACCTGCACTTCTGGGACTCCTCCCTACCTACTTCGGGATGGAGAATGAAAACCCCTACCACCACATTGATGCGTTCCTTGAGACGTGTTCAACCTTCCACACTCCCACCTCCACTGACGATTCCATTAGAAGGACACTCTTTCCTTTCTCCCTCAAAGAGAAAGCTAAAGAGTGGTACGTGTCCAAGACATAATTGGTCACATGGAATGAAGTGAAAAATGAATTCCTCAAGAAGTTCTTTCCCATTGCCAAGATGTCTTACATGAGGAGGTGCATCACGTCGTTTGCTCAGAAGGAAAGTGAATCCTTCCACGAGGTGTGGGAGAGGTTCCAAAAGCTGCTCTGAGACTATCCTCACCATGAAGTACCTTTGTGGTATCTCGTTCAAGCATTCTACACTGGGCTTGAAGAGCAAATCCAGAACAATGTGGACTCTTCTTGCGGGGGTACTTTCATGGAAAAGCCGCCTGAAGAATCATGGCCATTGTTTGAGCACCTTGCTGAAAATTCTCACCACCGCGCTTCTACTAAAGGGGGGCATTGCAGCCGAAGCTACATTCCTCCATCTTCCTCCATAGCTCTGACTCACAATACTACTGACCCAGACATGATGAATATGATGGCCGAAATGATGAAAATGATGAAAAATCAAGCTGATGGCTCTTCTACCCAACCCACAATGGCAGTTGACATTGTAGATGAAGAAGGAAATGCTCTACACTCCTTTTGTGGCCACAACAACCAAGGCCCCATGTCCAAATCTTACACTCCCAAGTGTAGGAACCATCCAAACTTCTCTTGGAAACAACAAAATGAGGATGGACCAGGACAAGGGCAACAAAAGCCATGTTATAGTTTAAAGTTTGAAGAGGAAGTGTTGGGAAGGCTAAGAAGTATGGATGAAGTGAAAAAGGATGTGAACTCACATGGGTAGTCCATCCACCATCTTGAGCAAAGGTTGGATCAGATTTATCTCTCCCTTCCAAGGAGGGAGGAAGGAAGACTACCCTCTCAACTGATGCCCAATCCGAACAATGACGGTGCCCTCCTAGGGAGCACTTCAAGTGCATATGCTCAGCCACAATAACAAGCACCACCGGACCTCTATGCTCCACCACCTCCTCAAGCACCTATAAACTATCAATATGCTCCACCTCCACCTCATACATACCAACAACCACCTCCACAATATCACCCCCATCCACAACAACAACAACAACCACCACAACCGCAACCACAATTCATTCTCCAAAATCTGAATTCACCCCACCAAAGGCCTCCACCACCTCAATAGCCACAACCACCTCCACAAGCCTCTTCTTCTAATACCCATGAGCATGTGAAGGCGGTGACTACATTGAGGAGTGGCCGAACTTTGGGGCATCCTCGTGATACATTTGTTGTTGATAGAGGTGACACTGAGGCTGAACAGATCGATACTGAGATATAGGTTGAGGATATTGTGACGAGAAGCAAGGTTGATACTATGATTCTGGATGTTGATACTGTGATTCCTGTAATTCCATTCGATGGTATTGTTGATATGGACCGTATGGGGTCCCAACTCCCTCCGTTTCCTGAGGCTCTTAAGGAGCCTTCTGCTGAGATAAGAAGTAAGAAGCACACTGAGGACATTCTTGAAACCTTCAAGCAAGTAAAAATCAACATCCCTTTGCTTGATGCAGTCAAGAAAATTCCCTCTTATGCTAAGTTTTTGAAGGATCTTTGCCATTCAAAAGAAGGACTATGGGAAGAACCCCAAAGAAAGTGAAACTTATCGAGCAAGTGAGCTCGATTCTGCAGCACACCATTCCAAGAAAGAAAAAGGATCCTGGTGCCCCCATCATCTCATGCTACATTGGGGCACACCGCATAGACCAAGCCCTCCTAGACTTGGGTTCTAGTGTGAACCTCATGCCGTATGACGTTTTTGTAGAATTACAGATGGGACAGTTGGGTCTGGCCCATTGCACTTTGCAGTTAGCTGACAGGTCAGTAAAGACGCCTAGAGGGCATGTTGATGACGTGCTCGTGAGACTAGATGGAGAGACATATGCTTTCTTCCTTGCTAATTTCATTGTCTTGGATATGGAGAAAGACACAAGGAAGGTTCCTATCATCTTAGGGAGACCCTTCCTAGCCACACCTGATGCAATTATCCATGTTAGAACTGGTACAATGTATGTGACATTCATGCACATAAAGATTTGGTTAAACATCTTCAAATCGTCAGCCACATCCGAAGTGATAGGGGCGACAAAAGAAGATTTCTATCTCGTTGAGTGTCTAGATGAGATTGTGGAGGAATGCCTACCCTCATGGATCCAAACTGCCACTCAAGGTAGAGGACTAGAACCGATAGTTGAGTTTCCTGATGATGATGAGGAAGATGATGAAGAGAATGAGCTAGCCTTAGTGGCTACGAGTGAGGATCTCCCTTCCATCTCTGAACCATTGAAGAACTCCCTTGAAGAACCCCCTACTCTTGAGCTAAAATCACTTCTTGAAGGTTTGAAATATGCTTTTCTAGGGGAAAATGACACCCTCCCGGTGATCATTTCATCCATACTCTCACTAGAACAAGAGGAGGCTTTAATGAAGGTCTTGAAGAAGAACATCCAAGCCATTGGATGGTCCATAACTGACTTGAGGGGTATTGATCCCTCCATTTGTGTGCACAAAATATATCTAGAGGAGGATGCAAGGTCAACCCGCAAAATGTAAAGGTAGTTGAATCCGAAGTTGAAAGAGGTGGTGACTCAAGAGGTAGTGAAATTGCTCGATGGTGGAATCATCTATCCTATTTCTGACAGTACATGGGTGAGCCCCATCCAAATAGTACCCAAGAAGGGTGGCATCACCATTGCTGAAAATGAAGATGGAGAGATAATGCCAGTGAGAGAACAATCAAAGTGGAGGCTGTGTGTTGATTATCGGAAACTCAATGAAAAGATAAAAAAGGATCGACATCCCCTCCCATTTCTTGATCAAATTCTAGAGAGGCTGGCAGGACAAAGCTTCTATTGTTTCCTCGATGGATATTCTAGATATTTTCAAATTGCCGTGCATCCTGCGGATCAAGAGAAGATGACATTCACTTGACCGAATAGCACCTTTGCTTACCGGAGAATGCCATTTGGGTTGTACAATGCCCCGTATACTTTTCAGAGGTGTGTGACCTCGATCTTCGTGGATATGATTGATTCGTCCTTGGAAGTATTCATGGATGACTTCTCGATTTTTGGCAAGACATTTGATGAGTGCCTGTTACATTTAGTTGTTGTCCTCGAAAGATGTGTAAAAGTCCGACTAGTTCTATCTTGGGAGGAAAGCCACTTTTTGGTGCCCGAAGTCATTGTTCTAGGCCACTGGGTTTCTAAAGATAGAATTGAAGTTGACATGGCCAAAGTGGGCCTCATTTCGAACCTCATCATTCCTTCCACCATAAGACATATTCCATCTTTCTTGGGACATGATGGTTTCTATCACCGCTTCATAAAAGATTTCAGCAAGATCTCAAGACCTTTGTGCCACTTACTGGAAAAGTATGTCGAGTTTCAGTTTGATGACAAGTGTATTGAAGCTTTCAATCACTTGAAAGAAAGGCTCATTTCTGCTCCGATCATGCGGCCCCCCCGATTTCACTTTGCCATTTGAGATAATGACTGATGCATTTGACATGGCAGTGGGGGCTGTGCTGGGCCAAAGGATTGGCCGAATTTCTCATGCCATCTACTATGTGAGAAAGACTCTAGATGAAGCACAAAGAAATTACACCACTACCGAAAAAGAGTTTCTCACTATCATCTTTGCTCTGGACAAATTCCGCTTCTATTTTTTGCAAAACAAAGTTGTGATTTATACGGATCATGCTACGCTCAAGTATCTCATGTCTGAGAAGGATTTGAAGCTGAGGTTGATAAGATGGATTCTATTGCTGCAAGAGTTCGACATCGAGATAGTGGACAAGAAGGGAGTAGAAAATGGCGCAACCGATCATCTCTCCCAGATTGATCACCCCTTTGATAAGACAAGGCTAATTAAGGAAACCATGCCGCATGAACAACTCTTCCTCCTTTCATCTTCTCAAGAAGATGATGTTCTGGCCCAGCTGGAGGAAGATAGAGCAAGGACCCTAGGCAAAGCACTGGCAAGGGTGTCCTATGGTAGAGGACACAAGCATAAAAAGGTTGATCTTATCTACCCTGAGTGCATGATAAGGGGAGTCGTCGCCACCAAGTATGGGTCTAAGAAGGTGATTGATGATCTAGGGATCAAGGCGGAAGTGGAAGAAATCTTGAAGATAATAAGGTTGTGGGATGTTCTTTTCACACCCCAACCAACATATGTTGCTTTGAATCAGGAATTCTTCGCTACTCTTGAAAAGACAAAAGTGAGAGGTTGTGACGCAATCAAATTTGCCATGATGGGCAATGTGCACACCCTCACATCTACTGAGTTGAATGGTATATTTGTTGCAAGTCCTGAAGAATCTGTGAAGATGGATGACAACTTGTTAGAAAGGGAGGAAGATCTGGACTATGCTTATTTAATGGAAGAGAATTACAGGAAGCGATGTTTACGATGCAGGTAGATAAAAACTGCCACCATAAGCAACCCGATGGTCCGCTATGTGCAGAAGGTCTTGGCAAATACAATCGTGGGGAGATATGATAATCAAGGCTCCATTTCCCAAAAGGATATGTTTGTCTTGATAATGATGCACCTCAAAAAGTAACTAGACCTTGGAGTACTGTTGATTCATCATATGAAGTCTGTACCCTATAAGAGCTCAAAACCATTTGTTATGGGAGGGTTTGTGACTTCAATTGCACTAGCATTGGGATACGATCTCTCTGGGTTACTAGATGCAATTGAGGCCTAATTTGTTGATCTCAACTACCTAATGCGCTCACACACTATTAAGATGAAGGAAAAGAGGATGATCTATCTTACAACTAGTGTTACAACCCCAATTTTGGGTTCATCTAATGAGAAATGTAAACTCTCATAGTGGACAAATAATAATGTAATTTCGTTTACAATAGCCTTGATGATTGTATTGTGGGATTTATTGGCTATTGGGCCCAATAACAAGGAAATTCAATTAATTAATGAATAATTGAGTTGTTGAGAAAAGAGAGATGAGGTAGAAACTTCTAGAAGGCAAAGGAATGTAATCCAAGAATGAATTTCGTGCATCTTGGGTTCCTTAGGTCCCAAGGAGTCCAAAGTTGCAAAAAGAAAGCAATTAGAGAAGAAAAGATTAATTAAGTATTTCTTTAGTAAGAAAGAAATTGAAAATAATGTTAAAATGTTGGAAATAAGTGGAAAAAGGTATAAGTGGGTTATCCTTGGTGGAATTTCGTATTCTAAGGATTCTTAATGATAAAAGGAATACCAATGAGGAAAATAAAAGAAAATAAAGAGAAATCCTCAAAAAGAGATATTTTAATGAGAAATACACATGATAATGAGAAATAATGCATTTAGATGCATCTAGAAGGATAATGAGTATCCAATAAAAAGGATTTCGAAATAATAGAGTTTCTTGGGGACCAAGGAGTCCCAATTAAGAAAGAGGAAAGAGAAAATACTTATAAAAGAAAATAGGAATATAATGTGAATACATTATTAATGGATTATGTGGTATTGTTAAAAAGGAAATAGTTTCTACTAAAGGAGACTATAATTTTGTGCTTATGGAGTCAAAGTCAAGCATAAGAGAGAGTAGCTAGGAAAAAGGATTTTCAAAATCCTAATATTTAAAGGAAAATTAATTTCAAAAAGATAAATAAGAGAGAGAAGGTTTCTTTTCACGGAAGGAATTGGTTTCTTTTTGGGAAAGGACTCTTTGAGTCATGTTCAAGCCAACCTATGGATTTGTTTCTCTCCCCTATAAAAGGGGTAGGATCTGGGATCGAGTTCTGGAGGGAATCCCATGCAGCTCTCTCCCTTCTCTTTGCTTCTTACATGTCAAAACCCTAACCTGGGTATACCTCTACCCCTAGGGCAATGAGGGGGTTTGTTTGTAGTCTTGAAGGGAGTGAGACGATTTCACGATGTCTCGGAGGAACGCAGCCATCAGCTCGGTACCCTAGCTCTTGCACGACACCAACAGGAGGACCATGGGACGTCCACAAGTTGCAGAACTAGAAACCTCGAACCGGCCATCATGGCCACATAGCAGAAGCACCCTCACCTGCGCGGGGGCACGACGGAGCCAGGGGAACCTCCCTGGTGGCCGTTGAGGTCTGGGAGGGTAGCATGGCCACGTCAGATCTCTGCTGCGGCAGCAGCAGGTCACGTTCATAAGGTAGAAGATGAAGGAACGGTCATTGGACCGTTATACCCTTCCAAGGAACAAGAAATGGATGGCCGCGCCAAGGGTACAATCGTCATTTGATTCTAATTTCCAAATTGACCTGCTTTGCATGGGATTGGCGACGTGGCGCCTCCCTATTGGCTCGAAGTAAGTAAAATTTTCTAATTTCATAACTAATTATTCATAGCTCTGATTAGCATGCATAAAATATGAAAATTTCTCAGAAAAATGTGAGGAATCCAATAAAAAAATATTTGAATCCTAATTCTAATTGCAATTCGAAAAATAATGGAAGTTATTAACTTTGATGAAATGATGATTAAAGAAACCCTAACTGGGAATGATTAATGTGATTAGTGGGGTTTAATTGATGGTTAAAGTTGATACTGGCCTGTTAATTGATAACAAGGAACATTAGGAACAAAAAGGATGAACTTTGCGTATAATTAGTTAATTTAGAGTTTATATGCATAAATAGGCTTTAATGGGCATTGAAACCCTAATGTTGGTAATTAGGGCTACTAATGGATTTAATTATTCGATTTCATGTATAGAACTGAGTTTTCATGGTTATAAGCTATTTCGAGCATTAAAGTTCTTAATTTTTGGATGAATACCCTTACTGTAGAAATTAGGGTTTTCGAGTGGATAAAAGGTAGAGTTGATGATAAATAATGTTCATATGAGTATTAGAGCATAATGAACTACAAATTGATGATAAACGAGCATAATGACTTTGTCATGGGTTAGAAAGGATAAAAATGGTAGCTTTAACAAAAAGAGGCTTAATGGACTTATATAATGGTTAATTATGCCTTAAATCCGAAATTGAGGATTAGATGTTTCTATAATTAGGGTTTTAGATCGATTGCGTTAAATTAGGGTTTGAAATAGTAAAAGATGAAGGGAAATCCTAATTGTAATAGAAACCCTAAAAGTGAATTAGAAACCCTAGGAAGCGAGCTAGGTTTAATGGATCTTGATGACATGAATAATAAAAAGGGGATTACATGATTATTTCAGGATCTTGTTGAAAATGCTTGCTTGCTTGGATTCTTATTTGCAAGGATATTTTTGTTCAAAATGTCAGATCATGTATGTGGTTAATTATGAATAACCGCCTTAGTTTCCCAAGGATTTTTCGGATGGTTAACCACATTGAATGCAAATTATCAGTTTGGATGTTCATACTTGCAAACTATAAAGTCACTATGATTATCACATTAATAATATAAGTATGTATTCTCGCACCTACATGCCACCCTGATGGATGATGCCATAGGTCAGGCCCAGATGGGTAGACCAATGGACACCTTGAGTGGTGACCCTAGGCACCAAGCTCGGGAATGAGAAGGTGGCCTATGATATTGCATGACTATAGGGCACCATGAGTGGTGACCCCAGGCACCAAGCCCATGATTGAGAAGGTGGCCTTAAGTCATTAGCAAAGGAAACCCTAAGGTGGGTATGCCAGGGTTAGGGCAAAAGTAGTGGAGAATGTCATATTGGAAAATGTAAATTGGTTGGTTAATTAACTTAATTGTGATAATTAGATTGTTATCCATATGTGCAAACTTTTGGTTGTTCCCACATACCAGTATATTTCGATATAGTGACCGACGTTTTGTTTGTCGGCATTTTAGGAACAACAATTGAAAGAACAAACAGTAAAGTGACACATTGTGGAAATAAGAAATAAAGTGCAAGGAGGATTAGATAGAATAATTCAAGTTCTGGATAGATTGATTTCCAAAGTTTTCAAAGGTAAGCAAAGTTTTCATTTTATACCAAATTTTAGTTAGTTAGTAGAATTTCATAATTATTATTGATTATTTATCGAACCTTTGATCTTTTTAATTGAATAACAGCTCTGACCTTCGTGTCTCTCTTAATTGGGGATTACCGGGAGGCAGGGTCGTTACAATTGGTATCAGAGCATAGGTTCCTCACTTAATCTTTAATAATTATTAAATTTCACAAATTACATAGAACCAAGGGAGTTATTAGAGGATTTTCCAAAAGATTGAGGTGTCTAGAAAAGGATCACGTACAGGGGCTGGCAATATTTTCCTCCACACCGCTAGTCGAAATATGAGGACTCTTGGATTGTGTGACTGCCTGGCCGATGTCTTAGGATATGACTCGAAATAAGATACCTTTAGGACTCTCTCATCTTGTACATCCCTTCTCAACTCAAATTTTGTTAAAGACCTTAAAGATTAGGGTTTTCTCTCTTTTCCTCACCCTCTTGAGGTATGGGTAAGGTTAATAAGGTTTAAGGAATCCTCCACCAAATTAATAAAAAGCATGTAAATAAGATTTAATGGACATAAGCTTAATAGATTAAGCGTAAAGGAATAAATGCATGCTTAGGTCGTATGACACGAGTTGTCATTGCCCTCAGGAGAGACCTGAGGATAGACCCCCTTGTCAGGAGGATGTGTAGAGAGAGTTAGTCTTGGAGGTAGAGACCTCCATTAAAAGTAGAGACCTAGCACATCCTTTGAGGATAATGTTAACCCTAACCCTAAGTGAAGGTTAGAGAGAGTGATGACACAAAGAGTTAGATGTCTTAGTAGACCAGGTGTTTGGATGGACATGCCTTTGGATTGCCATACGAGCCATGAGAGGTTGGATGACCTAGCACCTTTGGCAACCCAACCCTAGGAAGGGTCGTGCATGTTTGAGTGAAGGATAGCTCCTTCGTGGATGAAGTTAGAGAAGAACTTATAGAACCTATATGGGCTATTGCAAGTAGGATATACCTTACACCCAGAGTACGCTGGTGGACGGAAGTAGGTTGAAACCCTGGCCAGTATGCATGATGGATGGCTTATGGGATGAGCATAAAGGGCTAGGGATAATCATGAGAAAACATAAGTTTGAGCATAGGCTTCACCCATGTAGAGGTATGTTTGTGAGATTGATCCTTCATGGAGAGAGGACCTCTAGTAGTAAGGTTGGATGTGGAGTTAGCTCTAGAGAGAGAAAGCATGAACTAGGAAAGAAGGTTGGAAACCTAAAACCGTGAGATGTGAGGAAGAGTGGTGAGTTGAGGATGATGCGACCTAAGTGGATGATAGTGGTTGCCTTATGTTTGATCCCTGGAGGCTGATGATATCTTGGTTGCCTTTAGAGGAACCAAACCCTAGAGAGAGGATGATGCTTCTAGTACCTATGGTATAGGAGTGTACCTGATAAGATGCGACAAAGAGTGCCTTAGACCTTGAGGAGGTTTAAGTAACCAAGTTGTGAGGCCTTATACCTAGTTGGTTGTCCTTGAGGAGGACTCCACTCTGAGGTGCTACCTATATAAAAGATCATGGAAGTACATAACATACCTTGGACATGCTTGATTCATGGTTAAGAGGTTGAGCATGCAGTTGGTCACCCAAAGGTGGACCTAGGGTTTCTAGGTCTAAGAGGGGAAGCAGTGTACCCGATGCTCATGATGAGATTTGAGTCTCTATATCTTTGAGCATGTGTAGAGGAATAAAAAATCCCTTAAGTTAAGGGTATGTTTGACGAACCCCTCACAACTAAGTTGGTATAATATTGAGGATGAGAACAAGTGTGACCTAGCATGGTTTGGTAAGTGTCTTCTTATGCCTTAGTAGCTTGCTAGGGCTAAGAATGATCATGTGGATGCATACCCTAAACGTATGGACGTTTGTGACTGTTGTTATCAGGGTGTAGTTTCCTCCCATCCTGGGAGAGGGACCCTTTTGTAGGGTGTATACCAGTTTTGTTGGTTTTGAGGTAACCTAAGGAGGTTTTATAGGATCTTGAGAAGCTAGGTGAAAAGTACATGGTATGATAATGAACCTGTAGACCCATATATAGCCATCTCTAAGTGCATGTGGATGTGTTACCATGGAGGTAACCGGTATGGGGACTGACCAAGGTAGGCAGGTTGCCATGACCCATGTGAAAGGATGAAAGACAACCCAAGAATGCAGAGAGAGAGATGATGAAGGATTGGGTAAGGTTCTATGTTGGACATGTACTATAATAGACATCCTAAGTCTATCCTAGGGTCAGGTAGGGATAAGAACAATGGAAGGAGTTTCCTAATTCCCTAGTTTCACATGACCATAGGGTCGGGAGGTAACAACTATTATTGTCTGAGGGCCATGGATTAGGAGATTGATCACCTTCATGAACTCATGGGACCCAAAGGGCAGATGAGTAGGGCACTCTATGGATGCATAAGGGAAGAGGGATGACCCCAAAAGTGCCAGCACCCTATAGACCTAGAGGAGATGACCAAGGATTGTGTGGTGACCCCAGTAGGTTCGAGACCAATTTTCCATGGAAGTAACTTTGATATCATGATGTTTGTGATGTAGAGACATAAGTTGCACGTTTCAACTTAGAATTGAAGGTGTAATGGTGATTTGGGGTGTATCATCTCTACTCTTGGAACAGGAAGAACTTTGCGTTTGGACGGCCACCAAATGCTTATTTCCTCTTATTATGAGAGGGAGAGATGGGACAGTATGCATGCCATACACCAAGGATAAAAGATGATGCGAGTTGGAACGTTGCAACAAGGTATGAGGACAGAGATGATAACATACCTTGGTGGAGTGAATGATACATGGATGGTTTACAAACACTAAGAGAAGTAGTGTAGTCAGCTTATGAGGATGTTTTATCAGGAGCTATGTGGAATTTGCAAGTTAACCAAGGTGGAGTTTGATAATCAAGAGGATGAGCTCAGAGTGTTCTGATGAAGATAGACTCAGAGTTTGAGACAAGGTGATAAGTGGAATACATGAACGTGTATGTCTTCCAACATTACCTAATTCCTACAAATGTGAAGTGATAATGAATGCTCTAGTTGAGAAATAGCTACCTAGTTTAGCTAGAAGCTAGAAGAAGTTGAGGTTGCTAGGCTAACCTTAAGTTGAGAAAAAGAGATAAGTTTGACTAACACCCAGATGTATCAATAGCGGTTAATCAAGTAAATGATTGTTTGGTTAGCCAGTCTAGTCCGTGATATAATGAAAGGATGGTTCTAGAACCGCAGATGTACTTCTTTGGAAAGGAAAGTGATGAAACCCTATTGAGAGTGGTTTAGGGTTTTCGATGTATCGATCTTGAGGAATCATGACATACCATAGGTCATGGTTTTAAGATCACCAAACACGATGATACTACAAAGATAATAAGTGATAGTAGCACTTTGGTTGCTTGATGTGAAGTTGCATGTGGCCATGCAAGCCAAGGCTGAAGGACGGACACCAGTAACCCAGTGCTTTGACTTAGAGATTAAAGAATCCCCAAGAGGGAATGGAGTTCATCCACTATGGATGTTATGGTAAGTATCCCTTTGACCAAGAAGGTCAAGATGTAATATGGGTTATGGTCGATCGCCCTACCTAGATGACATGAGAAAGAAAGGAGTACTGTCAAGAGATAGATTTTGTTGAACTACATAAGAGAGAGAGAGAGATGGTTCAACTACACCATGATGCGACTTCAAAAGTTCTCAAGTATGACCTAAAGGTTCACTTCCATGAGGTGGGAAGTAGAAACATGCAAAACTCGATGTTAGTACCGTTATCACCCCTAACTAATGGTTAGTATGATCTAGACTAGAGAGTCTGAGGTGAGAAAGTGAGCTTGCCCAGGGTGATATAAAGAGATAGTTCTTAAGATGTGATGTTCACCACCATAGCCTTTATCGGGATGAAAGAAGTTCTAGAAGGAGGTTGTGTCGGTCACCACTTCATTATGATGATGTTGGTGAAGGAGGCCTCGCAAAGGTCAGAAAAGAACCACAGTGTGTGTAGATGAAGTCACTTTGATCGTGCAATGGCTGAGAGAGAGCCCAGTGGTGACATGAGTCATGAACTGATGCAAAGCAGACTGACATGCAGTTCACTATGGGAGAATATGTGATGTGAAAATCCGACCCCTCAAAGCTACAGCTGAGAAAGCTGAGTCCCCGATATATGGGTCCATTTGAGATGGATTGGTGGAGATGGTTGTATTTATCCTTGCCCCTCAGGATAACATGATGTGTAATGTGTACCATGAGCACTATGTGAGGTACCCAAGCCAGGTGCTGAGCCCTGAATCTATTCAACTTTTGAGAGGCTGAAATGTCCTGAGTCACCTATGAGGGTATGATATACCAAGGTATGAAAGAACTCATATGGAAGAATATGAGATGATGAAGGTTCTTGGGAAGAACCATGGAAAGGGTAAGGCCACATGGGAGCCACGATGGACATAGGAAAGGTTTATCCTGATTTGTTTATTTGCTTGGTGGAATTTTGAGGGCAAAATTCCTATAAGAGGGGAAGGATGTTACAACCCCAATTTTGGGTTCATCTGATGAGAAATGTAAACTCTCATAGTGGACAAATTATAATGTAATTTCATTTACAATAGCCTTGATGATTGTATTGTGGGCTTTATTGGCTATTGGGCCCAATAACAAGGAAATTCAATTAATTAATGAATAATTGAGTTGTTGAGAAAAGAGAGATGAGGTAGAAACCTCTAGAAGGAAAAGGAATGTAATCCAAGAATGAATTTCGTGCCTCTTGGGTTCCTTGGGTCCCAAGGAGTCCAAAGTTGCAAAAAGAAAGCAATTAGAGAAGAAAAGATTAATCAAGTATTTCTTTAGTAAGAAAGAAATTAAAAATAATGTTAAAATGTTGGAAATAAGGAGAAAAGGTATAAGTGGGTTATCCTTGGTGGAATTTCGTATTCCAAGGATTCATAATGATAAAAGGAATACCAATGAGGAAAATAAAAGAAAATAAAGAGAAATCCTCAAAAAGAGATATTTTAATGAGAAATACACATGATAATGAGAAATAATGCATTTAGATGCATCTAGAAGGATAATGAGTATCCAATAAAAATGATTTCGAAATAATAGAGTTTCTTGGGGACCAAGGAGTCCCAATGAAGAAAGAGGAAAGAGAAAATACTTATAAAGAAAACAGGAATATAATGTGAATACATTATTAATGGATTATGTGGTATTGTTAAAAAGGAAATAGTTTCTACTAAAGGAGACTATAATTTTGTGCTTATGGAGTCAAAGTCAAGCATAAGAGAGAGTAGGAGAAAGGATTTTCGAAATCCTAATATTTAAAGGAAAAGGAGTTTCAAAAAGATAAATAAGAGAGAGAAGGTTTCTTTTCACGGAAGGAATTGGTTTCTTTTTGGGAAAGGACTCTTTGAGTCATGTTCAAGCCAACCTATGGCTTCGTTTCTCTCCCCTATAAAAGGGGTAGGATCTGGGATCGAGTTCTAGAGGGAATCCCACACAGCTCTCTCCCTTCTCTTTGCTTCTTGCACGTCAAAACCCTAACCTGGGTATACCTCTACCCCTGGGGCAACGAGGGGATTTGTTTGTAGTCTTGAAGGAAGCGAGACGATTTCACAATGTCTCGGAGGAACACAACCATCAGCTCGGTGCCCTAGCTCTTGTGCGACACCAACAGGAGGACCATGGGACGTCCACAAGCTGCAAAACTAGAAACCTCGAACCGGCCATCATGGCCACGTTGCAGAAGCACCCTCGCCTACGCGGGGGCACGACGGAGCCAGGGGAACCTCCCTAGTGGTCGTCGAGGTCCGGGAGGGCAGCATGGCCGCATCAGATCTCTACTGCGGCGGTAGCAGGTCACATTCACAAGGTAGAAGATGAAGGAACAGTCATTGGACCGTTATACCCTTCCAACGAACAAGAAACAGATGGTCGCACCAAGGGTACAATCGTCATTTGATTCTAATTTCCAAATCGACCCACTTTGCATGGGATTGGTGACGTGGCGCCTCCCTATTGGCCCGAAGTAAGTCGATTTTGCTAATTTCATAACTAATTATTCTTAGCTCAGATTAGCACACATAAAATATGAAAATTGCTCTAAAAATGAGAGGAATCCAATAAAAATATATTTGATGCCTAATTCTAATTGCAATTCGAAAAATAATGGAAGTTATTAACTTTGATGAAATGATGATTAAAGAAACCCTAATTGGGAATGATTAATGTGATTAGTGGGTTTAATTGATGGTTAAAGTTGATACTAGCCTATTAATTGATAAAAAGGAACATTAGGAACAAAAAGGATGAACTTTGCATATAATTAGTTAATTTAGAGTTTCTATGCATAAATAGGCTTTAATGGGCCTTGAAACCCTAATGTTGGTAATTAGGGCTACTAATGGTTTAAATTATTTGATTTCATGTATAGAACTGAGTTTTCATGGTTATAAGCTATTTCGAGCATTAAAGTTCTTAATTTTTGGATGAATACCCTTAATGTAGAAATTAGGGTTTTCGAGCAGATAAAAGGTAGAGTTGATGATAAATAACGTTCATATGCGTATTAGAGCATAATGAACTACAAATTGATGATAAACGAGCATAATGACTTTGTCATGGGTTAAAAAGGATAAAAATGGTAGTTTTAACGAAAAGAGGCTTAATGGACTTATATAATGGTTAATTATGCCTTAAATCTGAAATTGAGGATTAGATGTTGATATAATTAGGGTTTGTGATCGATTGCTTTAAATTAGGGTTTGAAATAGTAAAAGATGAAGGGAAACCCTAAAAGTAAATTAGAAACCCTAGGAAGCGAGCCAGGTTTAATGGATCTTGATGGCATGAATAATAAAAAGAGGATTACGTGATTATTTCAGGATCTTGTTGAAAATGCTTGCTTGCTTGGATTCTTATTTGCATGGATATTTCTGTTCAAAACGTCAGATCAGGTATGTGGTTAATTATGAATAACCACCTTAGTTTCTCGAGGATTTTCCGGATGGTTAACCGCATTGAATGCAAATTATCAGTTTGGATGTTCATACTTGCAAACTATAAAGTCACTATGATTATCACATTAATAATAGAAGTATGTATTCTCGCACCTACATGCCACCCTGATGGATGATGCCATAGGTCAGGCCCAGATGGGTAGACCAATGGACACCTTGAGTGGTGACCCCAGGCACCAAGCTCGGGAATGAGAAGGTGGCCTATAATATTGCATGACTAGAGGGCACCATGAGTGGTGACCCCAGGCACCAAGCTCGGGATTGAGAAGGTGGCCTTAAGTCATTAGCAAAGGAAACCCTAAGGTGGGTATGCCAGAGTTAGGGCAAAAGTAGTGGAGAATGTCATACTGGAAAATGTAAATTGGCTGGTTAATTAACTTGATTGTGATAATTAGATTGTTATCCATATGTGCAAACTTTTGGTTGTTCCCACATAACAGTATATTTTGATGTACTGACTGACGTTTTGTTTGTCGGAGTTTTAGGAACAACAATTGAAAGAACAAATAGTAAAGTGACACATTGTGGAAATAAGAAATAAAGTGCAAGGAGGATTAGATAGAATAATTCAAGTTCTGGATAGATAGATTTCCAAAATTTTCAAAGGTAAGCAAAGTTTTAATTTTATACCAAATTCCATTTAGTTAGTAGAATTTCATAATTATTATTGATTATTTGTCGAACCTTTGATCCTGTTAATTGAATAACGGCTCTGACCTTCGGGTTTCCCTTAATTGGGGGTTACCGGAAGGCGGGGTCGTTACAACTAGTGTGCAAGATTTTGAGCTTGAGCTGCCATACCACGCGGTGCCATTTCTATCCGTGTTGGGAGTTCTCTTTAGATTGAAGGAAAAACTACTAAAATGGTAGCAAGAACACCCAAGAGAGACGTATACAAGGGGAGACACTGTCGTACATGAAGACATAGTTGAATCTAATGTACAAGGGCAGGAACAAGAAGATGCAGAACAAAGGCAGCCCCGGAGGACAAGAAGGAGGGATGAGGGAACATCCCAGTTGTAGCAGCCCTCAGGGAATGCCTATGACATGGCAACCATCCAGGAACACCTTGAGAGTATTCAGAAGACCCAAAGTGATATGCAGCTTGTCCAGCAATACATGTGGCAAGATCAACAATAGATGCACCATCAGATCAACCACTTGTATCACTACAACCACGCCCAGGCAGCACGAAACCCCAAATGGGGTGGAGATTTTTGGGGTGGTTTAGCTGGATATCCCGAGACGTACCCTCCACCCCATGATGACTACTGGGGTATTATTACCAGCATCCTTCACCAAGCTTAGCTCCATCCTCAGCTCCTCCTGAGGATCCTCCGCAGATGCTAGACCAGCCACCACAGCCATGACACTTCCCCTATCTCCCCTAAGCTATAGTTTCATGCTGAGGACAACATGATTCTAAAATTTGGGGTGGGTAGGGCGGTATGAACCACCCTATCTCTCTCTTTTTGTCATTTTGTTCCACCTCTGCCATATAAGTTTAGTTTTATTGTTTTTGTTCTTTTCATTGCATCTTTGCATGGCATGTAGTTGACTTCTTGCATTTTTGTGTAATTTTTCAAAAAATTTTCTTTTCCATTCCATGCATCACATCTTCATGTAGTTTTTGTAGTTTCTTATGCATGTTAATTAGGATTTGCTACTTTATGTCTTGAAATTCCCCTAAAGTAGGTTTAGATGTGATTTAGTGCAACTTGGCACCATTTTGGCCAATTTTGCCCAAATTTGAGATTTCTTGTCTAAAAAGTATGTTTTGACACAATCTACTGTTTTGAGTAAAAATGACAACCTTTGACTAGTGCAAGTGAAATGTTATGCTTTATTGCTAAGTGGTATCAATGTTTGACTTTTTATATGTGCATCACCTCTCTTATGATTGTGATTGATTTGGCTGAATTGTGACCTTGAGCAAGCTTTGAACGCTTAGTGTTTGTGGAATCACTTGTTTGATATATCAATTTCATCTTGTTCATTCATTTGGTGTGATATCTAGGATGAAGTATTGGATTAACTTTCATGCAGGATGTCAAATGTGGAAAATCATACCAATGACCCCTCTTTGACCCGAATCTTCTTCCACCATCTTCATACTCCTCCACCTCATAAAAAGATGTCCTAGTGCACATAATCAGCCTTGGCCACCTCCAAAAGTTTGGGGTGGCCACATCTCTACCTCCCCGCTTCACTCTATCCACAATATGCCCTATCTACACCAAGGGAAAGAAAGAAAAGAAAAGAAAAAGAAAAAGAAAAGTAAAAACAAAATAAAAGGATGCTCCTATTTAAGAGCATTCAAATAAAGAAAAGATGAGTGTGTAAAAACACTCCAAAAATCTTACCGCAACCCTTTCTTCCACTTTCATACCCATTGAGCTAGGAAACATCAAACTTAGCTCATTTTGCCCTTTTCCGCAACCACGTGGGTCTTTTGGTATGATTTGAAATATAAGAGTGAATGCATGAATGTGAAACAACACTCCTAGTCATTCTCGATTAATGCCACCATGAAACGGTTTACCAGGAACTTAATGAAAGAAATATGGATAACATGTATATTCTATGCGCTATATTTGAAGTTCATGTGCTTTGTGCTATTTTCATGATTGGATTGTGAAAGTAGGAGAGGAGAGAGGTGAAATGCATGCAGTCAGTCATCTTTGATCCCATTCAGCAATAATCATCTTTTACATTGCATATGTCATTTCTTTTTGTGGAAGTTTTATAGAGAGATTGAGTTGGAGCATACTCGAAGACAAGTATGTTTTAAGTTTGGGGTGGTGATGTAGCCCTATTTTAGGGCTCCATCCTGTGCCATTTTGTACTTAAATCACATCTAAATATGTTAGATTACAAGCGTTTTCCCCTAATGTGATTATCATTGCAACTATGCTTATGGATGTTCTTTGCACTGTTTTTAGGCACTTGGACCATGTTTAGATGGACGAGAGAGAAAGAAGGAGTTCTAGAGTTCCCCCAATCATGGAGGGACCCAAAAAGGCCCCAAAGTCTCCCTCAACCTACCTCCAATGGCCAAGAGTCATCCCCAAGCAAAGACATCCAAGAATGATGGAGTTTGAAGTGAAATCAATTGATGCAAGCCTCACCACGGTCGTGGCCACAACACCACAATCGTGCATTTTTTAGCAAAGAAGTGCCCTTTTCAACAATGTTTTCCCACAGAATCCCACGGCCGTGGACACCTACCACAACCGTGGCCATTGAAGACACCACAGATGTGGCCATCCGCACGGTCGTGGTTAGGAGAAGAGAACACGACCGTAGACTTTCCCCACGGTCATAAGAATTAATGACCAAAGTTCCAGTTTTCAACAGGTTGTCACCCAAAATCGCCATGACCATGGCTACTCCACGATCACCTCTCCCTCCTAAAAAATGACTGTGTTACCCAACACGACCGTTGTGCCCCTCACCCACCACGACCGTGGCACTCCGCCACAGTCGTGGCCACCACTATAGCTTTCCACCACTCCCTCCATACCACGACTGTTTTGCCACCCCACGACCGTGTCCCACTACCCTCACCACGGTCATGGTACATCAACAAAGCCGTGGTGATCCACCAACCCTACCCTACTTTTACAATGTATTTCCTAAACTGCCCCCACTTACCCTAGTGCCTCCCCACCACCTATATATACATAGGTGACGGCTGGGGCACGAAGGCTAGCCTCTCCCACAACTGCTCCAAGATTCCACCTTCCTTCCTTGAGCTCCTAGTGCAATCCCTTTGCATTTTAGCTCATCCTCCACCATTTCCACCCTTATTCCACCTTAGAAACCTAGTTTTCTAGGTTTTCATCCATAACCCCCCATATTTTCATGCTCCCCTGCACCCTTGGAGGAGGGAGGTCGCCCACATCAGCTTGGAGGTGAAGAAGAAGGCCACTTCATCAAGCTTCATGGAGTTTCTTCCTCTTCTTCCCCTCTCTTTTGTACTTTCTTTGATCATGTGTAGCTAAGCCCCTAGTGGTGGGTTGTTTGGGGTTAAAATGTGACTTTGATACCATGTTGGGGAAAAGTTGCTTGTAATGAACTCAATTTATATCTATGATGATTGCCTCTTGCTTCTATCTCATTTCCTATTTTATTGCATGTGGTTTGTGCTTATAACATGGATTTCTTGCTTTGAGATGTTTGATGACACTTAGCTTCTAGGAGGAATTGGAGTGTATGTGGAAATCTTAGGATTGGCTCCTAGGTCCAATTAGTGGATCCCTAGCTAGCCCCCTTTGTTCCTACATACACATCCCTCCTTCTACAAGTGAGTGTGAGATTTAAGTAGCTAGTATAAGTGAGAGTGATGTAATTGCCTAAGGCCTTCTAAAGGCTAGAGTGGCTAGTGGCATGAGGTCAAGTACTCTCATCTCTACCCACAACCCTCAATTTCTCACTATCACTTACTCTAGAAACCTAGATTTGGCTAATCCCATTAGAATTACACCTAACCCTAGTCTTCTACTAGTAGTATAGGGTATATTCTAATAGCATTGGCCTTATTGTTTGGTTTGGTAATCTAGATGTGGAATGAGAACCTTGCATGTCTAATGATCTCCCCCAACTAATATCAAAGTTACATCCCCAAATGGCCCACCTACCCTAATCAACTTGTTCAAACCCAAACTGCTTTGTTTTCTTATTCATGCTAGTTTAGTTTAGTTGCTTTTTCTTAATCTAGTTAATTGCTTAGTTTTGCTCTTTAGTGTTAACTTAGGTTCTTGCTCTTGCCAGTGGTTAGTTTAATTTCTTAATTGCTCCTTGCCTTGCTAGAGTAGTATAGTTCATCTTGCTCGTATTTGGTTAACTGTTTAGCCTAGTTGCTTAGTTTTGTCTGGATTAAGATAATATAGCTTTTTGATAACCTAGTTTCCATTCTGCCTTTCTTACTTGTTCATCTAGAGTAATCAACAAACAACCCTTTTAAAACCCTAAACCCCTAATCTCCACATTAGGAACATAGCTTACACTACCTAACTCTAGTGCCCCTTCTATCCCTATGGACCGACCCCGTATATTTCCAATCACCTATACTACGATAGTACCCCGTATGCTTGCGGGCAATCTATTTTAGTCTTTGTGATCGACTCGGTTAGGGACAATATAAATTTCGAAAGAAAAAATCCCATCTTGTGCATTCCAACCTCGTGGAGTGCACCTAGCCACCCTAGTTGGTTGGTGTGTACGCCTCTAGCAGAATCCGCTCCAAGCTTTCTGGCACTGTTTCCGGGGATAGAGGCGCTCATCCTAGTTAGATAGTGTAGCTTAGCCTTTCCTTTTTCCCTCACCATTGATATTATTTATTCTTTGTGTTCCTTTTGCATGTTGGTTTGCTAACTTGGTTTCTTGTTGTTTGTTTGTGCCTTGCGCAAGTGACATTTGTGCATGCATAGAACACATTCTACTTGCACCGACTTGGTGGTATACGACCCCGAGATTGGTAGAAGTAGGCGTCAAGCTTGCCACAACCTACACCGAGAGGCCGAGATGGCTGAAAATAACCAGCAGGAAGATTCTTAGCCACCTCCACCGCCACATCGCCCGCTCCACGAGTACTTCATGTTGGGGAACTATAACTCCCCCCTCGCCACCTTGGTTGACCAGATGCCCGGTCAACAATTCTCCATTCCGCCTGCACTTCTGGGACTCCTCCCTACCTACTTCGGTATGAAGAATGAAAACCCCTGCCACCACATTGACGTGTTCCTTGAGACGTGTTCAACCTTCCGCACTCCCGCCGCCACTGATGATTCTATTAGAAGGACACTCTTTCCTTTCTCCCTCAAAGAGAAAGCTAAAGAGTGGTACATGTCCAAGCCGGAATTGGTCACATGGAATGAAGTGAAAAATGAATTCCTCAAGAAGTTCTTTCCCATTGCCAAGTTGTCTTACATGAGGAGGTGCATCACGTAATTTTCTTAAAAGGAAAGTGAACCCTTCCACGAGGTGTGGGAGATGTTCCAAAAGCTGCTCCGAGACTGTCCTCACCATGAAGTACCTTTGTGGCATCTCATTCAAGCGTTCTACACCGGGCTTGAAGAGAAAAGCCAGAACAATGTGGACTCTTCCTGCGGGGGCACTTTCATGGAAAAGCCACCCGAAGAATCATGGCCATTATTTGAACACCTTGCTGAAAATTCTCGTCACCGCACTTCTACTAAAGGGGGGCATTGCAGCCGAAGCTACGTTCTGCCATCTTCCTCCACAACTCTGACTCGCAATACTACTGACCTAGACATGATGAAGATGATGCCCGACATGATGAAAATGATGAAAAATCAAGTTGGTGGCTCTTCTAGCCAACCCACAATGGCAGTTGACATTGTAGATGAGCAAGTAAATGCTCTACACTCCTTTGGTGGCTGCAAAAACAAAGGCCCCATGTCCAACTCTTACACTCCCGAGTGGAGGAACCATCCAAACTTCTCTTGGAAACAACAAAATGAGGATGGACCAGGACAAGGGCAACAAAAGCCACATTACAGTTCAAAGTTTTAAGAGGAAGTGTTGGGAAGGCTAAGAAGTCTGGATGAAGTAAAAAGGATGTGAACTCACATGGGTAGTCCATCCACCGTCTTGAGAAAAGGTTGGATCATATTTCTCTCTCCCTTGAAAGGAGGGAGGAAGGAAGACTACCCTCTCAACCGATGCCCAATCCAAACAATGATGGCGCCCTCCTAGGGAGCACTTCAAGTGCATATGCTCAGCCACAATACCAAGCACCACCGAACCTCTATGCTTCGCCACCTCCTTAAGCACCTCTCAACTATCAATATGCTCCACCTCCACCTCATACATACCAACAACCACCTCCGCAATATCAACCCCATCCACAACAACAACAACAACAACCACAACCGCAACCACAATTCATTCTCCGAAATCTGAATTCACCCCACCAAAGGCCTCCACCACCTCAACAGCCACAACCACCTCAACAAGCCTCTTCTTCTAATACCCATGAGCATGTGAAGGTGGTGACTACATTGAGGAGTGGCCGAACTTTGGAGCATCCTCGTGATACAGTTGTTGTTGATAGAGGTGACACTGAGGCTGAATAGGTCGATACTGAGATATAGGTTGAGGATACCGTGACGAGAAGCAGGGTTGATATTGTCATTCTGGATGTTAATACTATGATTCCCATAATTCCAGTCGATGATACTGTTGATATGGACTGTATGGGGTCCCAACTCCCTCTGTTTCCTGAGGCTCTTAAGGAGCCTTCTGCTGAGAAAAGAAGAAAGAAGCACATTGAGGACATTCTTGAAACCTTCAAGCAAGTAAAAATAAACATCCCTTTGCTTGATGTAGTCAAGCAAATTCCCTCTTATGTTAAGTTTTTGAAGGATATTTTCACATTCAAAAGAAGGACTATGGGAAGAACCTCAAAGAAAGTGAAACTTACCGAGCAAGTGAGCTCAATTCTGCAACACACCATTCCAAGAAAGAGAAAGGATCCCAGTGCCCCCATCATCTCATGCTACATTGAGGCACACCGCATAGACTAAGCCCTCCTAGACTTGGGTTCTAGTGTGAACCTCATGTCGTATGACATTTTTGTAGAATTAAAGATGGGACAGTTGGGTCCGACCTATTGCACTTTGTAGTTAGCTGATAAGTCAGTAAAGACGCCTAGAGGGCGTGTTGATGATGTGCTCGTGAGACTAGATGAGGAGACATCTGCTTTCTTTCCTATTGATTTCATTGTCTTGTATATGGATAAAGACATGAGGAAGGTTCCTATCATCTTAGGGAGACCCTTCCTAGCCACATATGATGCAGTTATCAATGTTAGAACCGGTACAACGTATGTGACGTTCATGCACATGAAGATCTGGTTAAACATCTTCAAATCCTCAACCACAGCCAAAGTGATAGGGGCGACTGAAGAAGATTGCTATCTCGTCGAGTGTCTAGATGAGATTGTGGAGGAATGCCTACCCTCATGGATCCAAACTGCCACTCAAGGTAGAGGACTAGAACCGATAGTTGAGTTTCCTAATGATGATGAAGAGAATGAGCTAGCCTTAGTGGCTGCGAGTGAGGATCTCCCTTCCATCTCTGAACCATTGAAGAACTCCCTTGAATGAACCCCCTACTCTTGAGCTGAAATCACTTCCTGAAGGTTTGAAATATGCTTTTCTAGGGGCAAGTGACACCCTCCCGGTGATCATTTCATCCATACTCTAGCCAGAACAAGCGGAGGCTTTAATGAAGGTCTTGAAGAGAACATCCAAGCTATTGGATGGTCCATATCTGACTAGAGGGGTATTGATCCCTCCATTTGTGTACACAGAATCTATCTAGAGGAGGATGCAAGGCCAACCCATCAAATGCAAAGGCGGTTGAATCCGAAGTTGAAAGAGGTGGTGACTCAAGAGGTAGTGAAATTACTCGATGCTGGAATCATCTTTCCTATTTATGCCAGTACATGGGGGATCCCCATCCAAGTAGTACCCAAGAAGGGTGGCATCATCGTTGCTGAAAATGCAGATGGAGAGCTAATGCCAGTGAGAGAACAGTCAAAGTGGAGGATGTGTGTTGATTATCGGAAACTCAATGAAAAGACAAAGAAGGATCACTATCCCCTCCCATTTCTTGATCAAATTCTAGAGAGGCTGGCATGACAAAGCTTCTATTGTTTCCTCGATGGATATTCTAGATATTTTCAAATTGTCGTGCATTCTGTAGATCAAGAGAAGACAACATTCACTTGCCCGAGTGGCACCTTTTCTTACCGGAGAATGCCATTTGGGTTGTGCAATGCCCCGTCTACTTTTCAGAGGTGTGTGACCTCGATCTTTGCAGATATGCTTGATTCATCCTTGTAAGTATTCATGGATGACTTCTCAATTTTTATCAAGACATTTGATGAGTACATGTTACATTTAGCTGCTGTCCTCGAAAGATGTGTAAAAGTTCGACTAGTTCTATCTTGGGAGAAAAGCCACTTTATGGTGCCCGAAGGCATTGTTCTAGGCCACCGGGTTTCTAAAGATGGAATTGAAGTTGACAAGGCTAAAGTGGGCCTCATTTCGACCCTCACCATTCCTTCCACTGGAAGACATGCTCGGTCTTTCTTGGGACATGCTGGTTTCTATCGCCGCTTCATAAAAGATTTCAGCAAGATCTCAAGACCTTTGTGCCACTTACTGGAAAAGGATGTAGAGTTTCAGTTTGATGACAAGTGTATTGAAGCTTTCAATCACTTGAAAGAAAGGCTCATTTCTGCTCTGATCATGCAGCCCCCTGATTTCTCTTTTCCATTTGAGATAATGACCGATGCATCTGACATGGCAGTGGGGGTTGTGTTGGGCCAAAGGATTGGCCGAATTCCTCATGCCATCTACTATGCGAGCAAGACTCTAGATGAAGTACAAAGAAATTACACCACTACCGAAAAAGAGTTGCTCACCGTCATCTTTGTTGTGGACAAATTCCGCTCATATCTTTTGCAAAACAAAGTTGTGATTTATACAGATCATGATGCACTCAAGTATCTCATGTCTAAGAAGGATTCGAAGCCGAGCTTGATAAGATGGATTCTATTGCTGCAAGAGTTCAACATCGAGATTGTGGACAAGAAGGGAGTATAAAATGGCACAGCCGATCATCTCTCTCGGATTGATCACCCCTTTGATAAGACAAGGCCAATCAAGGAAACCATGCCGCATGAACAACTCTTCCTCCTTTCATCTTCTCAAGGGCCATGGTACCAACACATAGCCAATGTCTTGGCTAGTGGGAGGATTCCTAGCATGTGGACAAGGGAGGAGAGCAAAAGACTTTTTCCATGGTGAAGAATTATGCATGGGATGACCCTCACCTTTTCAAGTATTTCCCCGATCAGCTTGTAAAAAGATGCGTGCCAAAAGTGGAACAACAAGACATCCTCTCCATGTTCCATTCTGGGATATGTGGAGAACACTTTGGAGGAAAGCACACAGCTGCCAAGGTTCTTCAGTGTGGTTTTTATTGGCCATCGTTGTTTAAAGATTCACACGAATTTTGCAAAAGCTGCTTGAAATGCCAAAAGGTGGGAAATATCTCCAAAACATGATGCCTCTATCACCCATTCTTGTGGTAGAGGTATTTGATGTATGGGGAATTGATTTCATGGGTCCTTTCCCTCCTTCATTTGGGTATATCTACATCTTAGTTTCCGTTGACTATGTGTCAAAATGGATAGAAGCTATTCTGACTCAGATGAATGACCACAAGGTGGTTTGTGATTTTATGAAATCAAACATCTTCAGTCGTTTTGGCCTTCCAAGAGCCATGATAAGTGGCGGGGGAAGTCACTTCATCCACGACACCTTTGAGGGATTGCTCAAGAAACATGGAGTGAAACATAGAGTAGCCACTCCGTATCATCCTCAAACAAGTGGCCAAGTCGAGTTGGCCAATCGGGAAATAAATCTCATTTTAGATAAAATAGTAAAGACCGGACCGCAAGGATTGGTCTCTCTGTCTAAATGATGCTCTATGGGCATGTCAGACTACATTCAAAGCCTCAATTGGCACCACACCATTCAAGCTAGTCTACGAGAAAAGCTGCCACTTACCGGTAGAGATGCAACATAAGGCGTTATGGGCCTTGAAGAATATGGACTTTGATGGTGACAACGCAGCAATGAAGAGAAAATTTCAACTCAATGAGCTAGAGGAAATGTGCCATAAGGCGTATGAGATGTCAAAAAGTTACAAGGAGAGAACCAAATTCCTTCACGACAAGATGATTAGGAAGAAGGAGTTTGAGTCTGGAAAGTGGGTGTGGCTCTACAATTCAAGAATGAAGTTCTTTCCCAAAAACTCTGGTCTAGATGGGAAGGACCCTATCTTGTCAAGAAAGTATGTCCATCCGGAGCTGTTGTCATATGTGAAAAAGAAGGGGCAAATGAATTTTCTGTCAATGGATAGAGATTGAAACCCGTTGTTCAAATCGGCCCGGACAAGGCCAATCAAGATTTTGATATTGTTATGCTTGTAGAGGAACAATCTAATGAAGAAGAGAGCTTGGATGAGGATGAGAAAGGAATCTACTACAAGGATGCCTTAAAGGTTCCAAAGAAGTGACAGAGATCTAGAATCAATAAGCCCGGCTGAAGGCATACAATTTAGCACTAGTGGGAGGCAACCCACGTTGTTTGAGATTCTCGAACCTTGCTTTTTGATACTCTTATTTTTATTTACACAAAGACACACACACACTTGTGTTTGATAGTTTTCTTTTGAGTTTTGATGCTATGGCAGGTGATAGGCATTAGAGAGGGAGGTTATAGAAGTAATTCATGGTCAGTAAAGCAAATATGTGGCCAATTGACAAATAAAAATTGAAGTTCAAGTTTTCGAAGTGAGAATTGAAGGAACACCCCCAAAATGACCGTGGAGCTCGACCACGGCCATGGTACATCTGGTCAAACACGACCGTGGCCACCAGCCACGGCCGTGGAAATTATTGAATCAAGTTGGCCAAAGTTATAGGGCTTTTTGAAGTTTGGCCATGACCGTTGCAAATCGCCATGGTCATGTTGAAGAATCTTGGCCATGACCATGGTCACTCACCACGGTCGTGGGAATTATAGCATCAAATTCCATCAAAGTTATAGGTTGTTTTGGATAAATGGCCACGGTCGTAGCCACCCGCCACGACCGTGTTGATGAGGAATGGCCATGACGGTGGCATCAGACCACGACTGTGGCGAGGTCAAATCGGGGTGTTCTACATCGACAACATGATTGTGGCACCCGCCACGGCCATGCCACCCAACCCTGGCCACGACCGTGGCCGAGCCCAGTTCAATAAAAAAAATATAACTTTTAAACAGCCAAACCCGACCCCCTATTTATTTCTTCATCTTCCACCTCCAGAAAATGACCGTGGCAGTGACAACCACCCCCATACTCCCCCAATCACCATCACCAACCCCCAAAAACACCTCCATTCAGCCTCCAATCAATCCCAAATCAATCCCCAACCATCCCTCTACCATTTCCACCACCTATTCTCTCTCGTTCACCCCTCCATCTCCATGTTCATCTCCAATCCGCCCAACAGTCCCCCTCCACAAAACCTCCACATAAACCCTTCATTGTTCACCCAAATCCACAACAAACCTCATTTCCACCATCCAAACATCCTTATCCTTCCATTCCACACACAAATCTACATCCATATCAACCCCTCCACCAAAATCTAAATTCCATTTCACCTCCACACCCCACCATGAAGAAGATTGGAAAGGCCATCACCAAGGGGAGCAATATCCTCACAGAAGGGAAGCAGCGTTCCAAAAATGCCTCCTCCAATATTTCCATGCCCTCCCATACCCCTTCACCACCCACATCCACCTACCAATCCCTCTGCCGCTCACAATCAGTGAGTGGATCCCACACCCACTCGTCTGATAGCCACCATACCACCGATGTTACGTATGAGGGGGAAGAAGAAGAAGAAGAAGAGGAGGAGTCCATGGGAGTTGATATGGGCTACCTAATTGATGAGATCGAGTCAGTAGCTATAAAAAGAAATCAAAGATCAAAGGCATCACCGTCCTCATCCAAGCTGCCACTGAAGCCAACACCAGCCCACCATTCAACATCACATGCACCGGCGTGACATAGTGTGCAGCCGCAACCCTTGCGGCAACTCCATCTTGATGAAGTGCAATCAACGCACTAGTACAACCTCGACACCAATTCGAGGTCTCAATCGTACATGATGGAGGAAAACGAAGAGGACATTGAGGAGGAAGAGATGGAGCTTGGGCCCAAAGGAGATGATGTTCTGGCCCAGCTGGAGGATGATAGAGAAAAGACCCTAGGCAAAGCATCGACAGGGGTTTCCTATGGTAGAGGACACATGCTGAAAAAGGTTGATCTTATCTACCCTGAGTGCAAGACAAGGTGAGTCGTCACCACCAAGTATGGGTCTGAGAAGGTGATTCATGATTTAGGGATCAAGGCGGTAGTAGAAGAAATCTTGAAGACAATAGGGTTGTGGGATGTTCTTTTCACACCCCAACCAGCATACGTCGCTTTGACCTGGGAATTCTTCGCCACTCTTGAAAGGACGAAAGTGAGAGGTTGCAATGTAATCAAATTTGCCATGATGGATAATATGCACATCCTCACATCTACTGAGCTGAATGGTATATTTGTTGCAAGTCCTGAAGAAGTCGTGAAGATGGATGATGGCTTGTTAGAAAGGGAGGAAGATTTGGACTATGCTTATTTTTGGAAGAGAATTACAGGCAGTGATGTTTACGATGCAGGTAGATCAAAAACCGCCGCCATAAGCAACCCGACGATCCGCTATGTGCAGAAGGTCTTGGAAAATACAATCGTGGGGAGATATGATAATCAAGGCTCCATTTCCCAAAAGGATATCTTTGTCTTGATAATGATGCACCTCAAAAAGTAACTAGACCTTGGAGTACTATTGATTGATCATATGAAGTTTGTACCCTATAAGAGCTCAAAACCATTTGTTATGCGAGGGTTTGTGACTTCAATTGCACTAGCGTTGGGATACGATCTCTTTGGGTTACAAGACGCAATTGAGGTAGAATTTGTTGATCTCAACTACCTAATGTGCTCGCACACTATTAAGATCAAGGAAAAAAGGATGATCTATCTTACAACTAGTGTGCCCGATTTTGAGCTTGAGCTGTCATACCACACGGTGCCACTTCTATCCGTGTTGGGAGTTCTCTTTAGATTGAAGGAGAAACTACTGAAATGGCAGCAAGAACACCCAAGAGAGACATATACAAGGGGAGCCACTGTCGTACATGAAGACATAGCTGAATCTAATGTACAAGGGTAGGATCAAGACGATGCAGAACAAAGGCAGCCCCACAGGACAAGAAGGAGGGATGAGGGAACATCCCAACTGCAGCAGCCCTCAGGGAATGCCTATGACATGGCAACCATCCAGGCACACCTTGAGAGTATTCAGAAGACCCAAAGTGATATGCAGCTTGTCCGTCAGTACATGTGGCAAGATCAACAATAGATGCACCATTACATCAACCACTTGTATCACTACAACCATGCCCAGGAAGCACGAAACCCCGAATGGGGTGGAGATTTTTGGGGTGGTTTAGCTGGATATCCCGAGACGTACCCTCCACCCCATGATGACTACTGGGGGCATTATTACCAGCATCCTCCACCAGGCTCAGCTCCATCCTCAGCTCCTCATCAGAATCCTCTGTAGATGTCATACCATCCACCATAGCCATGACACTTCCCCTATATCCCCTAAGCTATAGTTTCATGCTGAGGACATCATGATTCTAGAGTTTGGGGTGGGTAGGGTGGTATGCACCACCCTATCTCTCTCTTTTTGTCATTTTGTTCCACATATGCCATCTAAGATTAGTTTTATTGTTTTTGTTCTTTTCATTGCATCTTTGCATGGCATGTAGTTGACTTGTTGCATTTTTGTGTAATTTTTCAAAATTTTTGCTTTTCCATACCATGCATCGCATCTTCATGTAGTTTTTGTAGTTTCTTATGCATGTTAATTAGGATTTGCTGCTTTATGTATTGAAATTCCCCTAAAGTAAGTTTAGATGTGATTTAGTGCAAATTGGCACCATTTTGGCCAATTTTTCTGAAATTTGAGATTTCTTGTCTAAAAAGTATGTTTTGACCCAATCTCTACTGTTTTGAGTAAAAATGACGACCTTTGACTAGTGCAAGTGAAATGTCATGCTTTATTGCTAAGTGGTATCAATGATTGACTTTTTACATGTGCATCATCTCCCTTATGATTGTGATTGATTTGGCTAAATTGTGAACTTGAGCAAGCTTTGAACGCCTAGTGTTTGTGGAATCACTTATTTGATATATCAATTTCATCTTGTTCATTCATGTGGTGTGATATCAAGGATGAAGTATTGGATTAACTTTCATGCATGATGTCTTATGTGGAAAATCATACCAATGACCCCCCTTTGACCCGACTCTTCTTCCACCATCTTCATACCCCTCCGCCTCATAAAAAGATGCCCTAGTGCACATAATCAGCCTTGGCCACCTCCAAAAGTTTGGGGTGGCCACATCTCTACCTCCCTACTTCACTCTATCCACAATATGCCCTTTCTACACCAAGGGCAAGAAAGAAAAGAAGAGAAAAAGAAAAGCAAAAACAAAATAAAAGGATACTCCTATTTAAGAGAATTCAAATAAAGAAAAGATGAGTGTGTAAAAACACTCCAAAAATCTTACTGCAGCCCATTCTTCCACTTTCATACCCATTGAGCTAGGAAACATCAAACTTATCTCATTTTGCCCTTTTTCGCAGCCACGTGGGTCTTTTTTTATGATTTGAAATATAAGAATGAATGCATGAATGTGAAACAACACTCCTAGTCATTCTCAATTAACGCCACAATGAAACGGTTTACCCGGAACTTAATGAAAGAAATATGGATAACTTATATATTCTATGTGCTATATTTGAAGTTCATGTGCTTTGTGCTCTTTTCATGATTGGATTGTGAAAGTAGGAGAGGAGAGAGGTGAAATGCATGCACTCAGTCATCTTTGATCCCATTCAGTAATAATCATCTTTTACATTGCATATGTCATTTCTTTTTGTGGAAGTTTTGTAGAGAGATTGAGTTGGAGCATACTTGAGGACAAGTATGTTTTAAGTTTGGGGTGGTGATGTAGCCCTGTTTTAGGGCTCCGTCATGTGCCATTTTGTACTTAAATCACATCTAAACATGTTAGATTACAAGTGTTTGCCCCTAATGTGCTTATCATTGCAAATATGATTATGGATGTTCTTTGCACTATTTTCAGGTACTTGGACCATGTTTAGATGGATGAGAGAGAAAGAAGAAGTTCTAGGGTTCCCCCAATCATGGAGGGACCCAAAGAAGGCATCAAAGTCTCCCTCAACCTACCTAAAATGGCCAAGAGTCATCCCCAAGCAAAGACATCTAAGAATTATGGAGTTTGAAGTGAAATCAATTGATGCAAGCCTCACCACGGCCGTGACCACAACACCACAGTTGTGCATTTTTTAGCAAAGAAGTGCCCTTTTCAATAGGGGTTTCCCACAGAATCCCACGGCCGTGACCATTGAAGACACCACGGTCATGGCTATATGCACGGTCGTGGTCAGGAGGAGAGAAAACGGTCGTGGACTTTCCCCACAGTCGTAAGAATCAATTACCAAAGTTCCAGTTTTCAACAGGTTGTCACCCCAAATCACTACGACTGTGGATCACTGCCACGCCCGTGGCCGATGAAGTACAAAATGCCCATGGTGCTGCTCCACGATCACCTCTCCCTCCTAAAAAATGGTTGTGTTACCCAACACGGCCGTGGTGCCCCTCACCCACCACGGTCGTGGCCACCACCATAGCTTTCCACCACTCCCTCCATACCACGACCGTTTGACCACCCCACACTACTATAGAAACAACGTTCAACGTCGCTTTTAGAGGCATCGATTTTTAAGTAAAACTGACGTTGTTAACATTCAACATCGGTTAATAAGGACATCCGACGTCTATATTTGAAGACCAGCCAGACACAGGTATCACTTTTCATTCAGTGTCGGTTGAAGAAAAGCAACCGACGCCTAAAGTAGCCCGCGAAATCCAAATTTTTTGAGCAAAAAAATTGTGCCAAAATATCAGATACGATGTCACTGTTTTACCTAATAACCGAAGTTGAATGAAGATAAAATTTGCACCAAAAGTTACAATATGGGCTTCAGTTTTCTTAGAATAACTGACACTGATAAGGGTGCACGCGCTGTCCTCGCCAAAAAAATTAGGGTAAAGGAATGTCCAATTGACGACGGTTGTCTTTGGATAACCGACACTTAATAATAAAGGTGTCGGTTGTTATGGATAACCGACGCCGTTTAGTAACTTAATAGCTCCCACACACAGTGAACTCTTACCCTTTCTTCTATTTCATTGATCGATTTTGCTCTGATTCTCCTGACCCCTGCTGCGTCGCCTGTCGCCTGCCTCCGCGCCGCCGCCTACTGCTACTGCAGCTGCTCGCCACTGCCGCCGCCTACCTCTCCTTCTCTACTCGCCGTCGGTGCCCTCTCCTTCTCTGCTCGACGTCGGCACCTCTCCTTCTCTGCTCTCCTGCCTCCGCGCCGTCTCCTGCCGCTGGTGTGCTCACCGCCACCTCTGTCTCCACGCTGCTACCAACAGTAGGCTCTCCTCTTTTTCATTACTGGTTCTCCTGCTCTTCTTCTTCCTTCTCCCTCTCCTTACCAATAGCAACCACGGCCGTGTGGGCTGGCACAACCATGGCTGTGTTGGCCGACCACACGGTCGTGCTAACCAACACGGCTGTGTGGTTAGCCAACACAGCCATGGCCGTGCCAGCCCACACGACCGTGGTTGTTGTTGGTAAGGAGGGAGAAGGAAGAATAAGAGGGTATATATTCAAATGAAATCAATTATGAATTTGTGATTAAATCAATTATATGATGAAATCCCTATTGCATGATGAAACCCTAACATCTGGATAAGTCTATTGCATGATGAAACCCTAACATCTACATGAATCCCTATTGCATAATGAAACCCTAACATCTACATACTCTATATGATACCTAAAATTGTGATGAAACCCTAACATTAATTGTGATGAAACTAGGATTGTAGGTATTGGAATGACAACATACATGTATTTGTTGGCCTAGAAACCCGCCCAAGATTTACTCATTAGGAGTAAATCTTGGATAGTCCCTGGTTTTGGGACTGTTATTGAACACCTAATCTCACTTAGGATGTAAGTATATAATGTGTATTGGGTTTTCAAGAAAATTTCGGCAGCATTTCCTCATTTGTTCTGTAAGTACATATGTACTTAGAGAACAATGGGAAAATGTTGCCGGAATTTTCTTGAAAACCCAATACACATTATACACTTACTAGTGAGATTTGGTGTTCAAGAATGGGATAGGTGGTACACATTTATTATATATAAGAATGACAACACATGTATTTGTTGGCCTAGAAACCCGTCCAAGAAGTACTCATTAGGAGTAAATCTTGGATAGTCCCCAGTTTGGGACTATTCTTGAACACCTAATCTCACGTAGGATGTAAGGGTATAATGTGTATTTGGTTTTCAAGAAAATTTCAGCAGCATTTTCCCGTATGTTCTCTAAGTACATATGTACTTAGAGAACAACAGGGAAATGCTGCCGAAATTTTCTTGAAAACCCAATACACATTATACACTTACTAGTGAGATTAGGTGTTCAAGAATGGGATAGGTGGTACACGTGTAATTGTCAGCCTAAAGTTTTAACCATACAAAAACTCTAATCTGTTAACCCTAATCTTGTTGTAAAATATACTTGTTTTCTCTTTGATCATAGAATGGATAGATCATGGATGTCCATTCGCAATTGCTGCACCCTAGAGTTTATTTCTAGTCTTGACCAGTTTATTAGATTTGCCGAGGAACATAGGAAACAACCTGGAGATAGGTTCTACTATCCATGTAGGCATTGCGGTAACAACTTGAAAGTCAGCACTGGTGACGAAATCAAAAGTCATGTCATGTGCAACGGGATTATACAAGGCTATACATAATGGCACTGGCATGGAGAGGTTTCAAACCTGAAACCAGTGGATGTCAATAGCAGTGCTTGTATGGAAGAAGAAATTGCCTATGATGATGTAGATGTGAATGAACACTTCCAGTAGACATCGTTGATGCGATGTTGGATAGTTGTGGGGTAGAGCACACCGATCCACCTCCCATTTTTAGAAACATTATGCATGATGTTGAGATATCATTATACACAGGTTGTACTAAGTTTACGAAGCTTAGCGCTGTGTTGAGATTGTATAAGCTGAAAGCTAACAATAGATGGAGCGACAAAAGCTTCATGTCATTGTTGTCTTTGTTGAAAGAAATGCTTCCTAAAGGAAACGAGCTGCCAATCTCAACATACCAGGTAAAGAAATTGTTGTGCCCAATGGGAATGGATGCCAAGAAGATACACGCATGCCCGAATGATTGTGTATTATTTCAAAAGGACTATGTGGATTTGAAAGATTTTCCAAAATGTGGTGCGTCATGGTATAAATTGATGACTTTGGGGGAGTCCAAAACTGGTTCTCCTGCCAAGGTGATGTGGTATCTACCTATAATATCACGGTTTCAACGCTTGTATGCCAATCTGATAGATGCGAAGAATTTGAAGTGGAATGCAGATGTTAAGAAAAATAATGATGGGATCCTACGACATGCGTCTGATTCCCCACAGTGGAAGAAGATTGATCTATTGTACCCTGAATTTGGTGAAGAAGTCAGGAATCTAAGACTTGGGCTTTGTACAGATGGGATGAATCTGTACGGGACATTGAGTAGCCAACATAACAATTGGCCAGTCATGCTTGTTATATACAATCTTCCTCCCTGGCTGTGTATGAAAAATAAGTATGTAATGCTATCATTGTTGATATCGGGCCCTAAACAACCTGGAAATGACATCGATGTTTATCTTGAACCTCTGATTGATGACTTAAAGAAACTCTGGGGTGAAGGTGTGATGACCTATGATGCTTCACGAAGAGAGACATTTTGTTTGCATGCTATATTGTTTTGCACTATTAATGACTTTCTAGAATATGGGAATTTGTCTGGATATAGTGTCAAAGGAGCTAAAGTGTGTCCTATATATGAAGAGAACATTGATTCAACAAGACTAAAACATGGCGGTAAGACTGTATATCTCAGTCATCAAAGGTTTCTTACAAAATTCCATCCGTATCGTAGGAAGCGCAAAGCATTCAATGGATTGAATGAGGAACAGAGTGCACCTAAACCTATACCAGGGGAGGTTGTTTATGAAAGAGTAAAAGACTTTGTCAATGAGTTTGGTAAGAGATCACAATGTACTATGGCCACACGGAGTGACAAATCTTTATTCAAGAAGAAGTCAATATTTTGGGATCTTCCTTATTGGAGTTCTTTGACAGTCAGGCATTGTATCGATGTCATGCACGTTGAGAAAAATGTCTGTGATAGTGTCATTGGTACTTTGTTGAATATACCAGGTAAGACTAAAGATGGGATAAAATCCAGACTGGACCTACATGAAATGGGAATAAGGTTAGAATTAATAGAATTTCATGAAATCGAAAATCGGAGAACATACTTACCTCCTGCTTGTTACACATTATCTAGAAAGGAGAAGAAAGCTTTTTGTGAATGTTTGGTAAATGTTAAGGTGCCACATGGTTACTCATCCAACATCTGTAGATTGGTATCAATGAAAGATATGAAGTTGATAGGTCTTAAATCTCATGATTGTCACACTCTAATGCAACAAATATTGCCTGTGGCAATTATATCTATATTGCCGAAGCATGTAAGGTTTGCAATCACCAGACTTTGTTTCTTTTTCAACAGTCTGTGCAACAATGTTATTGTCCCTGATACTCTCGATAAATTGCAAAGAGAAGTGGTTGTTACCCTATGTCATCTTGAGATGTATTTTCCTCCGTCGTTCTTTGATATCATGGTACATCTTGTTGTCCACTTGACTAGGGAAGTGAAAATGTTGGGACCAGTTTTCTTGTCCCTTTGAACGATACATGATTTAAAAGTGATGTTCGAAACCGTTATCGGCCTGAAGGGAGTATTATTGAGGGTTATGTGGTGAGAGAGGTTATGGATTTTTGCAATGACTTTCTGAGTGGTAATGACACTCCTGATAATGACAAGAATATTGACGAGCAATTTGGCAAAGGAATTTTGGGATCACGTGTGAAAGTAATCAGTCGTGAGCAGTTGGAACAAGGTCACTTGTATATTTTACACAACATGGATGAAGTGAACGTTTATATCGAGGAACATACCAATTTCATCAAGTGACAATATCCTAAAGCCAATACAATGTGGCTTGCTAGAGAGCATAACAAGACATTTATTAAGTGTTTTGAAGATAAAGTCTTACATCAACTATCTCAAACACCAGATGATATTACTGAAACTATCAAATGCCTCGCCTTTAAACCAAAATTGACTGTTATGTCTTATGAAGGGTATGCCATTAATGGATTCACATATTACACAAAGCGCCAAGATGATAAGAGTGTCGTCCAAATTAGTGGGGTCACCCTTCAAGCATCGACTATTTTTTTTGCAAGTGCAAAGGATAAAAGTCCACGTGAAGCTAAAATGTCATATTACGGTGTCATTGAAGACATATGGGAGTTTGACTACATAGATTTCAGAATTCCGCTCTTCAAATGTAATTGGGTTGATAACACCAAAGGAGTTATAGTGGATGAATTGGATTTCACTTTAGTGAACTTTGAAAAGATTGGCAAGAAGGGTGAACCATTCATATTGGCATCACAGGCGAAACAAGTATTTTATATCGATGATCTTGCAAATGATAAATGGTCAGTTGTTCTTCATGGTAAAAGATAGTTCATTGAAGATCCTATAGATGAAGAATAGTACTATGATAAGTATGATGACTCCAGTCCATTCTCAGTTGGGTTTCCAACACCAGCAAATATTGAAGCTAATGATGACTTGTATGTGCACAGAGATCACAATGAAGGATTGTTAATTGATAAAAAAATTGCAATATTAGAGGCATGTTTATATTTTTTATATGTTTTATTTTTCTGAATGTGAACTTTACAATGTGAATGTGAACTTTACAATGTGAATTTTACAATGTGAATTACTTTATAATGTGAACTTTACAATGTGAATTACCTTACAATGTGAATGTGAACTTTACAATGTGAGCTTTACAATTTGAATTACTTTATAATGTGAACTTTACAATGTGAATGTGAATTTTCAGATGGCTGAGCATTCTCCTGATGACCGTGCTGATGATTATCGTGAGGGTGAGGACATCAATGCGCCGCCTCAAAATGTAAGTTTTAAAAATATATCATATATTTATATCTATATGTCCATTTATAGTTATATCTTATAAATGTGTTTATTTTGTCAAATTTTAGGTTGATGATGCACATGTACCATCTGAAGCACTTGAGGCACTTGATCAACAGCACCAAGAAGTTGACAAGAGAAGGGGCATCACTATGATGAAGTTAATAGCGCAAAAGGGCAATGGACCCAAACTTGTTGTGGATTTTGATAATGCAGGAAATGCATCTGGTGTGAATCGCAATTCGTTTGTTTCATATCTTGGGTATGTTACTCGTAGCCATTGCGGTTGTAAGATAGATTCTTGGCATAAAGTTCCTAAGGAGAAGAAAGATGTAATATGGAAGGATTTATGCGTGAGTTATTATTAATTTGCAAGTCTATTTTGTAGATTACTAATTTTTTGGATACTAGTTAATAGCAATTTTATTTTGCAGAGTATATTTGAATTGGATGAAAAGCTGCATCGTAAATGTGTGATGCAATGTTGTGGGAGAGTCCTAAGGAACTATAGGACAAATCTCACCCGAGAATACATAAAAGAAGGTGACAAGAGGAAGAAGACATCCATTGAACAGTGGAACTTCCTGGACAAAGAAGAATGCGACGCGTTTGTTGCTTCAAAACAAACAGATGAATTCAATGTATTAGGAGTCAGTCCCAATATCATTAATATATATTGTATTCACCTATTCAAGATTAACATTTAGTGCTACTAACCAAATCATTAATGTGCATACTAACTAGGCCCTCAGTGAGGCACAAAAATCAAGGCGTGCACTGAATGTGCATGACCACACAATGGGTCCAAAGGGGTATGCAGGCATTCGCCAAAGACTACAGTCTTAGGCTACTGCTTAGTCTGCTGCTACTCAGGAGTCCTCTACTATAGGTAGCACACCTCTTCCTCGCCATGATGTCTGGATAGCTGGGAGGCAAAATAAGAAGGGAGAAATAAGGAAGCCCGCAATTGCTGAGGTGGCTGCAAAAATGGTAAAATACAAGTCTTATAGCAATCGTTCGAATATTGATTATTTTTGGTGTTTACTTAATTACAAATTTTTGTTTTGGCGATTAGCAGGAGCTGTACGAGCTGAGGAAACAAGGCAAGTTCATCCCTGAGGGCACAAGGGATGAATTGACAGTTTCTCTGGGTAACCCAGAGCATCCTGGGCGTGTTAGGGCTGCAGGCGTTGGTGTGGGCATCAAAGCTTTGTTTGGGCCATCCCAGCGCAAACATGTCCCAAAAGTGGGACTTTCACAAGAAGAGGTAACATATTCTTTCTTTGTAATGTTACTGTAAAAGAGAATTCAATAATTAGAAGCTAACGTTTCTTTTATCCATGTATAGGTAGATAAGCTAGTTGATAGGAAACTCGAAGAAGCACTGAAAAAGTGGCAGAAATCTCAGACTACCACTCAGCAGACAATACCTATTATGGCATCCCGCTCTACTCCTACTGCAGAGGTTGGGAATAATCCTGTAGACCCACCACCTAGCACATCCGCTGTAAGTATTTTTATGACATAGTAACTAGTTTTTTAATTCAAGATGATATGTTTTCAAGATGATATGTATATATGAAATTGTAGTCGTATCAAAAAAAGATGATATGTATATGTATATAACATTCTTTACCCAAAAATTTGTAGGAGTTGAAGTCATGCCGTATAAAAAGTAAAGAATATGTCGTTGTAGAGGCATCGACTTACCCATCCCTACTAGGGGAAATGTTTCACGAGTCTACATTACCAGTTGGTTGGATTCATGTGAGCCCGATACATATATTCTCCAAGTGGATGGATCTTCCATTGCCATATGCCCACCCAGATTGTGAAATGCTTGGTGAGGCAGAAGGTGGAGTGATATTGTGGCTAAAACTGTATGGTAAATTTACATTACGTTAAATTGTTACTGTGTGTATCTGATGTTTGTTGATCTAAAATTATATATATACAGGTTAAAAAGAAGACACCCATAGCATCTAGGCCTCCACTTCCACCTCCTACATTACCCAGTTGGGTTCCACAAGACCTACCTGTCCCATTAGGTCCTAACTGTAGGGGTATGACAATATGGTTAGGCGAACATGATATAAATTGCCCTATAACTGTTTCTATAGATTCAGATGATGCAGGTCAATCATACGAAAGCAAACTATTTATATAAGATATTTTGGAGTTGTTTCGATATGATTGGCTAAATACATCTGTGATAGAGCTATTAATGCATGCGTAATTAATACATATTTTGCAGCTACTTAGACAAGATATGTGCAGATTTTGCATTCGAGCATGTAGGATTTTTTATTCCATCTTTGATTAGTCTAGTAGCTAAAGACCCTCCGTGAGTTCAACAATACTGATGTGAGGCTTTTACAAATTTTGCTCAAAATAAGAAGACGGTGATAATAGCTCCATTCAATGTAGAGTAAGTTTACTTTGCTTATTATAATTTGGACTTAAGAAAATTATATTTTTATTGTGGATTTTGAATTATTAATTTTTAACTTTTTTGCCTCTAGTGGTATGCATTGGGAGTTACTAGTTATTGTCCCCGAGACGTTCACTGTCTATTATCTAGATCCTAAGGGGAGTAAATTGAATTCAAAATATGGACACAAAATGAAAATGGCATTATTCCGGTGAGAAATATTTCATTTTCATATCCGTTAACATATGTTATTACATTACTGTTTAATTATGCAATGTACTGTGTTACATTAACATGTACGGGTTTAGATGAGTTCAAAAAGGCTGGAGGAAGATCCCCATGAAAAAGAACCAACCAATAATTTGGACAAACGTGAAAGTAAGTTCCCGACTGCAATATATATATATATATATATTATTTATGTGAACAGTGCTTAATTAGTTGTATTTTTTAATATTTTGTATGTTTGAATTTATAGTGTGCTACACAAGACAACGGATGGGTATGTGGATACTATGTGATGTGATTTATGCACATGATTATCAAATATGCTACAGTGGACATCGATACTATTCCTGAGGTATTATATAGTCTCATTAGATAATATGAAATATATCAATCTTATTTATAGCTCATTAATTATATATATACATCATTCTCTTTACAGGTGTTTAAAACTGACCACACTACAGGAAAGGCCTTACCAGATGTACATGCTCCCTATACGACGGGAGAATTAAATGAAGTAAGAGAAGAATGGGCAACAACCATACAAGTAGTGGGGGTTTTAAAATATAATTGGGATGTTGATAGCGAATTATGACTAAAGAATGATATTTTGTAAATGAATTTCTGAATTATAATATATGTGTGAATGTTTCTACATGTCTAGATGTTTCTACATGTGTCTGAGTGAAAATGAATGAAACTGTTGGTTGCTATATGAATGTTTCTACATGTGTGAATGTGAAAATGAATGGAACTACAAATTGCTAGCTACATGAATGTTTCCAAATGTGTGAAAACCAAATGGAACTACAGGTTGCTAAATGTGTGAATATTTTTGTTGTTAATTTTGCAGGTTTGTGGCATGTTGCTGGCTGATATCAATGGATGTCATAAAACCTACAGTTCATAACTGAACTGTAGGTTTCTCATCCTACGACCAGCCACAGCAGGTCTGCAGACTGACAGAAAAAAAACAATAGGCATCAGTTATTTGTATAAAACCGACGCCACATAGTTACAGTGTCGGTTTCCATACTCGTAACCGACGTCTATTGCCTTAACACCACGGCCGTACTGGGAGTATATGGCGTCAGTTTCTTAGCTAATAACTGATGCCTATATGAGGCCAAATACCACGGCCGTGGCAGCGGGCCAGACACCACGGTCGTGCTGGCCAGCACGGCCGTGGCAGCGGACCAGACACCACGGCCGTGTTGGGGGTGATATGACGTCAGTTTCTTATCTAATAACCGACGTTGATAGTGCCCCAGATGGCGCCCTTTCTGTGGCGCGAAGGTATATGGCGTCGATTTCTTATCTAATAATCGACGCCTATAGTCCCCTGCTGGCGCATTTTCGGTGGCGTGTGAAGGGTTTTGGCGTCAGTTTTTGAACCGACGCGTAACGATTGGGCTTTTAGCGTCGCCCACATAGGTGTTGCTTAGAAACCGACACTAAAGGCCTTAAATAACCGACACTAAAGGTCGGTTATGTACTAGTGCCACGACCGTGTCCCACTACCCTCACAACGGTCGTGCCACATCAACACAGTCGTGGTGATCTACCAACCCTACCCTACCTTTACAATGTATTTCCTAAACTTCCCCCACTTACCCCAATGCCTCCCCACCACCTATATATACATAGGTGGCGATTGGGGCACGAAGTCTAGCCTCTCCCACAGCTGCTCCAAGCTTCCACCTTCCTTCCTTGAGCTCCTAGTGCAAACCCTTTGCATTTTAGCTCATCCTCCACCATTTCCACCCTCATTCCACCTTGGAAACCTAGTTTTCTAGGTTTTCATCCATAACCCCCCATATTTTCATGCTCCCCTATACCATTGGAGGAGGGAGGTCACCCACAGTAGCTTGGAGGTGAAGAAGAAGGCCACTTCATCAAGCTTCATGGAGTTTCTTCCTCTTCTTCCCCTCTCTTTTGTACTTTCTTTGATCATGTGTAGCTAAGCCCCTAGTGGTGGGTTGTTTGGGGTTAAAATGTGACTTTGATACCATGTTGGGGAAAAGTTGCTTGTAATGAACTCAATTTATATCTATGATGATTGCCTCTTGCTTCTATCTCATTTCCTATTTTATTGCATGTGGTTTGTGCTTATAACATGGATTTCTTGCTTTGAGATGTTTGATGACACTTAGCTTCTAGGAGGAATTGGAGTGTATGTGGCAATCTTAGGATTGGCTCCTAGGTCCAATTAGTGGATCCCTAGCTATCCCCCTTTGTTCCTGCATACACATCCCTCCTTCTACAAGTGAGTGTGAGATTTATGTAGCTAGTGTAAGTGAGAGTGATGTAATTGCCTAGGGCCTTCTAAAGGCTAGAGTGGCCAGTGGCATGAGGTCAAATACCCTCATCTCTACTCCCATCTCTACCCTCAACCCTCAATTTCTCACTATCACTTACTCTAGAAACCTAGATTTGGCTAATCCCATTAGAATTACACCTAACCCTAGTCTTCTACTAGTAGTATAAGGTATATTCTAATGGAATTGGCCTTATTTTTTGGTTTGGTAATCTAGATGTAGAATGTGAACCTTGCATGTCTAATGATCTCCCCCAGCTAATATCAAAGTTACATCCCCCAAACAGCCCACCTACCCTAATCAACGTGTTAAAACCCAAGCTGCTCTGTTTTCTTGTTCATGCTAGTTTAGTTTAGTTGCTTTTGCTTAATCTAGTTAATTGCTTAGTTTCACTCTTTAGTGTTAACTTAGTTTCTTGCTCTTGCTACGGGTTAGTTTAATTTCTTAATTTCTCCTTGCCTTGCTAGAGTAGTATAGTTCATCTTGCTCGTATTTGGTTAATTGTTTAGCCTAGTTGCTTAGTTTCGTCTGTCTTAAGATAATCTAGCTTTTTGATAACCTAGTTTCCATTCTGCCTTTCTTACTTGTTCATCTAGAGTAATCAACAAACAACCCATTTAAAACCCTAAAACCCTAATCTCCGCATTAGGAACATAGCTTACACTACCTAACTCTAGTGCCCCTTCTATCCCTGTGGACTGACCCCGTATCTTACCAATCACCTATACTACGACAATACCCCGTACGCTTGTGGGCGACCTATTTTAGTCTTTGTGATCGACTCGGTTAGGGACAATATAAATTTCGAAAGCAAAAATCCCATCCCGTGCGTTCTGACCTCGTGGAGTGCACCTAGCCACCCTAGTTGGCTGGTGTGTACGCCCTAGTGGAATCCGCACCAATCGTCAACCTAACACACAAGGAGCTCTCATAATTAGTGATTCAATTTAGAGAAATGAAATCCTAGAGAGAGAGAGAGAGTTAGGGTTTGAGAGGAGAAAGTGATGGAGATGCTGACCTAGGGTTTTGTGGTATGAGGAATGATGAAATCATGTAAGTTTCGCCTCTTTGGATATAGTTTTATGGTGAATCTTCTCTCACATATCAAGATTCCATCCCTCCTTTGATTTGATCTGAAATGGTGTCAAAACTTCCCATTTTCTCACTCTTTCTTCATAATCCCACATTTTTAGGGTTTCTGAGTTGAAAGGAAGAAGAATCGGGTGAATTGCTAGGGATTTGATATGAGATCTAGATTTTCAGGGATGAGCTACGTTTTTAAGGTGTTTTCACACCTTAGGGCGAGTGGGAACTTCTATTAAACAGTATATTGCATGAAAATTGGTTAAATCATTCATAATCTTTAATTTCTTAGTATGTGACTACAAACCCTGAATTGTGTGTTTGATCTAAGTTGTTGCAAAATGATATGAAACAGATTCTTCCTCTATTTGGATGAATTTTAGATGATAAAATCATATTAGAAATGTATAAAATACATCCTAATGAGAATTCCCTAAGTATTCACAGAGGTTATAAGAGTAAATTGAAATATAGGGAATTTGTCAATAACTAAAATTTGCTATATAATTAAATAGTGAAATTTGTTTATCTGGTTTCCCTTGGTTATGAATGGTTGTTTATCTGAATTCATAGTACATATATGACAGATACTATCTTGGATTTCATTTAAGGTGAATAATGTTTGTTTGATATCTCAGTAAAGAGGGTGAAACCCTAGATGTGAGGAAAGTTGGATATTTGCGAATAGATATCGTGAAATCCATTTGAACATATTTTCTTGACATGATAGAATTTATTTATTCAATTGTATTATTGATGCATGCTATCTCAGTGAATTGCATGGAAACCCAAATTCATCTCAGTTCCAAGGTTTCATACATATATTGATTTTATATGATTTGTTGATAGTAGTCTTTATTCAGTGAATGTTTATGTCGCATGAAATCCTTATGAGAGCCATGTGATAAGTGAATGAGGTAAATGAAACCCTAAGGATAGGGTGTTCAATGAATCAAGTATTTTGATATGGATGTTCTCAGTATGAGATGCACAACCTAGGATTTGGGTCAATGTGCACGTTTTCCAAGAAAGTGCAAAAACTTTATGGGTGCAAATGATGATTACTCGTATGCCAAGTAATTAGCTCTTATCAGTATATTAAGATGTTTAATTACATGATTCTAGTGCATAAGTGCCAAATGGACATGCATTATGTTTATTTAAGTATTTCAGTCAGCTTGCATGTATAGTATGTTGATTTCTTAGTATATTAAGTGTTTGAATATACTGCTCTTCCAAGTAAAGGATGATATACATGTTGTGTTGTAAACTTCAAATAAATAGATGTGGTACCATAGAGATATCAGAGTCAAGTATAAGTAAGAGAAAGGTACAATGTAGAAATAGCTTTCCAAGAATAATAAAATAATAGACATAGGTGCCCTGAACACTGTAGATTCCCTACAGATGTTTGTACTTTAGGGATGAAACGATCCACCCTGGCAACAACCAATATACGGGGATCAGATCGCACCCACAGAGCGTGTAGGGAGACGAAGCCCTTGAGGAAGTCTCCTAAGAGAAGATAGGTCACCCAACATGAACCGGAGATCCCGGTGGTAACCCAGAGGTACCCACAAAGTGTATCAAGATCAGGCCCACAAAGCATCTCAGACCCTCCTCCTGTGTACTCAGCCTAGAAGGAGAGGTCTAATTAAAGGCCAACTATTTAGCTACCTTAGTCAGACATGACAGTTCGAGTCAAGCAGGCCCAGATTCAGTTCTAGGCTTAGTTTCCTAAGTTTTAAGCTAAGTCTTATACGGTGAGATCGTAGTTCGCTATGAGTCTTCATATGTAGAGTACACTGCATATGATTAGGGCATAAGCTAAAATATGATCATATAGGTTTAAAGAGTTTCTTATAAGTAAGAAAGGCTAAGAAAGATTTGAGTATAGTTTCCCAACAACTATTCTTTGTATGTTTCCGAATTATTAGTTCTCTTTGAAATTTATCAAGCATGCTCATATATTGATTTTCTCTTGTTGATAACTAGAGTATCCTGCCATATTTATGATTGTAAATGATCAATCTCTTTAAAGCTTACTACTGTTATAATTGATATCAGTTGCTCAAAAGTATATTTGTAATTATATCAGTGCTTTAGACTATTTCTTTGAAGTTCTCATTCACTGAGTGAGTAGGCTCACCCCTCTACTCACAATTTTTAGGAATATCACATGGACTTGAAGAAGGTCATTGCATCAGAGTAGATCTGCCACAAGAGTTAAGTCTGTGTATAGTTAAGTTCAGTCGGTCCCTGTCACTCTAGGTCCTAGTATAGATGTGAGAGTGTTGTAAGTGATGTTTTGTATCTTTATTTTCTTAATAAGAGAAAATGCATTTGATTATCATGTCATATGTACATGGAAGTGTGAGAAACATAATGAATGTATGGATGTGTATCATCAATGTTGAGATCATATTAAAGTAATCAAGGTTTAATTCTCTTGTAAAGTTTGTTTATGTGATTCAATGCAAGAAAACAAAGAGTTTGAAAAAGAAGAAAAAGTTAAGGGTGATCTTTGTGTTACGATAAATCCTCAATTTCATGCCCTAATCTCATGATTAATGGTAATTGTGAGATCGGGGTGTAACAATCTACCAGGGTCGATATCCTATATAACAAAAAAGGAAGGATGCTAATGAGAGACCAAATCAGAGGGATTTTCTCAAAGAAGGCATGAGTGCACAAAAGCCTTTTTAAAGTACTCTGTGTAACTTTGCTAGAAGAATTCCTCCACCCTGACAAAATACAACCAATATTCAATGGTACAATGCATTTACCAAGAATGCTTTACAAAGAGAAATATAAGTCAGATGTTATCAATGAGCTACTAGATGATGTGGAGAGGGCAGAAACTCATTATGTTACACTGCCTATTAGGACTGTCAAACATTGGGTTCTAATCATCGCAAATCTATATGAGCACCACGTCACGGTCTACAACAGTTGTGTCACCGAACTGCCTAGAACATAAATGGTTTTTAAGAACAAAGAAGCAAGATATATCTTGAAAGTGTCGATCCATCTTCAACGAGCCATACAAGGGGCGGTCAACCACCATAAAGTAAAATTCAAATAAAAAATCGATCACCACCAAATGTCCCCAAGAACAAGAGGGGATAGGAGATTGTGCCTTCATTACACTCAGAATGATGGAAGTAATAAAAAAGGCATTCCAATAGAAAACATTTTTCTTAAAAACCTGCATGGTTTACATGGCTCCTACACCATGGAAGTTAAATATTATAGCTGCTTTTTCAAAGACCTGGCAATGCCTCCAGATGTGTGCCCCACACACCGATATACAGGAGTTCCCCTATCATTAAAAAAATCCATGGTGAGAGCTGTTGAGGACTTTGTGGATTGATCCTAGGAGCCAACTCGTGCTTCTACTTGGAAGGTAGGGTGGGCACCCAACAATATACCAAATAACACCACGCTGAACAAGGAGCAACAACTTCAAACTGTTGAAAAGCCAAAAGTCACTCCCACAGAAGACAAAGAAGAAGAGGAACATGTTGAGCAACAAGAAGAGGAAGAAATTAATGAAGATAATATGTAGGAAATCTGACCAGATGGGCCATCAGGGACCAAAGAACCAACTTTCCATGACTTCGGAAAATGGGCATGTGAAGATATATCTCGGGATTCACTGATGTTGATTATGGATATGTTGATGGAGGGCGATATTGTAGGGAAAGTCATTTATGATCGGGGCAGAATTTGTGTGATCAAATACAACCTCCATGATATGTTGAAGATAGGAGGATACCTAGACATAAGTGTCATGTCTGCATACCAATCCCTACTAGGCGATGATATGCCTCAAGTGCACATGGCCTACTTCTTACTTGTTGATGACATATTAAAAGACAAGAAGTCAAGAGAAAAAGAACATCTACGGTTGCATCTAATAGACTCCCTCCCTGATTTTATTTTCTTACCAATACTGCATGATAATCACTGGACCTTTCTTGTAATCAACATCAAGGTGAAGACTGTCATTCTATACAATAGTTTAGACTCAACCTTCACACTGAACAAGTATACCAACATGACTACACCAAAGATGTCAACTAAGGAAAAGGCAATAACATGCGGGGAAGGGATAATTGAAATGATCCGCAAACATGGAAAAGGGTACAAATATGTAAAAAGCAAAGACTTTAAGAAGATGAAAATTCTATCACAGAAGTCCCCAGTAGATGTCTTTATCTAATGAGTGTGGTTTCTACTATTTAGCATGGATGACAACCCTGGCCCTAAAAGATGCAAAGGTTGAAAGCATGTAGCATGAACATTATCACACACTCCGAGGAGGGTATGCTGACATGCTGCTACAATCTAAATGGGAGATTGTTGAACATCAATAACAATAAAGCAAGCCTATTTATACCTAAACCTTCACCTTCGACACTCTGGGGCAGTGTGAATGATAAGTTTGGGAGGAGTTATAAATAGGCATGAGAGGTATAATTTTTCCACTTAATTTTGACTCCAATTTTTAAGTCTAATTTTGAAATACTTGTACAAATTTATGTTTATCCCTACAATGTAGGAACAATTTTGAAATTTTTTGATATCTACAATTCCAAGAATTATTCAATTACCCCTTTCTTAGACTTGTTTGTCCTCCTTCTTCCTTTCAGCATAATTAGTTCAAGAGTGGTGCAAATGAGGTACTAATTTACATAAAAGACAATGACACATTTCAATCTTATTCCATTCTTATATCAAAATATTGAGTAAAGCAGAAGAACACTTCTGAGCCTATGAAATCCCTAGAATTTAGGAGAACTCAGTTAGTCTCACTTCCAACCAATCGCCCTAGCTGACATATCCAACAAGACAGAAACAACTACCCTGTCCAGTTTTATATATCCATGCTTCGGGATCAAAAGAGGCTTGCCCGCCCAGAAAACCATTACCACTCCTTTTTCCCAAGACAGTGAGCAAAATAAAAAGCCAAAAGAGAGATAAAATCATGAGAGTTGTTCCCAGAAATATGTTGAAGGGTTTCACACAGTCGGTGTTTTGCTCCACTCAAGAAGGTAAGTATGTTGTGCCCTGAAGTGGAATCTGGAAGCCAATTCTAACCCACCTGCATTTCAAAGCATACCTCACACAACCACTTGACCCTACATCAGGGCCCAAGTGGGTGACACTGTCTTATGACTTTTGGTATGTATGCCCATAGAGCAAGTCATATGATGATTGTAATGGGATACTTTGTAAATGATTTGAATAATTATAAAGGCAATTTCCGATCTATATGTTTAAACTATTTCTGAGATGATGGTGTAACATGATAGATGTATAAAGAATTGTTTTACTCAATGACGTATGTTTTTGGGTTGAGGACTTGAACGATGAGATCATACAGATTTTAAGAGTATTCATTCTTGTTTAGTCCCTAGTCGGTTGTTATTGTGGAAATAACCATAGACATCAATAACACTAAAGACTATCTACTGTGTTGGTTGATGACAGAATCTCATTAGTCATGATATAGTGATATCAAACCAAGCACATAGGTACTTGTTAGAGAACAAGGTACCGGACAGACCCATCGTGAGAGTGACACATGGAACCATGACTTGGTAGTCACAGTCAGCTCTCACATTGATGGTGGTGAGTGTGATTCTTAGACCTAAAATAACTACAATCAACACATGTCATTGGGTACACTTTGACATCATCAAACGCAATCCTGAAACATGGGTTGTTATAAAGGTGATGATTGGGTGGCTTTGGCACATGGGGCTTTTGAGGGGTGAGTGATAGATATGGGATTTGTCCCTCCTGAGGGAGTTTGATGTCCTTGGCCACTTGATGAGTAGGATTGAGAAAGGCATGCGCATGCACGTGTGAATCAATATGTGATATTGATGTCATACACATCTCACCCAGTCTGCTCTGAGATCAAGGAAATGAATGAACGTTGACAGGATGACTGTTCCATGCCTCGAGTTCATTCAGGATATCAGTGACAAAGGAATTATACATTCATTGTAACACCATTCACAGATTGTAGGATTGAAAGTTGTTCTCCAACTTTCTATTTCACTTGGGTAGCACTGATTCGTGATTAGGCACCGCTCTTTGCTTGTGAAGTCATAAGTGTTATGGACTTTCACTGCCAATGTGAAATGGACCTGTAGGGTCACACACATAGGATTTAACCTGGAATAGGAGTTTGTCTACAAACATGTTTAGATTGATTACTAAAGGAGTTTAGTAGTTCAATTAAACACTCAATTAATTGATAGCTCAATATCATAGTGTTCAAGGTGTTGGACTGATTGATTAGAGTATCATATTGATTGAAACCGCAATTGACTGATTCTGCACAATCTGCACTCCCAACCGATCGGCTCATGTAATGAACCGATCAGCTCAGCTAGGTGAACCGATTAGCTCAGGTAGTGAGTCGATCGGCTCAAGGACAGGGTGAACGATTGCTTCAAGTGTTGAAATGATCAGTCAATTGTTGCAACCTGGCAAGTTGGGAAAGTAAGATTGGTGAGAAATGTCCTTTCGTTTCACTTGCCCAATTTGATTGGAACAAGGATTGGTATTTGATACCAATTAGAAACAAAAGAAAGAAATTCAATCGGAAACTGATCAAGACCACGAACCGACTGGTTCATAAGTGAACCGGCTGGTTCATGGGTCCCAACCGATCAGTTGAGGTGTCAACCGATCGGCTCAGATCCCCAAGTGAACGTTTCAGTTATGAAACGATCGGTTCAGGTTGCGAGTTGGTTGTTTTTGTGGAAAATCTCGAACCATTCTACTCCTGCTTTAGTCCCGCATTGCCCGGGATAGAGAACTCTGTCCCATGACCCTCCTATATATATAGGGGTATTGGGGGCTTCTCAAAGGACAACCCAGTGCAACCAGTTGCTCTGTGAAGTTGTTGTTCTCTCTGGTTTTGGTAACCGAGAGAGAGCCTGAGCAAGTGCTACCCAATAAGGGAGGCACAACAAGGGAAAGACAACTGCAGAAAGCGTCTGGTGGTAGGAGAGTGTGTTGGCGACTAGTACGCTAATAGGAGGGTGTGACTCCTTCCGATTCCTTATGCGACAAGGAGATCGGAGTTCTAGGCAGTCTGTGTAGACGACTGTAGAGGCGGGAGACCTCTGTCGCTCAGAGGACAACTGTCAATCCCGACAGTCCCGGTGAGACCAGGAGTCTTCAGTCCCGGTGCGACCAGGAGCTACACAGACACCGTCCAAGACCAGAGGTGAAGACCGCGCAAGGTGCGAGGTACTGTCGCCGAGCAAGCCTCGGGACAAGGTATGCATCCACAAACCATCTTTCCTATTGTATAGATGTTGACGCGATTCCTTTTGTTCTGGGTTTTGGGGAGAAATTTTTTGTTTCTGCTACTTTTCTTCCTCCTCTAAAACCCAACAGTGGTATCAGAGCCACGTCAACTGCTCTATATTTTAGGATTATCGATATGATCGATTTTGGTTTGTCACCTTTATTTATTGCATACGGTGCGAATAAAATTGGCTTTATGCATGTCCAATCCACAAATCCCAAATATACATATATGATATGTAATATTAATGCACTCGATACGCGTCGCCCTTAAACGAGTTTTGTGGTGGATGTGTAGCATGGTTATGGCCTGTAAACCCTATATCTGTGTGTGGTTGTATGTGGTTGCTTGCATCTCGGTCTGCGCACCGATTCCCTTTTCTCCTATTCCTGATGTAACTCAAAATAATTCGAGATTTCTTTTCCTACCTTTTCTCCCCCAAATGTAACTCGGGGTTTAACAATTCAATTGTAAATAGGATAGATTTTATTTCCTGTTATGTCAAAGAATGGCGGACGACCTGAGACGATTGGTTCAAGGCGTGAACCGATCGGTTGGTGTTCTAGATGACCGGTTCGAGGAGCGAGATGAGCGGGTGGTGACCTGAAGAGATGCACGACGACCGGTGAACCGATCGGCCGGAGGCGCCAGTCGATCGGCTGGTGGCACCCGAACAACCAACTTGATGGTGAGTCGATCAGTCATGGAGATGAGTTGATCAAACCCAGAAAGGCAGGCACAGATTACATCTTGTACAGGTTGCATGTGATGTAGACCTAGATGACCATGATTCATCTTGGCTCGAGGAATCATAATAGGATGGCCATAATCATTGCTTTTATCGTTTTACATGTTTTCTATGGGATATAGCATGTATATGATACATACTATATATTGTGGTGATTGGATATGTATATGTATATAAAAACCAAATCCCTCATTAAAATATTAAGTCTTATACACCTTCCATTAGCGACACACATGGCAAACTCGATCGACCAAGCGTCGGTTATGCCAAAGTGTGGTGCGCCGTCCATCTTGTGGAAGTGTGAAGGGTCGACATGCAGGTTCTGCCAAAGCAGGGTGCATGTTTACCGTGTCAGCTTTTGGGATAGACTTAACTGGATTCTTAGAGCGTCTAAGCCCAGAGGCACCGAATGTTCATGGCAAGGTGTTGTGCATGTTCATTCATCAAGAGTTGCATATGATGCAATTGGCATGATGGCCTACCTAAATAGTCACGATTATGGGCGATTAGCCAAAGCTAACTCATGACTTGATGAAATATGGATCTTGAACCACTAGAAGATTGTGCGCTGCAATCTTCCAAATTGATGGTGAGGGCTGTCAATTTAAGTCAAAATAGTGGGAGCGGTAATTAATTAAAGGCCTAATTAACTATCGTCAAATTTTTATTCAAATCAAATCAAAAGGAGTTTTGACAAAATGTAATTTTCTCTTGTAGAATGGCAAAGGAATCATCTTTTAAAATGGGCAAAATAATTGAGAATAAATTCCATAACTGGTTGAGGACTGTGAGAGGTGTTCTGCACAATCTAGATATACCAGGAGCCTTTAAATCCACTCTTTGTACGCTTAATGCATTGGTGAAGAAGAAAGAAAGTTCATTGATAGAGATCAATGGAACGATAGGTGAGGGAGAGAAGGGTTCTCTCACCAAACCAATTTCTTCTACATGGAGAGGATGGAAGGAACGATGGAAGAAGAAGTCAGAGATAGAGATCTCTACTTCTGGTGTATACAGGATAGAGATTAACTTTACTACTTCTTCATCATGGGTACTTGATACCGGATGCGGATCTCACATTTGTTCAAATGTGAAGGATCTTAAGAGAAGTAGGCCTTTAGGGAAATGTGAGGTTGAACTACGTGTTGCTAATGGGGCAAGAGTTTCCGCCAGTGTCGTAGGAACCTATGAGTTAACTCTACCTAGTGGGCTAATAATAGAGTTAAAGAACTGCTATTATGTACCTGCCATAAATAGGAATATCATTTCCATCTCTTGTTTGGACAAGGATGGATTTGAATTTCTTATTAAGAATGGAAAATGTTCCATTTCTAAAGATGGGATCTTTTATGGCAGTGCCCCAATGTCTTATGGTCTATAGTTGATAGATTTGGAGACAAATGTATACAACGTAAACACCAAAAAGCAAAAACTCAACGACTCAAACAAAACATATCTTTGGCATTGTCGTCTAGGGCACATAAATGAGAAGAGCATTTCTAGACTCCATAAAGATGGTTATCTAGACTCTTTTGATTATGAATCAATAGAGACATATGAATCTTGTTTATTGGGCAAGATGACCAAGACTCCCTTTTCAGGTAAAGGTGAGAGAGCTAGTGATCTATTAGGACTCATACATACTGATGTATGTGGGCCTTTTAGAACTAATGCCAGAGGTGGGTATCAGTACTTCATTACCTTTACTGATGACTTCAGTAGGTATGGCTATGTGTACCTGATGAAACATAAGTCAGAAACCCTTGAAAGGTTCAAGGATTTCATGAATGAAGTATAGAACCAACTTGGTAAAAGTATTAAGGCACTTCGATCCGATCGAGGTGGAGAATACTTAAGCCAGGAGTTTGAGGACCTTCTGCGAGCCCGTGGTATTGTATCACAATGGACTCTGCCTGGAAAACCACAGCATAATGGTGTGTCTGAAAGAAGGAATCACACATTGTTGGATATGGTGCTATCAATGATGAGTTTTGCTGATATTCCAATTTCTTTCTGGGGTTATGCTCTTGAAACCGCCGTGTTTACACTTAACCGAGTACCATCTAAATCGGTTCAAAAGACACCATATGAGATATGAACCGGGAAGCGTCCCAATTTGTCTTTTATGAAGATTTGGGGTTGTGAGGCTTACGTTAGGAAAATGTTTCCTAATAAGCTTGGACCCAAGTATGATAAATGTAATTTTGTTGGATATCCCAAGGAGACCAAGGGATATTATCTATACCACCCTACTGACAACAAAGTGTTTGTTTCCAGGGATGTTGTGTTTCTGGAAAAGGAATTTATTTTTAAAGGAAGCATTGGGAGGAAAATAGAGCTTGAAGAGGTTCAAGCCCAACAAGAAAACATTGAACTGATAGATGTACGAGAGGAATATGGAGATTCACAAGGTGTTGTGGAATCTCATTCTCCTCAGGTAACACAAGGACCTCGTAGATCTAGTAGGACCTGCCTTGAACCTGAGAGGTTTGGATACCTTGTGACTCAGGAAGGTGGTGAGTTTATCATAGATGATGATCCAACTACCTACGTAGAGGCTATGGAGGGACTAGATTCTGAGAAATGGCTTGAAGCCATGAGATCCGAGATGGAATCCATGTACTCCAACAAAGTATGGACTTTGGTGGCACCACCCGAAGGGGTAAAACCCATAGCGTGCAAGTGGGTCTTTAAGAAAAAGACCGACATTGATGGCAATGTGCAAACTTATAAAGGCAGATTGGTTGTGAAGGGATTTCGACAAGTTCAAGGTGTTGACTATGACGAAACCTTTTCTCCAGTTGCCATGATTAAGTCCATCAGGATCCTGCTTGCTATTGCAGCTTATTATGACTATGAGATTTGGCAGATGGATGTTAAAACCACATTCCTTAACGGGAATATAAATGAGGATGTGTACATGACACAACCTGAAGGTTTTATAGATCCAAAGAATGCCAATAAAGTCTGTAAGCTGCAAAGGTCAATCTATGGATTGAAGCAAGCATCTTGGAGTTGGAATCTTCGATTTGATGAGGAAGTCAAAGTGTTTGGCTTTATTCAAAATGAAGATGAACCTTATGTATACAAGAAGGTTAGTGGGAGCTCGACCACATTCCTCATATTGTATGTGGATGACATACTTTTGATGGGGAATGATGTCTTAGCCTTAGAGAAGGTAAAGACTTGGCTTGGGAATACTTTCTCAATGAAGGACTTAGGAGAAGTATCCTACATTCTAGGAATTAAGATCTATAGAGATAGATCTAGAAGGATTCTCGGACTAAGTCAGAGCACATACATCGACAAAGTGCTGAAGCGGTTCAACATGGAAAACTCAAAGAGAGGCAACATCCCCATGCTACATGGAGTCACCGTCTCTAGAGCTCAATGTCCCCAGTCTTGTGAAGAGATGGAGCATATGAATGGGATCCCATATGCATCAGCCATCGGATCCATCATGTACACTATGTTGTGCACACGCCCAGATGTCTCATATGCTCTCAGCATGACGAGCAGGTACCAGTCAGATCCCCAAGATGCTCACTGGACAGCCGTAAAGAACATCCTCAAGTACTTGCAAAGGACTAAGGATCACTTTCTTGTTTACGGCGGTGAGGAAGAACTGGTTGTAAAAGGTTACATCGATGCAAGCTTCCAAACTGATAAAGATGATTACAGATCGCAGTTAGGATTTATGTTTTGCCTTAATAATGGAGCTGTGAGCTGGAAGAGTTCCAAGTAAGAAACAGTTTCCGATTCTACTACAGAGGCCGAGTATATTGCTGCTTCACATGCATCAAAGGAGGTTGTGTGGATCAGGAAGTTCATTTTTGAACTTGGTCTAGTTCCCAATAGTTGTGATGCAATTGAGCTTTATTGTGACAATAATGGAGCTATTGCACAAGCTAAGGAACCCAGATCACATCAGTGGTCCAAGCACATACTATGACACTTCCATCTCATACGAGAGATCGTACAGCGAGGAGATGTGAAGATTTGCAAAGTACCAACTGAAGACAACATAGTTGATCCACTGACTAAGGCCCTTTCTCAGCAGAAGCATGATGGTCATGCTAGGTCACAAGGACTGAGATTCCTTGGTGACTGGCTCTAAGTGCAAGTGGGAGTCTGTTGGTATGTATGCCCATAGAGCAAGTCATATGATGATTGTAACGGGTTACTTTGTAAATGATTTGAAAATAATAAAGGCAATTTTTTTATCTATATGTTTAAACCATTTCTGAGATGATGGTGTAACATGATAGATGTATAAAGAATTGTTTTACTCGATGACATATGCTTTTGGGTTGAGGACCTGAATGATGAGATCATACATATGTTAAGAGTATTCATTCTTGTTTAGTCCCTAGTCGGTTGTTATTGTGAAAATAAGACATCAATAACACTGAAGACTAGCTTGTGTGTTGGTTGATGATAGAATCTCATTAGTCATGATATAGTGATATCAAACCAAGCACATAGGTACTTGTTAGAGAACAAGGTACTAGACAGACCCACCGTGAGAGTGACACATGGAACCATGACTTGGTAGTCACAATCAGCTCTCACATTGATGGTGGTGAGTGTGATTCTTAGACCTAAAATCACTACACTCAACACATGTCATTGGGTACAGTTTGACATCATCAAACACAGTCTTGAAACATGGGTTGTTATAAAGGTGATGATTGGGTGGCTTTGACACATGGGGCTTTTGAGGGGTGAGTGATAGATATGGGATTTGTCCCTCCTGAGGGAGTTTGATGTCCTTGGCCACTTGATGATTAGGATTGAGAAAGGCATGCACATGCACGTGTGAATCAATATATGATATTGATGTCATACACATCTCACCCAGTCTGCTCTAAGATCAAGGAAATGAATGAACGTTGACATGATGACTGTTCCATGCCTCGAGTTCATTCAGGATATCAGTGACAAAGGAATTATACATTCAATGTAACACCATTCACAGATTGTAGGATTGAAAGTTGTTCTCCAACTTTCTATATCACTTGGGTAGCACTGATGTGTGACTAGGCACCGCTCTTTGCTTGTGAAGTCATAAGTGTTATGGACTTTCACTGCCAACGTGAAATGGACCTGTAGGGTCACACACATAGGATTTAACCTGGAATAGGAGTTTGTCCACAAACATGTTTAGATTGATTACTAAAGGAGTTTAGTAGTTCAATTAAAAACTCATTTAATTGATATCTCAATATCATAGTGTTCAAGGTGTTGGACTGATTGATTGGAGTATCAGATTGATTGAAACCGCAATTGACTGATTCTGCACAATCTGCACTCCCAACCGATCGGCTCATGTGATGAACTGATCAGCTCAGCTAGGTGAACCGATCGGCTCAGGTAGTGAGTCGATTGGCTCATGGACAGGGTGAACGATTGCTTCAAGTGTTGAAATGATCGATTCAACTGTTGCAACCGGGCAAGTTGGGAAAGTAAGATTGGTGAGAAATTTCCTTTCGTTTCACTTTCCCAATTTGATTGGAACAAGGATTGGTATTTGATACCAATTAGAAACAAAAGAAAGAAAGTCAATTGGGAACTGATCAAGACCACAAACCGACCGGTTCAGAAGTGAACCGACCAGTTCATGGGTCCCAACCGATCGGTTGAGGTGTCAATCGACTAGCTCAGATCCCCAACCGACCGTTTCAGTTATGAAATGATCGGTTCAGGTTGCAAGTTGGTTGTTTTTGTGGAAAATCTCAAACCCTTCTACTCCTGCTTTAGTCTTGCATTTCCCAGGATAGAGAACCCTGTCCCATGACCCTCCTATATATAGGGGTATTGGGGGCTTCTCAAAGGACAACCCAGTGCAACCAGTTGCTCTGTGAAGTTGTCGTACTCTTTGGTTTTGGTAACCGAGAGAGAGTCTGAGCAAGTGCTACCCGATAAGGGAGGCACAACAAGGGAAAGACAACTGTAGAAAGTGACTGGTGGTAGGAGAGTGTGTTGGCGACTAGTACGCCAACAGGAGGGTGTGACTCCTTCTGATTCCTTGTGTGCCAAGGAGATCGGAGTTCCAGGCAGTCTGTATGGACGACTGCAGAGGTGGGAGACCTCTATCGCTCGGAGGACAACTGTCAATCCTGACAGTCCCGGTGAGACCAGGAGTCTTCAGTCCCAGTGAGACCAGGAGCTGCATAGACACCGTCCAAGACCGGAGGTGAAGACCGCGCAAGGCGCGAGGTGCTGTCGTCGAGCAAGCCTCGGGACAAGGTATGCATCCACAAACCATATTTTCTATTGTATAGACGTTGACGCGATTCCTTTTGTTCTGGGTTTTGGGGAAATTTTTTTTTTTCCGCTGCTTCTCTGCCTCCTCTAAAACCCAAAAATGACAACATAATGGTTGAGGTAAATTGAGAAATGTAGGAAAGTACTTAAAGCCTAACCTTCTCCAACACAATAGTTTAGCTACAGCCAAAATAAAGCTAGGGTGTGAAAGCTACCCCTTGTAGGAACCGTTATGAGTATAGCTAGGAACCGAGGAATGAAGGATATTGCAAGGGAGAGTCCTTTACTACAAAAGGTAGTGGCTGACGTATAAAGTCATGCAACTCTAGAAATACATGGAAGGAATAGGACCTCAGTAGGTGAACCAAGCTTGTTACAAAAAGATTTTGTTGTAAGGATGAAATAATTTTGTAGTAGTGTGTATATCAAAAGAAAATAACTTTGGCTCATCACTTGATGCTTTAATTCTATCTATTAGCATGAGGACATGCTAGCTTCTAAGTATTGGGGAGTTGATAACATCTCATTTTGTGAACTTTTTGCACTTACTTTATTTCTATAATGACAACCCTTTTTGTGAATTTTCCTGTTTACTATTGATGTCCTTGAACAAAAATTGAATTCAACCACCTAAGATAATACCCCCTCTTAATTCATGCAGATTCATTATCATTCGCCACTATAGCACTTTTTTTGTGACCGTGACAAGTGCACTCAGATAGGCATCTCGACCACAAGAATCCATCGGGCATCTCGATCGAGATAGATTTAATGATAAGCAGTTGTTTGTCCTGACCGCAAATGTACATCAATTGTTTTGACCACTGATAAGGTTTAGACCATAAGCAACACATACAAACGATGACATCATCATGGCCGAGACATCGTCTTGGTCAAGAATAGGTTTTGACGGAGACAGTTGGCATGACCCCTAAAAAGGTCACCACCGTGACAATTGTAATGTCCCATGATTTGAGGCCTCAGATAATTTGATCTTAAAAGGAATGATTGGACTACCCATATCACCAAGGTGCACCTCCTTTTCCGGGAGCCCATCCCTAAAGAACTCCATAGTTAAGCATGCTCAGCTTGGAGTAGTACTAGGATGGGTGACCAGTCGGGAAGTTGATCCTGGCTTCTGCGTCAGTGTGGACAAAGTGCACAGTTAAGGCTAGTGGTGGTTTGTGGGGCCAATCGTCATTCCTAAAACTCTACTAGAGCCTTGGGAAGTGGGCCCAGGCATTACAAATGGTATCAGAGCCATAACCCCTCCAGTAGGTGGGGCCCATATGGGCATGTGACATGCCAATCTTGAGCTGTGTGGCCCAGGCATGTAGGAAAGGGTTGTCCATGGTAGACGTAGCCACCCTTGCGCTGGTATTCCGTGATCGGGAGTTGGGTGTCCACGGGCCATTGTGGGTCTGCACTGAAATGGGGTCAGATTATGAGGCCATATAGTTGAACCTTGACGAGGACATCAAGAGTCTAAGTGGGGGAGATTGTAACGTCCCATGATTTGAGGCCTCAGATAAGTTGATCTTAAAAGTAATGATTGGACTACCCATATCACCAAGGTGCACCTCCTTTTCCGGGAGCCCATCACTAAAGAACTCCATAGTTAAGTGTGCTCAACTTGGAGTAGTACTAGGATGGGTGACCAATCAGGAAGTTGATCCTGACTTGCGTGTCAGTGTGGACAAAGTGCGCAGTTAAGGCTAGTGGTGGTTTGTGGGGCCAGTCATCATTCCTAAAACTCTACTAGAGCCTTGGGCAGTGGGCCCAGACATTACAACAATGGTCTCGGTCGAGACATGATTCTCGACCGCTATTTCCTCCTTAAGTCGGTGGGTTGCACCTATGAATAGGCCCCAAATTCACCATGCAAGTGGATCATCATCAGGAGATGACGAAGTCTTGCCACACTCTACACTTACTCATCAGCCTTTCCATCAATCTTGGATCTCTGAAGACAAAATTTAGAGGAGATAGAAGATCTACCATGACCTTATTTGAAAGGAGGAGTTTCCATCCTCTACCTGAATGACATATCTAGATCTGAAGGAGTATTGTTGGTGTATCCACAAAGCTTGGGTTGGGAGTATCCACTAAGGCTCTCCCAACATGTATATAATTATATCCTTTTGAATATATATGCTCTTAGAAAAGATTATATCCTATCTCTTAGTCTTAATGATTCACTTGTATGATTAGCTACCATCTTGTGATGTTTGATTTTTAGTACCTTGAAAGAGTAACACTAGCCTTATCTAAGTGTTTTGGAGTTAAATGAATGCATGAGACTGTTGGAATTTTAAAGCTTGATCTTATGGTTATCCTTATGATTGTTTGTTTTCCATCTCAAGAGAGAGACAACTTTATAATATAGATCTATCCTAAGCTTGTGAGAGGAGGGAATATACATATATGAGATTGCTTGTAATCTTACTTATTGTATACAAAGGGTGTGAGGATTGCATGTTGGTGAAAGATCTTAGTAGGTGAAACCCAATCCAAGTTCCCATCCATATCTTGTTACCACACGTTCATTTGATTTGTTCTCTTATTTTCCTTCTTTATCTTTGTTTTCTTGTTTTGTTTGTCTAGAGTAATACCGTTCCCTGGGGAACATCCTTTAAACCTACCCTTTTTAGACGGTGTATCTGAGATAAGATTTTACATTCTTAGCACTTTACCACCCTTGTCCTTGTAGATCGACCCCATTTACTTCATCAGACCCCGTATAATAGTTGTGGGGGACTAATAGTCAAGTTACAAATTTAAGAGTTTGATTACTCTAGATCCGCTATGTTTTGGATGTGTGATTTAGGTCGGTCAAGGTACCACTAGAATTTTCTTTAGAGGAATAGATGTATATTGAATTAGAATGAATCTCCAATATGAGTGATGGGAAGAAAGTGTTCATTTCCTACCATGATGAAATCATTCCCCTAGTAACAGTTTATTTAAAATACTTGGATTTTTAGTGATGAGATATGTTGCACCAATATCCACAAGCCAATCTTCAGAAGTGCTTGATCCAGGATCAGCCATCCCCAGAGGATTAAGTGCTTTGCTTTCATCAGTTAGAGCCTTAGAAAAATCAATAGAATAATAGCCTTTGTGGAAATGATTCCAACATCTCAGTGCATTGCAGCCACATTTGCCACAAATCTGAAATAGGGCAACTTGCCTTTCTTGATCAAATTGTTTGACACTAGGATTGAATCCTCTTCCTTGATATGTGTAGCTAGTATGGTTTCTGCCTAGAATCCCATGGTTTTGACTAGGGTGTGGTGCCACACCTCTATAGTTAGATCTAGAACCAGAAACTCCTTCATGTTTGTACCCACAAATTACATAGTGTGGTCCTACAAAGGCTAGACAAGGTGATTATGGAGTGAATATAATAGATGTTTTCTTCATTTCATGGTCTTTCAACATAGAGGACACTTCATCAAAAGAGGGAACAGGAGGACACATCATAGTCACAACAAAGGTTTCATAATTAGATCCAAGACCACTATGATGGAAATCAACCTTATCATCGTAAGTAACATGTTTCCTAATTTCTTGCAATTGATCAAAAATCAATTTGAGTTCGCAAAGAAATTCATACATAGATCTACTCCCTTTTTGAATCCTTCTCAACCTAGTCATCGAATCAAAACTTGATGAATGTGTCAATTCACATAAATTCTTATCCAGTGTGTTCCATATTTGGTGAGAGGCAGACAGTCCAATGGTAACTTCAAGAACCTCTTCACTGAGAGTCCCCATAATCCATCCATTTACCAATGCATCAGTATGTACCTAGACGTTGCACTCATGATTGGGAACAATGTCAACTTCATCATCAATAAAAATGTTTTTAGGTGTAGGCTTCATTCCATTGATGAAGGCTTCTAGGCCATTGCTCTCAACAAGTGCATAGAGTTGTACCTCCCAATACATGTAATTGGTGTTATTGAGCTGAAGGGATACGAAGTTGGATACATTGACTCAATGTGGAAAGGAGTATGTGTTTCCATTCAGTTGGGGAGGAGTAGGAGTCACTTCATTCTTAAATCCAAGATTTGTCCTAGACTTGCATTTAGACATCATATCATTGGATGAAAATGATGATCACATTAGCAGTGAAATGGATGAGCATCACCAAAGTTCTAGATTAGCAATGTGATAGAGAGAAAAGATAAATATGGAATCGTGACCTTCAAGATCTGAACTATGATGCCATGAAGAACCATAGAAGGTAATGAAGATGGAGAAGAGATGGAAGCGAGAAAGGTGGGAGTGGAAATGCAATTTGGCTGAATATGATTTGTGTATTTAGTTTAAGGGATTTCTCCTAGAGTCCATAGTCCATTTATACAACAAAGAGTCATACTAGTCAAGCCACCCTTATCCAGGCTATACTACCGTGTAAAATGGGTTAGGACCAAATACATAATGTTACAAGGTGACTAAACTAGACCTTGATATATATACTAGCCAATGTAGTATAGACAATGCCTATAAATTGCCTATGATGTATGCTTAGAATGATTAGTGAATGAGACAACATGTAGTCAGTTAGACCTTGGTTGTATGCTTGAAACAAATGATATTTGGGTTTGCTCACATTAAAAGTGTAGAAGGATGAACAAAGTGGATATAATGAAACAATGAAACGAATAACCACCTTGTAGGTGTCTACTAAGTTCATTGCAACTACACTAATGAAATGCCCTGATATTTCAATCCATATTAGTCTCCACTGATAAGACTTGCATCATAGACAAGACCATCATGATTGATAGTTAAATGACACAACATTTGAAACCATTATATATATATATATATATATATATATATATATATATATATGAACCCCAATCACACTAGCGCCCTATACAATACCTTGGAACTACATGAATGCATAAATGAATGCTCATTGTTTTTGAATCAATGACTATATTGCCACTCATACAGGAAGGGGGGCTTAAACCCAAAAGGAAATAAATTTACCACCCATACTAAGCAAGTGAAAATATGATAATTTTGTTATATACTCTAGAATCATGATGATGTTTACTTAATCTGCTCTCATAAAATGTCTAACTACACATATTTTTGGAGACTAAGGCGGCATCACAAACATCCTGACTATGGCTAGATATAATCATTAAACATTACTGGTTCTAAAGGCGACATGGTTTTCACAAAAATGTTAAGACAGAAAAATACATAAGATGATTGATGGTAATATTGATGGGTCAAATAGTTTTCCAGTCAAGGTTTTCCCAATATTTGAGCAACATTTTCACCCATACAATCATAAAAATAAATACTAGTATTACTTATACGAAAACAAATTCTAGAATAGAATCACTTGAGACATTATTTCTAATTTGGTTTAGATCATAGTCAAGTACATGACATTTATGGTTGAAGTCAAGTAAAGTAGGGAAATTGGGATTATGCTCCTTTACATTCTGTGGTGTAATAAGTCAGGCTTCACTAATGGGTTTTTATAAGGCACCCTATTGTATATGGACCACATATGAATGAAATTTTTGTATTGATAGTGGTTTTTATCACCAATGGCAACAAGAACACAAAAAGTGATATTCTCAATCATTAAGTTCATGTTTTTACCCAAATCATGTATCACATCCAAGACATCAACAATGCCTTTGAAAGGAATGAGGATACTAAATTGTGCCTTGTGGATCCATGGTTGGATATATTGGGTGGGATAGTAGCATGTTGATAATTGATGGAGAACCAATGCTTCTTATTAGGTAAAATAGGGATGTAATGTTGTTTTGTGAGGGGAAGGTTGTGGATTTGTGGTGCATGTGATAATAGTTAACCATATTATCTTTCCTAATGCAAACATGACATTTCATATTATGTAAATAAGCCTTACAAGTCTTAGTTGTAACAGATTTATTTTGATCTATGGGTATATTATGTAAAGGAGCCTCACATGTATCAGTTGTAACAAATTTATTTGACCCATGGGGTGAACCAAGTAGAAGGATGAATAGAGTGGTTAGAGAATATACTAGTGGGTTCATGTGGTTCTTCAACTTGAAGTTTGATAGGGTAGATGTGTTACCCTACTCATATTCTATCTTATTTGGTAGGTGTGTGGATTTAGCAACCACAATAAGGTAGAAGTCCTTCATGAAGTTCATACGGTGAAGAGTATCATGATGTATGTAGTCTAGCTTGGAACTCTAGGGAAATGTGATGTTCTTAAAGTTATTGCCATCCCATAGATGTAGAGCGAGATCCAAGACAAAGTTTCATCCAATACCACCATATGTTGAATAAATAGTGCCTAGATTGGTGGACCATTTAAATATGGTTGCCTCTATGAAATGTTTTCCATAATGAATTGTAAGGACCATGCTCGCTAGATGATAAATTTATGTACCTTCTAGTAGGGTGTATAACATTTTAAGTTTGGACTTGTTTTCATATTTATGGTAGAGGTAGAAATTATATAAAGAATAAATATTCATCATCACATGTTGTACAAAATTTAAATCATAATTATATAAACAAGTCTTTATACATTAATACTTTACATTAGAGTTCATGAAAGCTATACATAAGGACTAAAATTTAACACTTAAATGAGTCCTATCTACCCTTCAACTAATAGATGACTCATACATGCCTTTTCTAAGTCTTCCATCATTCACATGTCCATGTACATCCCAAAGGGAGAAATTCAACCACGACATGGATGAAAGGGAAAAATAGGTTAGCAAACACATGTACTAAATTCTAATTATTGAGCTATTTAAAATTATGCAACAAGAGAAAATTTGATGCATTTATAAAATATGTAAGGACTATTTGGTGGACTTTTATCAAGATAAGAATGAACATTGCCAAGACTTGAATTTGAATATATCCAATCAACAAGATTGTCGAAATAACATTTTTGAAAGGTTGTGAACAATTTAAATTATCCACAAAATATCAACTATTCAAACTTGTCCAAAATATTCAAGATGTTCACAATAATAATATCATTTTCAAATAATAAAATTGAGCATTGCTATATCATTTCTTTTTAGGGGATAAACTATCATGTATTTAATCATCTATAATATAAAGACACATTAGCCTAATTGCTATTTCAAATGGTATATTAGGGGACCACTAATCCATTACCACATGTGTGCAGAGTGGTGGGATATTACCCAACTTCAGCTGAGACAAAGATCTAAAGGTCTAAAGCCCAAAGGGAGTCAAAATATTAATATAGCAATTACAATTCTATCTTAATATTCAACAATATTGGAAATTTACAAAATAAGTTTATGGTGACCTTCAAGAAGAAAGATAAGGCTAATCAACAATTTGGATTGACCACCATATAAGATTCCATGCATGCAATTTCAAGAGGGAAGAATAACTCAAAAATAGAATAGAGAATTCAATAAATTAATTTCAAACAAGAGTTCAATATCTTTATCAAACAAGGTACATAGTGCCATAAAGTTTCATAAGTTTATCATTTAATTTGAATTGTAATCATCTTTATATCATATGATCATTTCATTCCTTTTGCAGGTCTTTGACACCCATCCTTATGCAACAAAGACTCTACATGATATATTGGAAAAGGGGACAAAGTGCTTTGTAAAAAATTTGAATTTAAACTTTATTGGGCAACATGATTATGGATTTGAAACTTTAAAGTTGAGTTTACATTTTACTTCTTACAAAATTATTTTATGTTACTCCAAGTGAATGAATGCATGTGTGGCTTTGAATTTGATTGACCTCATGATTATGCATTTAAATTTGAAGTGAGAGATAGCATAAACGAAAGAAACATGATTTATAACGTGAAGAGCAGTGAAACATGCATGCCATGCAAATTGTGAATATTTGATTGTTTGATGGGGGTGGAAATGAAACATGAATGCAATCTGAATTTTGGATCTATATGTGAAGAGATGTGCATTTTAAGATGTGAATATGAATGCAATGAATTGATGTAATTGTATGTTTGTACTATAAGTTTTGCAGGATGAAAAATGTCTATTGTTAATCTAAATATATGATGAAACTTGTTGTTCTACTAAATACTAGGTTCTGCATACCGCTGAACACCCAGATAGTAGATCTACAATCATATTGATAAAAAAAGAAATTACAACATCGATTATGATAAAAAAATCCCAAGGTAACATATGTGTAGTGCCGGTTTGCAAAAGCAAAACCAACATTGTAAACATCCTATGCAACAATACCTTTCACTGATACATATGAGTTCAGTTTAAGAAATCAAAATTGATGCTACACACAGTGAAAATATAGCCTATGGCATCGGGTTATGAATTATATGTTGGGGATGTTGTACCGATACGGTCCCGAATGTGATGAAAATTTATTACAGAAGCGTTAGTGACAAGCGTATAAACCCAAAGAAGAAACACCAGATTTAATGTGGAAAACTCTCTCCAAGATAAGAAGAGAAAAACTATAGGGAAATACCCGGCAAGAAGCATTATGTAATCAAGATTACAACTCATATTGTCTGGATTTAATTACCCCTAAATCTAGGCAGACCTCCCCACATGAGAACAAAGTTGAGAAAGAAGAGAATCACACCCACTGTATACAAAACCTCCATCTTTACTTGATCACCTCATGAGGCCTCTGTCATTTCTGGGGATTGTTGATGCCACTGTGACTGCTGACTGGGTCGGACCATTGCCTCTATGGCAACACTATGTCTGTAACCGCCAACAGCTACTTTGCTTTAAGGAAAAGCCACTGGCCCTCTCTTATCAACCAAGAGAGTTGTTGTGTCAGTGCACCTAGTCTGTCACTGACTGTCATCCGGTACTTTCTTCAAGGAAAATTCATCGACCCTCTCTTATTCAACCAAGAGAGCTCCTTTAGTTGTTCTTGTTCTCCGACTCTTCTACAACATAAGGCACCAACAAGCAACTAGAGGGATCACACATCAACTAGTGGGATGATCTCAATGGCCTTTCCCATGGCCTCTATTTACAGGCCTCCATAGCATGTGGTTGCAACTAGGAATACTTGTATGACTCTAAGTCCAACTCCTAGTCCAACTACATGTTGCACATAGGAAACCATCTGTTTTCCCTTTTAGATTTGACTCCTATTAGGATAGGTAGCACAAGTCAACTCCTACTTAAGTCTAAATCCAACTATAATACATGGGCCAGATCCCTTTCCTATTCCCAACAATCTCCCCCTATGGCCCATGAGGGAGACGTTTTCTTCAACAATCATCTAGAGTAGCTCGTGGACCCCATCACCAGATGTGATGGATCATTATCTTCAAGCATGATATCATCCTATCAATTTCACCCATCTTCTCAAAGTCCCATCTTGGCTTCATTCTATTCCCAAGCAAATGAGAAGAAGTATTATGGTAGTGCCACTTCTCTCTCCATACCCACATCTAAAACTTTGTTGGCTCCCCCTGACTGGTAAGTCGAGACATCATGGATGAAAACCTTATTTCTAACCTCTTGTACCAAGGTTCAAAAACCCTCCGATGATGCTCCCCATGTCCATGTAGCTCCCCATTAGAAGTTTCATCCTTACTGGTGTCATCTCTCTTCATCCTGTAGACCCACTTGTTCTTTAGTGGTTTTCGGCCCTTGGGAAGCGCCACAAGCTTATAGGTATCATTATTCTGTAAAGAAGACATATCCTCCTACATCGCCTGATGCCACTGTGCTTTATATCTATGAGTTTGTACCTCATGATAAGTCTCTGGCTCCCCCTTATCAGTAAGGAGAATATAGTGAGATGCCAGATGTAACATCCCTGACCTGGGTTATGCTTTAACCCTAGATGTTTTGTTTAATAAAGTTTATTATATGCTTGTTCATATTTCTTGGAAAGTAATTAAGGCTCAAGAGGAACTTATATTTCAATTTTAGTCCTTTTGAATGATATTGAAACATTGTTTGGTTAGTTTTGGACTAAAGTGCAAATTACCCAAGTTGAGGGGTTAACTTGCAAATTGTACATGATAAAATGTTCCTCATATGTTGAATCATCATGATAATGAGAATGATGTAGTAGTATGGTTTCCACAAGCTTGAGCACCAAGATAGAGCTTGCTGAGCAATCCTTGTGCATGAAAACCTAGTTTTGGTGTAATGTGCAATTTACCCAAAACCTAGGGTCCAATATGCAAAATATCACTTCTAGAGGGTACCCCATGTTTCTTTGCATCATGTAGATAAAATAAAAGGAGAGGGGCATCTCATTTGAATTATTTTCAGGAGAGAGAATCTCGATATTAAAATAATCAAGATTTAAGCATAAAAAGGGACTTTACTTCAATTTAATGCAAAAAGAAATATATTAATTGAAGAGCCCTTTAACCAAAAGGTGAGGGATGAATTTTCAAAATGGTTGGACGAGCTTGTGCCTTGCAAAGGCACATAGTATAGATAGCTTCACCAAGACATACATATATGAGTACCCACCATCATGGATGAGAGGGAGTGATGACCAATGATAAAATGGAAACTCAGACTTGGTTAGATTTGGTCAACTCATCTTGAATGAAGAGTTGACACCATGTATTGTGTCATTAATTCCATAATCATCAAATATTAATCATTCAAAAGGTATTAATCACCCTATCTTATCAAGGGTACAATTACCATAATCACCCTTGGATTACATCATGTAATAATCAATTAAACAATTGAGCTTTAATCACTTTAAGTGTCCATACGGTTTGGTTAATTATTTCTCAAACGGTCTTGGTCACTTAGACCCAAAATGGTCTTGACCAACCAGACCTCAAACGGTCTTGCTTGAATGACCTCCAAACGGTCTTAGACCGTTTAGACCTTCAAACGGTCATGGTCTAACGGTTTGAAACCGCTTAGCAAAGTTGGTGCTTGAAACCATTTCGTGCAAAGATACTTGAGATCATTTGAGTCTCAATTGGTTTGGGATCGTATGGTCCCAAACGGTCTTGAGACCGTTTGGTCCAAACCTCCTCAAAACCGATTGGACCAAAAATGGTCTCAACCACTCATATTGATTTAGGGTTTCCAAGATTGATTCTCTCATCAATTGAATCCATGTACCCACTCATCAATTGGACCTAAGCATCATACCTCCATGGAACTTAATAAATCATCCTTCAATTGATTAAACTCTCAATTGATCATCAACTAGGGTTTTGAACCCAATTGGATTAGAGTTTAAAATCAATGAACCTTCAATATTAGTCATTGTGGAACTAATTACTTTAAAATCATTGGACCACCATTCAAATTGGGCATGAACTGACCTTAAATGGTCTTGAGGTCGTTTGGATGACCTCCAAATGGTCTTGAGACCATTTGCCCCATCCGTCATTGAAAATTTGTGAAATTCAATTAGGGTTTAAATCATTGGATTAATCACCACATTAGTTATTAGTTGCACTTCAACTTGATATCTTTAGATCTTCAATCCTAGACCTCTAAACGGTCTTGGTTGACCTCCAAACGGTCTTGAGACAGTTTGGGTTAATCAACCCAAAATTTTAACTCAATCAATTGGAATTTCAACACTCAACCCGATTAGAGTTTGTTACTTGATGAACCTTTAATGGATGAACCCTTTGAAACCAATCAATTAAATATAATGGGTCATCAACCATCATTACTAGTATATAATCTCCAAAGGGTCAACTATGGTCAACTCTTTCAAACGGTTTGATGAAACCGTTTAATTTCAAACGATTTTGTTGAAACTAATTGAGCCAACTTGTTGAAACCGATTGGAATAGAATTCCTTTGGAAAAAGTGCCCAAGATGATGTCATCATCATCTACCTTCATTCATTTAAAAGCTACTGCATTCTCATGGTAATTACAAAAATGGATCAACGAAATCTCAAAATAGAACAAAGTGATGAACAAATAATGGAGATTTGAACGCAATAACAACATTTAAGGGTTTTAAGTTATATAACCCGCCTTTAAATCTGAATCCAAGCTTCAAGCTCAACGTCTCCATTGGTGTATGAATCTTTGACAACTGCCCAAGGTCCGTTCTCAAGCTTTTGGGTGAAAGAATTGGCTAGAGTTGAAAATCGAATGGAGAAAATAAGAAATCAAGCCTTGATTTTCGATTTCCACCATTAAATCAAGGTGAAAGAAGACCATGGGGCTTACCTACAGGTTAGGGATCGTCCTTCTCCTTCTCCTAAGCTCCCTTGTGCTCGGCCAAAGCAAGTAGAGAAAGGAATTCCAAAAAAGAGTCCTTGTGTGGGTGGAAAATGGGATATGTATAAGGAATTTCAAGGAAAGAGAAATTAGAATTTAATTTCTTTTATTTCCAAAATTAATGCCACATTTCCCCCTCAACTCCTTGGCCATGAAGCCATCTTCTTCCCCTTGCAAAAACCTCTTCATTATCCAAGAATTAAAAGAAAAGAAATTAAGCACCTTAAACATATTATACTAATATCCCCTTTTTAGTGGATATTTCTTTGTATTAACTTAATGTGAGTGGGAGAACTTCCTACATGAATGATAATCATGTAGTGATCAAGTATCAACACTTTCAACATGAATGAATGTATAATTAGGGTATGATCCTTGATAAAGAGATCATGAACCCTAATTAAGAAGGTTAATGTGCCCTAACCATAATTTGAGGGCAATGATAGGTGAAACCCTAATCCATGGTGATGATATAACCCTAATTGAGGATGATGTTATGAGAAACCCTAATCAGGGGTGAAGCCATATGAAACCCTAAGTGAGGGTGATGTCATGTGGAACCCTAGACAAGGGTGATGTCAAAATGAAATCATAATAGTGTGATCAAAAATCCAATTCAAGGTAAAGCTATGTACTGGTATGTGATACTTTGATATGAAATCCTACATTGAGATAGGCTAAGGATATGTGGAGCCCTAATCTTGGGTTATAATGTATGAAACCCTAATTTTGGGCAACATGATGATAAATCATAACCCAAATCTGGGTAATGAGATAAAGTATTCCTAATTTACATAAATTGGGAAATCCTAATTCAAATGAGGAAATAGTGATGTTACTCTTACAATGCATAGTACTGATATGTAATTGATATATTTGTTATCATGTGCACTAATTATGCAGGTTTCATGAGATGTTGGACATAGCCAGGTATGAGCTATGATGTTTTACTATTGTTGTTGCTTTATGGGCCTTGTGAGCCATGATATGTTGTGTTGCCTAGTGAAAGGTAACAAGGGATACTAATGGGCTTTAAGAGCCATGTGAAATACATGCATTGCAATTATTATGTTTACATTGGTCAGATGACCTGAAGGAATTAAGTTATCTGAAAAAGTGGTAACAAGTGTTTGATGATCTAAGGGTTTGAACACTCATATTCCATTGTCATAATGATGAGATGATAAGGGATGAGAATACCCTGATGTGATAAGGGATTGAGATCTCAATGGTTAATAAAGCCTTGAAAAGAACTAGATAGAAATAGTACTCATTCTTAGTAGCAATTGTTATAATGTTTTATGTTTGAAAACATGCTTGATGCTAAAAGAATATTGTAAGGTACTTAATTAATCAAGTGAAATGGTATCATGTAGAACCCTGACCATAGATCCATCATCGTCATTAGTTTGGTGATGGTGAAACAGGTTTTTCCTATGGGAACTCCTGGAGGGCATACTTTTGAGTATGTGGGGGTTATGGGCGTGAATATCCTTACACATTAATGAAGGAATTGATGTGAGGGAAACATTAAATCTCTCAATCCTTCATTATATATGTCAGGATGGATGTATCACTAATCTCCTGAATGCCGAGATGGATGTATCATTAATCTCCCGATGATCTTAATGCTGAATCGATGTGAGATAAATATAATATCTCTTGATTGCAAAGAGAGTACAGCATGACACTGTAACTCTAATAGTGAAGTTGCCAGTATATCCTAGAAAGCTATTTAACAGAGACACAAGATGTCCTACATTTGGTCCTCACACTGACTGAGGAAGATAATGTCATGGAAATCCAACTCTTCTATTGACCTATGTATGGTACCGATTTCGATTTCGCAATGGTCGGTTGGAGTATGAGCGGTATACCTCATCTCCTCAGGGCTTAAGTATGATTATAAAATGTAATCAGCCGTGTAGCATATTTTCTTAAGGTTGAAATACGAGAACCAATGATTGATGTTGCTTTTCTTAGCATGTCCTAAATGGATGAATATTATATATGTTCTTCATATGCCTTATTGGATAAGAAACATGCTGCTTTAACAAGATGCAAGTGAAGTGCATTGAATAAAGAATAATACTCTATTCTGTTCAGATATTGAATTGTCTGTTGTTAAATACTTATGATTCTTCTGCTCAGTCTTATACTATTAATTGTAATAATAATGTTTCTGGCGGAGAGTTATATCTCTCACTGGGAAAATTTTCAATTGTCTCACCCTGTGGGATCCAACTTTTTAGGTAGACACCGAAGAAGAGGTAGAAACCCTACAGTGGGTGAATAACAACAACAGTAGTAGCAACAACAAGGACAACAATGAATCCTTAGGTGGAGACACTAGCTAACATGTCTTGTAAATAGAAAGTCCTATGTGTCGTCTCTGTACTCTCAGGTCCTATGAGTCAGTAATTAGTTTAATATCGATATGAGATTTTGGCTGGATGCCTCGAGATTTTTATACTACTTATGTACAGTTTAACAGGGCAATTAATGTTTGTAACTCTTGAGAAGAAATGGTACAAGGAATGTATTTGAAATACTTTGATTCATGATGAAAGAGTTTTTCAGTTTATGGATCTCTTTGTAAAAACTTTTAATTTTTAGTGATTTTCAGTAATTCCACTACTAACGACTGTTTCTGCTTAAATAAATCATGTTTTGATGAGTCATACATCACACCAAATATCTGGACGAAGGATGACAAATTCTGTTAGACCTCCTCAATTGCTGCTCTAAGGACTCTTCCTGGTGATGATCTTGATCCCCATGCCTAGAAGTCTCTGGCTGTGAATTTGAATCACTCAACAGTGTGTATGGAATGATAACACTTGACATGATCTCACCCTACTGCTCAAGGTGATCTTGCTACTCTTCTTTGTCATCTGAAGATTGCACCTGTAAAGAAGCTAAAGCATCCTCATACCCATCATCAGAAGAACTATCACCTAACCCTACAGCCTCTACATCATCACACTCACACTATGTCACTATCTGACTCTCACATAAAGTTACATCTTGATGTCTTCTCATGGTCCTTTTTACATGATCCCATAACCTATAGCCAAACGGATGATCTCTATATCCAAGAAAAATACATGGCACCACTTTATCATCCAACTTTTGCCTCTTTTCCTTTGGAACATGTGCATAAACCTTGCACCCAAATACTCGCATATGATCATAGGATGCATCCTTGTTTGTCCATACCTTCTCAAGTATATCAAAACCCAAAGTAATTGATGGAGATTGCTTAATCAGATAGTAGGCAGTACTCACTGCCTCCCCCCAGAATGTCTTTGGAAACTTTGCAGTCTTCAACATGCATCTAACTTTCTCCACTATGATACAGTTCATCCTCTCAACTGTACCATTGTGCTATGGTGTGTTGGGCTCTGTCCTTTAATGCCGTATTTTGTGTTGCACATAGTAATCATGGAACTCCCTAGAGGTGTACTCTCCTCCATTGCCTATGTAGAGACACTTAAACCTTTTGTGTCTCCCTCTCCACCATGGCATTAAATTTCTAAAAATACTAAAAGACCTGATCCTTGATCTTCAACAAGTAGGTCCACACCTTCCTAGATGCATCATCAATGAATTTGACAAAATACCTACTACCACCCAGTGAAGCCACCTCAAATGGACCACAGACATATGAATGAACAAGCTGTAGAAGCTATGACTTCACCTTTGATCTTGTCTTGAAAGAAACACGTCGATGATTTCATGTCTGACATGCATCATATGAACTGAGACCATTATCCTCTCCACAAGGAATCAATCTCTACTTTGATAAAAGCTTCAAGTCTTTCTTGCCCATGTATCCTACTTGTTTGTGCCATAGATCTGTCTGGTGATCCTCAACTACATATATTTGGCTGCATTTGAACACCTTAAGCTGGGTCTTATACAATGTGTGACATAATTTTCCCTGCACAATAACCAAGGCCCCCTTAGTGATCTTGCATTTCCTACTACCAAAATCCAGATGACAACCTTCTCTATAAAAGAATGAACTAGATATCAAACTCAGCTGCAAATCTGGAATGTGACAAACATCCTTCAGTGTGAGGTACAACCAACACTTGTTCGAACACAAATGTCTCCAATCCTGATAATTCTGGAGAAGTTGAAATTTCCCATGTTCACCCTCCCAAAGTCTCCCCTCCTATATGAAGTGAAGAATTCTTACTCGGTGAAGCATGACAAGAAGTTGTAGTATCCACCATCCACTTAGAATCATCATCCTCAACATACAAATATTGCTCTTGGACTATTAAGACCACATCATCGTCATCATCCCTGTCATCTAAGATTGCCGCTATAGTATTCTTGTCATTATCTTGCTTGTCTTTGGCTTCAGAGCCATATTTGTTTTTATAAACCTTGCAATCCCTTTTGAAATAACCTGGCTTTCCGCAATGGAAGCACCCTTTACTACTCTTCGACTTGGATCTACCACTAGACTTCTCACGGTTCTGGGACTCATCGTGACTCTTGGATCTACCACAATTTATCGCTCTATCAATGCCTCTACTCTCTGTAAAGTGCACCTCTTATCCACTATCTCCTGAGGCTCATCACTGAGTTTCTTCATTTAGTAGACTGCTCTTCACTTGGTCAAGTGTCAACTTTCCATTTTGTGCAAAATTGCCGACTGTCACTATGAGCATCTCACAACTATCAGGTAATTATCCCAGAAGAAGTAGAGTCTGGAGTTCATCATGAAGAACCATCTTCATGGACCCCAGTTGATTTACAAGGCTTTAGAATTCATTCATATACTCAGTGATGCGTGTACCGTCTCGATGTTTGAGGTTCACCAACTTTCTAATCAAGATATCTTTGTTTGTGACAATCTTCTACTCATATAACTTCTTGAGTTTCTCCCACATATCTTTGGCATTGGTCTCTTCGGAGACATGATGGAACATAGAAATGTCGAGCCACTTTTGAATTGTTCGAAATAGTATTCCTGTTTAATTTCTTCCCGTCCGTATTAGACGTACTCTCTGGCTTTTGTCCCTCTATCAGATCATATAAATCCTTGCAATAGAGAATATCCTCCATCTTGGGTTTCTAAATTTGTCAATTTATATTTGTCAACTTTATCATCATCACATCTTCATCCTTCCCCATCTGGACCAGTATTTGTGGAATGCACTCTGATACCACTTGTTAGGGATGTTGTACCGACACGGTTCCGAATGTGATGAAAACTTATTGCGGAAGCGTTACCGACAAGTGTATAAACCAAACGAAGAAACACCAGATTTGTAACGACCGTCATCAAACCGACAACTAAATTGTTACTAATGATGTAGAATTACCATAAACAATGGATTAACAAAAATCACAAAAATTTAAAACCATTTTGTAAAGAGATCCTCTTCCAGATAACTCTTACTGAAAGATCCAAAACTTATACATATCATTATTTACATTGTACAACATTGTTTCATATCATCTTGAGGACAACATACAACAATTGTTCTATCAAAACACATATTGGAGCAACATAAAACCTCAATGCTTACCAGCCAATATATCAGATCATTCATGAAATCATTATGAACCGACTCCAAGGACCCGATACAAGACATGACAGATAGTACACTCAACCTAAGTTGTCGTTGCGGCCTCAGCTATTGTTCCTCCTCTACATAAAGGTCTCCACCACCTTATTCACATCCACCTTAAAATTGTGGATCCCACGGGATGAGACAATTGTCCCAGCGAGAGATATAACTCTTTGTCGACCATATTATTATCATAAATAAGTATTTATAAAACTGAGCAGAGGTTCTTTTATATTAACAAGAAGGATTAATCATTGTATGAACAGAACAAAGTAATCTCTTTTCTTAAGGAAAATGATGCATCTACTCATGGTAGAGTAATAAACGATCTATCTACTTTACAAGGAATGTAAAGAAACATAAATAACATCTATCAACTAAGATGTATAACTGAATTGCGCATCAAACAATGTTTTCCGTATTCGATCCTTAAGCAAATATGTTGCACGACTGAACATATTTTAAAATCACACTTCTTCCCCGAGGTGATGAAGTATACCCCGTTCATCTCCAACCGACCACAAACTTCTCACAAGTAGGTACCCTACAAGGTCAACAGGAGAGTCGGTTGCCATGACCTCAGCTGTCTCGGTCAGTACGAGACCACTAGAAGTGACATCTTGTGTCAATCTGCAAAAGAGTGTGCCAGGGTATACATGCATCTATTTTCATAACTGTAGTGTCAACTACACTCTCTTAGGGGAAACATCTACTAACAACCGTCCCCAGTTATGAAATTACTGAGTCATGGCATATAGCCATACTCTGAGCCATGGTCCAGTTCACCGTGCTCCATTGAGACATTTATTGATAGTCCGTAAGGGGATCAGCTCACACATGGCCATCCATTTATACTTACTCCCCCACATATTCAAAAATATGCACTCCGGGTTATGCCGCGGGGAACCCATTTCACCATTCAGAAAATCCTGACGCTGATGGATCTATGGTCAGGGCAACGTTTTATGATTTCTAGTGATATATTACGTGCATTACAACATTCTTTTAGCATCAAACAAATTATAATCATTAACCACAACAAATGCTACAAAGAAAGGTGTAATACATCTATCAAGTACTTTTCTAATCTTTAGAACACATTTAGTTGCATAACACTTGGGATCTCAGTCCCCTTGTCACATTACTGGGTATTATCATCCCTTCACATCATCATTATCATGATTATAGATCTAGGTATTCAAACCCTTAGATCATCACATAACATTGCTACCTCTGTAGCAGGTAACTATTACCTTTAGGTCCTCAGACCAAGGTATTCATTTCACTTGTTGTGCGACTATTTCATATAGCTCACATGGTTTGATTAAGCATCTTGTCACCTATCACTAGGCAACAATTATTCACATGGCTCACAAGGCCGTTAAACATCTTGTCACCTTTCATTGGGCAACAACTATTGATATGGCTCACAAGGCCATTAAACATCTTGTGACCTCTCACTGGGAAACAACTATCATGTAGGTCATCAGACCTTATAAACATTATACTTATTATATAAGTATTTAGCATTCTTCACAAGGCTTATTCAATAAGATAAGTACAACCTTCCCATTGTTAGGTTAAGGGATTCTCTTTATAGCCGAATAGGGTTTCTATAATGACCCCGCCTCCCGGTAACCCCCAATTAAGGGAGACCCAGAGGTTGGAGCCGTTATCCCAATTAACAGGATCAAAGGTTCGACAAATAATCAGTAATAATTATAAAATTCTACCAAATTATACTGAAAGCTTGAATAAAATAAAACTTGCATACCTTTTTCAAAACTTGGATATCTAACTTCTATCCACATTTGGACTCTATTCTAACTAATCCTCCTTGCACTTTATTTCTTAATTTCACAATATTCCACTTTATTGTTTGTCCTTTTCAAAATGTACCTAAAACGCTGACAAATAAAATGTCAGTCAGCATATAGAAATATGCTGGTATGTGGGGACAACAAAAATTTTGTAGATATGGCTAACAATCTAAATATCACAATCAAGTTAATTAACAAGACAAATTATGCTTTCGGTATGACATTCTCCACCACTTTTGCCCTAACCCTGGCATACCCACCTTAGGGTTTCTCTTTTGCCAATGACTGAAGGAGACCTTCTCAATCCCAAGCTTGGTGCCTGGGGTCACCTCTCATAGTGCCCATTAGTCATTCTATAAAGACCACCTTCTCAATCCTGAGCTTGGTGTCTGGGGTCAACACTCATGGTGCCCATAGGTCTTCCCTACTGGGCTTGACCTTTTGGCATCATCCATCAGGGTGGCATGTAGGTGTGAGAATACACACTTCTATTATTATTGTAATAATCATAGTGACTTTATGATTTGCAAGTATGAACATCCAAACTGATAAGTTGCATTCAATGCGATAAATCACCTGAGAAACCTTTGGGAAACTAATGCGATTAACCACATACCAGTCATGTTGATTTGAGATAGAATTAATCCAATCAATGCAAGAAATCCAATAGGCAAGCAAGCACACAAAGAGATCCTAAAATATGCATACAATTTCCTATCATAGATCATGCCATCAAGATATATTAACCCTAGCTCGCTTCTTAGGGTTTCTAGACCACTTTTATGGTTTCTATTGCAATTAGGGTTTCACTTCATTTGTACTATTTTAAACCCTAATTTTATACAATTACTCACAAACCCTATTATCTCATCTATTCTTCATGAAAGATATTAAGGTTATCTTTTAACAACATACAACCCTAATTTCGGATTAAAGGCACAATTAAATGTCCATTATGCTTCTTCTACATTAAAACTACCATTTTTATCCTTTTAATTCATGACAAGATCATTAGGCCCAATTATCATCGTTGGTTCCTTCCGGATTAACAACTCATAGTTCATTAGGATCTAATTCACATATGAACTCTATTTATCATTAATTCCACCTTTATCCATTAGAAAACCCTAATTACTATATTAAGGGTATTTATCCACAATTATGAACTTTTATACTCAAAATAACTTAGAACCATCATATCTCAGCTTTATTCATGAATTTGAATAATTAAAGCTATTAAGCGTCACAATTACTAACATTAGGGTTTCAAGGCCCATTAAAACTCGTTTATGCATATGGAATTCTAAATAAAACCAATTCGGTGAAAAGTTCATCCTTTTTGTTCTTAATGTACCTTTTCATAATTAACAGGCTAATATAAACTCTAATCATCCATAAAACCCTTTTAAATACATTAATCATCTCAAATTAGGGTTTCTTAATCATTAAAGCATTAAATTTGATAACTTCCACTACTTTTTGAATTGAAAGAGGAATTAGCTTCTAAAACTATTTTTAATGGATTCCTCTCATTTTTTATGAGCAACTTTCATATTTTATACGCATTCATCTGAGCTACCAATAAAAAGATATGATTTTTGCAAAATAAACTTACTTGAACCAATCAGAGGCTGAAACGTCAGCCATGCAACGTAGCTCACTGGTTTGGAAAATATAATGGATTTACTCTTATACCCCAACGTGTTTCCTTGGTTCAACAACACCCGGAGGGGCAATTCCATCCAATGCCACCCCGTCATCTTCCTCCTTGAGAACCCTATGCGGCCGTCATCTGCAGTCCATTGCGGGGTTATTTCCCACCTCTCCAAGGCATGAAGCTCGCTGGAACTCATCGCCCTGCCTTCGCCATTCTCTGTCGTGCCCCACATGGCCTCAAAGCTTGGGTGAGACAACCGATTTCAAGAGAACCAAGCCCACTCATGTGGTTGTTCTTACAGCCGAGTTGCAGCTGATGTGCCTGGGTTAGGGCACGATGGTGATGGCCAAGCCTCTCCCCAGCATCGTAGGGTATCTTGCTTTCATCTCAACTACTTCATGGCCCCTCGCTGCTCCAGAGGTGGTGCTATTCTCAAAGGTTAGGGTTTTCACGAAAGGAACAAGGAGAAGAGATAGAGTTGTGTGGGATCTCTCTTGAACTCGAACCAGGGGTTCTACCCCTTATATAGTGGAGGGTATCCACACCCTAAGGTGTTCATCCACGAGTTAACAAGTTCTTTTCCCAATAGGAACATATTCCTTCAATGAGAAGTAATCTTCGCTCTCCTATTTGTCCTTTTATTAAACCATGTTCATGAGATATTTAAGAATTCGAAAATTCTCTCTCCTATTCTCTTTATGCTTGACTTTTAATCCATTGGCACAAAATTATATTTTCTTTTAGTACAAAATACCTCCTTTTTAACAATACCACAATATTCATTAATTATGCATCACATTATCCTCTTATTTTGTATTATTTGTATTTTCTCTTTCTTTTATTCATTGGGGTCCTTGGACCCCAAGAAACTCTAATATTTCAAAATCCTTTTTTTAGTGGATACTCATTATCCTTCTAGATGCATCTATATCCATTATTTCTCATTATCCTTTTTATTTCTTGATTAAAAATATCTCTTCTTAAGGATTTCTCGTTATCTCTCTTTTTATTTTCCTTATTGGAATTCCTTTTAACATTACGAACCTTATGGATACGAAAAACCACCAAAGATAACTCAATCTTACCTCTTTCCACTTATTTCCCATATTTTATTATTGTCTCTAATTTCTTTCTTAATAAGGAAATATTTAATTGATCTTTTCTTTGCTTATTGCATTATCCTTGCAACTTTGGACTCCTTGGAACCCACGAAACCCAAGAGGCACGAAATCCATCTTTGGATAACATTCCTATGCCTTCTATATGTTTCTACATCTTTCTTTTCTCCATTTTCTTATTTGACTCCTTTAATAATGGAGTTTCTTTTGTCTTTTCCTTGTTATTGGGCCCAATAGACAATAAATCCCACAAAACAACCAACAAGGCTATTGTAAACGAAATCCATTTATTCAAAATAAATTATATCATTATTTGTTCAAATATCTTTAATAGGAGAAATTACATTTCTCACTAAAAGAACCCAAAAATTGGGGTTGTAACAGTTTCAAGTTCATATTACCAATTCAAACCCTAATTCATTACTCCACACATCTAGGAGCATATATTGATATCATAAGTATGCAATCATACTTATCTGTTCTCATCATTTATCATTAAATGATTATCAACATAAGGTATGAGTTTCTCTCTCATCCTTACTAGGATATTGATTACATCATGCTTTTGGCTCAATCCTACTCTTTGAGGAATAATAGTTCATCATTAAAAATTCACATCATATTTTATATTGCAATTAATTCAACATGCAACATATATCACTCAATCAATTACATATGATTGAAGTGCCTCTATCCTAATGGGTATCAAGATGTGTGTACATTATCATTATCATATCATGCTTTAAGATACATTCTTTACTTCATGTTGTGTATCCAAATTGAGCATGTGAGATAGTCACATCACCATGTCATGTTTTAGGGTGCATCCCCTAATCATCATATCCTATACCCATATTAAATTTCCTATCACTTAGTTCTTAACATTTCAAGATAACTTCATATCGGGTATGAGCTGTGTGCTTGACCCCATATCGGGTATAAGCTATGTGATTGATACCATATCATGTAAAAGATGTGCACTATATTGGGTATAGAGTATATGCATCATCATGTATCATTTGTGTGGTATATATACAAGATACCATATTGGTTTCCCATTCAGGATTATCATATTGGGTCTCCATGTTGGGTAACATATCGGGTTACCATGTTTGGTAGACTCTTAGGTTCATAACCTCTTTATACCTTCAAGGATCAACCCTATCATATAGTTACATGGCAAGATAAGTGGCTAATTGAATTCACTTATCACCATCAATAATTCAAAGGATATGGATATCAGATTTCAATCCATCATCTAGGGTTATCCACCATATTTGGTAGAATGGGCCATATCGTGCATGAGGCATGAGTTGGACCTCATATCATTCACAAGATATAAGTAGATTCTATCCCTATCATCCAAGGGATATCAATCATATCATACATGTGGTATCATTCATAACTTATATCGGTTTACCCATCACCATGGGTTTCCAACTATATGTTGATTATAGTGCTTACTTCCTCTATATCGTGTAAGAGGTGTAATTCTAGACTTATATCGTGTAAGTAGGTATCTCCCATATCGTCCATAAAACATGGCTCATATCTTTAATGAGCTAACATCCATCTCCATATCGGGTTAACCCCCACCTTGGGTTTCATATTGGGTTGAGGTTTTCAATTATATCGGGTTATACCATGTATTTGATTCTATGTCTTAAATTATTCATAAGTGTATACTTCATCAACCATATCGTGCACCAGATGTGTGCTTCATGATATCATGTACAAGAGGTTTATTACATGATCATATTGTTCAAGGAGTTCTTTCTATTCTCACTTATATTGGGTTACCCAAACTAGGGTTTCATATCGACTTACAAGTATACCCTTGTTCCTATATCGTGCATGGAGTATATACTTGACTTCCTATCGTGCATATGCATAAGGTTAACACCATATCGTTTTCCAATGTAAGAACTTCATCTCCATATCGTGCAATGAGATATATTCTCACAAGCATATCTTGCAAGTGATGCATGTATATTACCATATCAGGTATGAGCTACTTGTTTGTGTGAATAAAGTGATACCATCTTCTTTAAGCTATAAACCTTTGTTCTAACTGTTCTAGTTTATGAATAACATGTCTAGGAAATTATTTGAACTCATGGATTCATCAAGTATTCAATAAAAACTCAGAATTGAAGGTGGTCATCTAATGTAACAAGTTAAGTGGTAAATAATAACATGATTGGGTTTAAGTTATATAACCCACCTTGTAAACAACTTCAAAGCTCCAAGCTCCAAAGATTTACATTTCCTAAGGTTGAAGAAGAACTTCTCCAAGGTCCAGGGCTCATTCACAACTCCTCCATAGACAAGAAATCACCATAGTTAAGCACTTGGTGAAGAAGGAAAGAAAGGAGTATTCATAACCCGATATCCTACTTCCACCAAGGTTGAAGATGACCAAAGCCTTACCTAAAGCTTGGTGGTTGAGCTCTTCTTACTCCTTGAGCTATGTTGCACGATACCTAAGGGGCGTTTCATGATATCTCCAAGGGATATGGTTGTGAGGATTGTAAACTTTCATAAGTTGGTGAAAAGTGAAGTATATATACTTGGTTTCATGAGATAAAGTGTATAAGAGGTGTCTTCACATCAAGCTATTAGATGACACATGCCCATGCATGGTTGACACGTGGCCATGCATGTACACATCTATATCTTTGCACGCAAGAGTCTTGAGGATAATCTAGAGACAATATCTCGGCCATCCTTTATCTTCTTGGATAAGTTTCCTCATCTTTATCTCATCAACAAGGTAACCTGATACACTTTATGCAAGGGGCTTTCCAACCCATCATGGACCACCTCCTTGAGGTGATATTCCCATCATGGCCTTTGACAAGGCTCAACAAGCCTATAGGAGACCTATATCATGACTCCTTGGCCGATAGGACTCCTATGTCAAGCCTACAACCTGATACATCACATATAAGGCTTCTCCTTCAACTCTTTCCTTGGTCTTTCCATCACCAAGAGTATCATCACTCAAATGTGATTCAACAGAGTGTCTCCTTATTTCTCTTTCCTCTAAAAGATACATAGAGGGAGTAGGGACACTCTAGAGGTGGTAATTTGCATTTTAACCCCATCTTATTAGGTAAATTACAAATTGTACCAAAATTGGTGCACAAAGTACTAGCATTGTTCAAACAGGTTATAACTTGGGATTTAGGCTTTCCGCAAGCCACCACTTGACATCATACTCTCTCTTATTATATTTAACATGTAACATATTGCAATGTAACCCCTCCTCTTGGGTAAATTGCACATTTCACTCAAATTATCAAATAATGCACAAATAGTTTGCAAATAAGCTCTAACTTGACAATAAACTTCACAAGAAGCCTTAATCACTTTTCAAAAGATTAGAATAAATTTGTAAGTAACTTACTTAAGAAAAATACTTGGGTTAAGCCATAACCCAGTTCAGGGGTATTACATTTATAAACCCCTAACAAGGATTTCATCCCCGAAATCCCAGATGAAGGAAGAAAATTGGCATTCATGCATCATATCATCAAGTCTCCACATAACATCTTGATGTCATGGAGATGTGAAAGAACTTTAACCAGCACAAGGTCCTTTAATAAAGGATCATCATATATTTGTCACACATGACACATACTCAGCTGTTCTATCCATTTCTGATTGTGAAGTCAACTCTGTGTCAAGTGACACTTTCTAAGTCAGAGAAGTACTATGAATAATTCAGGTGTCAAACCTTATTGACTCACATATTTTATGTGACAAGATTCTAGGGAGTATTCCATACTCCTCACTTAGTTTAGCATTTCATTTTCAAGGAGAGATCAGGGTTGCATTTTGTCACCCACTTGGAACTACAGGTCTTATCATACATCTTTAGTGCCACTCTAATCTCTCAACACAAAACTTTCTTATGACTCATAACAACTATCTTCCTAGTTGTACATTCTCTTGTCATAAGGAAAGGTTGCTTACTAAAGAAGAAATTATCTCAGTACCTCTATATGTTATAAATAGACTGCCTCAACAGATCTAGATAGGGATACATTAATGAATTATTTTTATCTTTGATAAGATTCCTCTCAAAATGATTCTACAATTGTTCCTTCAATTAATACATCCTTATCAATGTTATGTTTATGTAGAGCTTAAACCCCTAACATATGATATCCATACTATAGCTATCTCAAGGTTGGCCCTTTCTAGGTAACCAAACCTTATTCATCTTATCAGAAGTAGTATTCTCACTTTCCCATACCACCTGGCACATCTTAGATTACCAGAATTCCTTACCTTGGTATCCTTGACATGTGTCGAAAACACATTACATCCTCATTATTTCCATCTCTCTATTGTTAATACTAGAGTCAAACATATAAAGGGATCTTTCTTTTATGTTGGGACATAATATATTACACATATATTTATCTTGGAACCAAAGTCCAAGACAAACTGATACTTTTCTAAGTATCCATGAACATGTCACTTCTAACTCATGCACATCAAGTGTCCTCAAACTCACCTGATTGCCATGTCTCTAAAAGGAAAGAACACAAAGGAACATATTCCTTTTATCACCCCATCATTACCCAGGGTTGTTCATCAAAGAGGAGACATCATCATCTCCTAAGATTATTACATGAGCTTTCACTGTTTATGAGTCATTTACACTTGTCTCATCTTAAGTTCCTAGCCATCTGCATAGGAATTATTTAGACAATTACATATCATCATCCCTTTCTTTGTTATTGGCTAACATGTTCATGAACATTTCATGGTTTATCATATTTCCCATTTCTACATTATGGGAAAATGTCTTTACTATTCACATAGACTTTATCGAATAGGGATCATCTCCCTCGTTCTTTTTCTCTTATCATGAGGATTATGCTTTTTACTTCCTCATATACACAGATTTATCTGAGATCACCACATATTCTAATTTTATTGCACTTGGGATGTGATAAAATTATCCATGCCATATGTCCAGTTTCGCTATGCTCACTAGATTGTCTCAGAATGACTACTTAATCAAAGTAATCTGAAAGATAACAATCTAAGTGTAAGGACCCTGACCTCCATTTAGGGCTTATCATGTTTGTTTTGCTTAACCCTGATGCTTAGTTGCCTGCTAATCACCTTTAAGTGGTGATTAGGGTTTGTTTGTGCTTTGTTGAGAGTTGGAGGTGCTACTTGCAATTAACCCAAGTCTAGGGTTTTTGGGCAAGTTTGTCACCTTGTGAGGTGTTCCTCCCTCTCTTTGCTTCTTCTAGTGTTGAGAGGAAGGGTTGGGTTCGTTGCTTGAGTTCCTTTGGGCTTGGTTGAGTTTGTTGGGCTTTGTGGTGCCTTGCCTTTGCTTCTTTGGACCTTGTGTCGGGTAAGAGCATGCTGGTGTCGGCCTGGGTGTGTCGCCCAGGATGTGTGTCGCCCTGGTGGTGTGTCGTCTAGGGTTGTATCGGCCATGGCAGGGAGGTGTGTCGCCCATGGACCCTTTGACCTTCTTTGACCTTGTTTGTGTCGCCACTAGTGGACACTTGGTGCTTGATGCTTGCATGTGGAAATGGCCTTGGACATGTGTTTAGGGCATGTTAGGGTGGTGGCATTGCCCATGGACAAGTGTCCCTAGGTGGGCGACACCTTTCCTTATCTTCCCTTGGTTTCTCCTCCATCTCCTTCTATATATGTGTTTCCTATCCCTTGCTAAGGATCCCATTAGTTCCTTAGTCTCCCTCTCCCTTGGTGCACGACACCCTCTCTTCTTTTGCAAGCTTGGTGGCCGACCCTTCTTGGAGTCTCCTTCTTCCTCTAGTGGTGGCCGAACCCTAGAGTTCCTTGGTCTCCTCCTTGTGGTGGTGCTTGGAGCATGGAGCTAGGAGCTTGGAGCTTGCTTAAGGCTGGTTACATAACTCCTAACCCTAACTACATTACCATCTTCTATGTTCTTGTATGTTTCTATGATCATATCGGCTATGCTTGTTGCTAGTTTAGTTTCTTGATTAGTTGTACCTTGTTGGCCAATCCTATGTTCTAGGATTTCTTGGTGAGAAACACTCCTTTCTCTCCTTGGTCTAGAGGAGTGAGCTTGAGCTCTAGTAATATGGGAAATACCCCTCTCTCGTTTAATTTGAGAGGTGAGCTTGTGTTCTAGTGGCTTGAGTAACACCCTCCTCTCACCATGGACTTGAAAGGTGAGCTTTGTGGTGGTGGTGGACCTTGTTTAGGTTGTTCCTTGTGTCACCCAATTGGTGATATGAAGCTTGGCAATACCCCTCTCTCTTGATATTTGAGAGGTGAGTTGTCTTCTTGATCCATTAGGGTTTGGTGCCCTCGTGCTTGAGTTTGGTGACGACCTTGTAGATTTGCATCTTGCCCGATATGGTGTTGGAAGTGATGTTGCCCGATATCCCTTGTTGGCTTAGAGTCTTGGACGACATGATGTAGTGGCTGTGTAGGGCGTCACCCTTGTTCCCTGCCTTGTGTGAGCGTTGGGCGTTACACCAAGTAGAAGGCCCTAACGATACACCTGGGCCAGGCAGTTGCTTGATGCTTCCATACCCTGGACATTGGGGCGTTGTGACCTGGCTTTGTGTCGGGCGTCACACCTTAGCCTTATGTGTCGGCCGATAGATATGGCTAGCTTTGTGATGGGTGTTATGTTTTATCTGCTGCACACATTATATCTGTGAGCGTTATGCCTTGTCTGGTAGCGTTGCATGATACACCCCTTCGTCTGAGCTGACCGTTGCTTATAGATGCTTGTTGCACCTGGTGAGCGACACACCCATGGGCTCAGTTGCCCGATAAGCTTTATGGCCGTCGTCCCTGTCGCACGACACAAAGATGCACAACACACCATTGTACGACTTGGACTGTGCTGCACACCTGGTTCAGATGCTAGTTCGACGCCATTAGATCTTGGATGGATGACTGAGTGTTGCACGATAGATGCTGGTCTGCTTGGCTGACATGAGTGGAGTGTTGGGCGATAGGGGAGAGTACCCTGCTCGATACCACCTCTAGTGAGGGTGCCCTACCCGTCACTCTTCTTGCAAGGGTAGTGGGCACTTCTAGTGAGGGTCTTGATCCTTCTGTAAACATCTACGCTAGATCTTGTTTATGTAATCACGTTTGAGTTTATATTTGATCCTTGATATGCTTGCTGATAACTAAGATGGTATCTCACATCTATGTATCTTGACATGATATTACCTCTTCTTATAATCATATCAAACCATTTTTATAATGCTAAAGAAATGGTAAGCATATAAGATTCTCTGCTTGATGATATTACCTATGTATATGATCACAAGTTTGAGGCATGAATGACAAAGCATATAATCATCAGTACTGCTCTATGTTGAATAATATGATACTTCTGATAATCCTTGATGATTGTGCATACTAACCATGCAGGTTATGCATATCCAGGTAAAGGGCTATGAGGTGTATATATATGATTGAATAATATTGCCTTGATGATCACTCTTGATGATGCGATGGTCTGAGGACCTGAGCTTGACTAGTGCTGGGATTGATATTCCATGGTGATGTTGTATGCCTTGAGAGGCAATGGCACTATGTGATAAGGGATTGAGATCCCATGGAAATGTGATGATCCTTGAGATGGATCTGGATAATTGGCAAGAGGCCAAGTGATAACATGTGAAAATTGGATCCTTGTGATGGATCAAGATGATGTTGATTGCAATAAAAGCATAATGTTGAGTTTCATGTTGTTTATTCTTGTTATAGTTTGCATGATATACAACTTGGTTGAATCTTGCAATCCACTTAAAATATACTAACTAATCACAGTGGAATATATCATGTAGTTGCCCTAGCCATAGATCCATCATCGTCAGGAGCTGGTGATGGTGAAACGGGTTCTGCTACGGGTTAACCCGGAGCGCATATTATTGAGTATGCGAGGTTTCTCCTAGCCTAAAGTGAGGAGGTAAGAGTGCAACTTCGGTTGTAGACTCCAGGGTGCAGATTCAGGCCCATAGCCCAAGTATAATAAGAGCATGGTGAACAGGCCCATGGCTCAGGATATGTGATATGGGAGCATAAATGCGTTCATGGCTCAAAGCACGGTGAACAGACCCGTGGCTCAGTTTCACTAGCGCCAATACCTGTACCGAGTCTGGCTAGGCAGAGGGTAGCTTGACCCTGTGGCTGAGGCCACTTAAGCATGAGACTGCGGTCCTGCTTGTGTTGTACTCGTGTACTGACCACGAGGTGGGAGGTCGTGGAGTCTAGCTCTTCCATTGACCTTGTATGGCACCGGCTCTGGGTTTCGCAGTCGTCGGTTGGATCTGAGCGGTACGGCTCACTTCCTCAGGGAATAATAATACGTAATCCAGCTGAATAGTATTTACTGCTTAAGGCAAAACACGAAACATTGATTGAGGCCTTGCTTGTGTAGTTAATCTTGTTATATTTGCAGTTACTTATACATTCTTTACGTTATGAGGTAAGATCTTATAAATCACATCTTGTCAATCATGTTCCATAAAGAAATACTTGGGGTACATGCCTTCCATACCTTCTGGTAAGCTTGATGGTATGAACAATTTACTTTATAAACTGCTCTTATTATACATGTTACCAGTTATCTTCTGCTATTGCTTTAATCTTACTATGGTTTTATAGTTTCGGCGGGGAGTTATGTTTCTCGCTGGGACTGTGTGTCTCACCCCGCTGGTTTATAACCTTTTTAGGTGTTCGAGCTAGATGTGGTGGTGGTCGTGGAGTTGTGGCCAAGCAGCAAGAAGAGCAGAAGAAGGCAAGCGATGGGCATGTTGCTGTTTTGGTCATTTGTAGTAGAGTCTTAGAGTCATCCCTGTACTCTCAGGTCCTTGGAGGTGTTTTGACGTTGTTTCATGATGTATAGATGATGATGTTTTGTATATCCTACTGCTGGCCAGATGTGGGCCTTTATGTACATATAAATAGGTGATGAACTCATGTGATGGTTAGACAGCTATTCCTCTAAGCTGTGGACACATATCAAGGCTTGAAATGTTTGTATAACCTGTTTCCTTGCTGGGTGTGGACCTGAATGTAATAGTTTTCTCAGTTTATTAACTTTCTACAATCGGTTTTAATTAACCTGTATTTTTGGTAATCCGTGGTTATGGTGATTTCCACATGTTTTCGCGTAACACCTTGTTGTCTGTGTGATAGTGGGATGTGTTGCCACACTAAGAGTTCCATACTTACCTTATCTTCAATAGTTGAATACTTGGCCAGGGTATACAAGTACTGAGATTAGATAGTATGCACTTTGTTTACTATCATATTCCTTACTTTTCATATCATCAAGAACATAGGACTTAGTATCCCTGGATTTTCTCCAGGCATTACTTATATACCTTATCCTCTTTCACACAGATAAAAGAAATTGTAAAGCATTTAAAAGATTAATGAGCAAAATGTAAGTCCTCATCTTCCTTGTGTCCTATTATGACTAGTCAAAGGAAGCTCAATAACAAGTACTTTCTCACATTCAACAAATAGAATCATGAAATGACATATCAGAATGATACTATTTCATCTGACCTATCTCAATTCATGGATTGTTTACTGCCCTGGGCTGATTCTTTTCATAGAATCTTGTCGTTTCCTGATCCCAATGTCATGCTCTATTGCTCGGTACTGATGGACCTACTCAGGACATCTGTCTACATCCTCGTATGCCACAGCTAGACCACTGTCTTTGAGAGTCTTTTTGACTCTGCCTCGACGGTTGGGTCATTTCCTCCTTCCTTTTTGGACAAAAGGATCTAATATGCCCAAACTATTTACACTTATAACATATCTTATAAGCATCCCCTGGCCTTGTCAGCCTTATAACTGATGTAGAGGCCAAATCAAGAGTTCTAACTGGTGGAACATCAGGTCCTTTGCCCTTTATTGGTAACCACTTCCCTGGTATTTTAGTCATTGGTTGCACTGGTGATACCAAAAACTTCCCCTTTTTAGAACTACTAGGCATCCGTTCCCGAGTTTGGATGGGTCTTTTCTTAATGCCTACCTCATTATCCTCTTCTAGACAGTCTTTTATGATATGTCCTGGTTGCCTACACCTATAGCAAACCCTGATTTTAGGTTGTAACCTAATTCTTTCAACATTTTCAACTACCCCAACATAACTATGTTGATCTGAAACTCTGTCAGAGCCCAAAACTTCATCATTAGGGGTTGGTAATATGGGTTGTGTTATGAATACCCAGTCCACTATACGCATCACTGCTGTCCTAACCTTCCCAACAATGGTATCAAAAGAAGGATCCCTTATCGTAGCTGGATCATCTTGGGGATTCTCAGGCAGTCATTCTTCTCTCGCCTGATCCCTTGCACCTTCCCTTGGTACAGCAACATTGCTTTTAGCTATGTACTCCTTGTTTTCTCCAGACATCTTTAAGCTTTACTCTATCGTTTGCATAAGCAGAAGTCACTATAAGATATACTAGAGGATACTAGAACAGACTCAACACCTTAATCCTATGTCTATGTAGACTCAGTGAACATTAATCTCTGATACCAAACTTGTAATAACCGTCATCAAACCGACAACCAAATTGTTACTAATGATGTGTAATTACCATAAACAACAGATTAACAAAAATCATAAAAATTAAAAAACATTTTGCAAAGAGATCCTCTTCCAGATAACTCTTACTAAAAGATCCAAAACTTATACATATCATGATTCAAATTGTACAACATTGTTTCATCTCATATCGAGGACAACATACAACAGTTGTTCTATCAAAACACATACTGGAGCAACATAAAACCTCAATGCTTACAAGACAATATATCAGATCATTCATGAAATCATTATGAACTGACTCCAAGGACCTAAGAGTATAGAGACGACACATATGACTTCTATCTACAAGACATGACAGACAGTACACTCAACCTGAGTTGTCACTGCTGCCTCAGCTATTGTTCCTCCTCTACAGAAAGGTCTCCACTGCCTCGTGCACATCCACCTAAATATTGTGGATCCCACGGGGTGAGACAATTGTCCTAGCAAGAGATATAACTCTCCACTGACCATATTATTATCACAAATAAGTATTTATAAAGTGAGCAGAGGTTCTTTTATATTAACAAGCAGGATTAATCATTGTATGAACATAACAAAGTAATCTCTTTCCTTAAGGAAAATGATGCATCTACCCTTGGTAGAGTAATAAACCATCTATCTACTTTACAAGGAATGTAAAGAAATATAAATAAGATCTATCAACTAAGATGTATAACTAAATTGTGCATCAAACAATGTTTTCCGTATTCGATCCTTAAGAAAATATACTACATGGTTGAACATATTTTAAAATCACACTTATGCCCTGAGGAGATGAAGTATACCCCGTTCATCTCCAACCGACCACAAAATTCTCACAAGTCGGTACCATACAAGGTCAATGGGAGAGTTGGTTTCCATGACCTCAGCTGTCTCAGTCAGTACAAGACCACTGGCAGTGACATCTCGTGTCAATATGCAAAAGAGTGTTCCAGGGTATACATGCATCTATGCTTAGAGCTACAACATCTACTGCACTCTCTTAGGGGAAACATCTACTTTCAACCGTCCCCAGTTATGAAATTACTAAGTCATGGCATATAGTCATACTCTAAGCCACAAGCCAGTTCACCGTGCTCCATTGAGACATTTATTTAGAGTTTGTAAGGGGATCGTCTCACACATGGCCGTCCGTTTATACTTACACCCCCACATATTCAAAAATATGCACTCCGAGTTATGTCGCGGGGAACCCGTTTCACCATTCAGCAAAACCTGACGCTGATGGATCTATGGTCAGGGCAACATTTTATGGTTTCTAGTGATATATTACGTGCATTACAACATTCTTTTAGCATCAAACAAATTATAATCATTAACCACAACAAATGCTACAAAGAAGGTGTAATACATCTATTAAGTACTTTTCTAATATTTAGAACACATTTAGTTGCATAACACTCGGGATCTCAGTCCCTTGACACATTACTGGGAATTCTCATTCCTTCACATCATCATTATCATGATTACTAGATCTGGGTATTCAAACCCTTAGATCACCACATAACATTGCTACCTCTGTAGCAGGTAACTATTACCTTTAGGTCCTCAAACCAAGGTATTCATTTCACTTGTTGTACGAGTATTTCATATATCTCACATGGGTTGATTAACCATTTTGTCACCTGTCACTAGGCAACAATTATTCACATGGATCACAAGGCCATTAAACATCTTATCACCTTTCACTGGGAAACAACTATTCATATGGATCACAAGGCCATTAAACATCTTGTCACCTCTCACTGGGAAACAACTGTCATTTAGGTCATCAGACCTTATAAACATTATACTTATTATATAAGTATTTAGCATGCTTCACAAGGCTTATTCAATAAGAGAAGTACAACCTTCCCACTGTTAGGTTAAGGGTTTCTCTTTATAGCCAAATAGGATTTCAAGTTCATATTACCAATCCAAATCCTAATTCATTGCTCGACACATCTAGGAGCATATATTGATATCATAAGTATGCAATCATACTCATCTTTTCTCATCATTTATCATTAAATGATTATCAACACAAGGTATGCATTTCTCTTTCATCCTTACTAAGATATTGATTACATCATGCTTTTGGTCCAATCCTCCTCTTTGAGGAATATTAGTTCATCATTAACAATTCACATCATCTTTATATTGCAATTAATTCAACATGCAACATATGTCACTCAATCAATTACATATGATTGAACTGTCTCTACCCTAATGGGTTTCAAGATGTGTGTACATTATCATATCATGCTTTAAGCTACATTCTTTACTTCATGTTGTGTATCCAAATCGAGCATGTGAGATAGTCACATCACCATGTCATGTTTCAGGGTGCATCCCCTAATCATCATATCCTATAACCATATCAAATTTCCTATCACTTAGTTCTTAACATTTCAAGATAACTTCATATCGGGTATGAGCTGTGTGCTTGACCCCATATCGGGTATAAGATATGTTCTTGATACCATATCATACACAAGATGTACACTATATTGGGCATAGAGCATATGCCTCATCATGTATCATTTAAGTGGTATATATATAAGATACCATATCGGTTTCCCATTCAGGATTACAATACCAGGTCTCCATGTTGGGTAACATATTGGGTTACCATGTTTGGTAGACCCTTAGGTTCATAACCTCTTTATACCTTCAAGGATAAACTCTATCATATAGTTACATGGCAAGCTAAGTATCTAATTGAATTCACTTATCACCATCTAAAATTCAAAGGATAGGGATATCAGATTTCAATCCATCATCTAGGGTTATCCACCATATTCAGTAGATGCTATCCCTATCATCCAAGGGATATCAATCATATCATACATGCGGTATCATTCACCACTTATATCAGTTTACCCATCACCTTGGGTTTCCAACTCTATGTTGATTAGAGTGCTTACTTCCTCTATATCGTGTAAGAGGTGTAATTCTAGACTTATATCGTGTAAGTAGGCATCTCCCATATCATCCATAAAACATGGCTCATATCATGCATGTGCTAACATCCATCTCCATATCCGGTTAACCCCCACCTTGGGTTTCATATCGGGTTGAGGTAATTCAACCATATCGGGTTATACCATGTATTTGATTCTATGTCTTATATTATGCATAAATGTATACTTCAGCAACCATATCGTGCACCAGATGTGTGCTTCATGATATCGTTTACAAGAGATCTTGTAACGACCCCGCCTCCCAGTAACCCCCAATTAAGGGAGAGCAAGAGGTTAGAGCCACTATCCCAATTAAGATTAAAGGTTCAACAATTAATCAGTAATAATTATGAAATTCTACCAAACTAAACTGAAATCTGGTATAAAAATAAAACTTTGCATACCTTTTTCAAAAACTTGGATAAGTACTTCTATCCACATCTAGAGTTTATTCCAACTAATCCTCCTTTGTACTGTAATTCTTATTTAATCCCACATGTGCCACTTTACTGTTTGTCTTTTTCAAACTTGTACCTAAAACTCCAACAAACAAAACGTCGGTCAGCATATCGAAATATGCCAGTATGTGGGGACAACCAAAATTTCACAAATATGGCTAACAATTTAAATATCACAATCAAGTTAATTAACAAGACAATTTACGCTTTTAGTGTGTCATTCTCCACCGCTTTTGCCCTAACCCTGGCATACACCCTTTTGGGTTTCTCTTTTGCCAATGACTTAAGGCCACCTTATCAATCCCCAGCTTGGTGCCTGGGGTCACCTCTCATAGTGCCCATTAATCATTCTATAAAGACCACCTTCTCAATCCCGAGCTTGGTGTCTTGGTTCACCACTCATGGTGCCCATTGGTCTTCCCTCCTGGGCTTAACCTTTGGCATCATCCATCAGGGTGGCATGTAGGTGCAAGATAACACACTTCTATTATTATTGTGATAATCATAGTGACTTTATGATTTGCAAGTATGAACATCCAAACTGATAGGTTGCATTCAATGCGATGAATCATCCGGAAAAGCTTCGGGAAACTAATGTGATTAACCATAAGTAACCACATACCTAGTCCAGAGTAACTTGATGTCTAAGAAAGAATATTCAAGAACAATCAAGCAAGCAATCAACAATATCCTGAAATTAATGCATAACATCCAAGTGTCATTGTTTTATTTAAAACATTCTCAAGATCGACTTGGATTCCACCTTAGGATTTCTAGGCCAACTTTAGAGTTTTATTAGGGTTTTAGCCTCCATAATGCATTTATCACTTTTAATGCTCCTTTGGTCCACAAACCCTAATTTCAACATCAAAGGCATAATTGCATGCTAATTAAGTCCAATATATCTCTTTTACACTAAAACTACCATTTTTATCCTTTTAAGTTATGTCCAGATCATTAACCCCAATTATCAAGTTCGATTTCTTTTGAATTAACAACTCCAATTCACATATGAACCCTTGTTATCACTAATTCCACTGTTATATACTAGAAAATCCTAATTATCCAAATAATTCACATTGAGGATCTTTGGTACTCAAATTAGCTTAGAATCATCATATATCTATTTTATTCATGGATTGCACAACTAAAACCATTAAAAGTCATAGTTAACAAAATTAGGGTTTCTAAGCCCATTATTACATGTTCATGGAACCCTAAATTAATCCAATTATCATCAAATCTAAGGGTTTTTCATTAAGTAATTCATTAAAGATGATAACTTTATGCACTTTTCAAATTGTAAGCATATTTAGGCCTTAATTATAATTTCTTTGTGTTCCTCTCACTCTGAGGATCAATTTTCATGTAGGACTTGTCTCAATCCGAGTTCCCTAGATTTAGTTATGATTTTTCAAAATAATTTACCTCAGGACCAATGATAATGCACCACGTGTGAGGTTCATCCTAGGCCAGCCGAGCGCCAGGTCAGGGCGAGAAGTCTCTTCTACCCTCCCTACTCTACTTTACAACCGAGGGCAAAGTTGTCATTCTACCACATGTCATCTTCTACCTCCGTCTTCTCCTCCGTGCGCACCAGCGGTCAACCAACTAGTTGACTTTTCTCTCTTATTCACCTGCATGCAAACTAGACTTCCAAACTCTTCGTCTCGCTCCCACGAACTTATCAAGCCCTTTAATTGCTTTCTTTCTTCTCTCCACCATCAGGATGACTTGTCGCTACCTCCGGCTAGAACTACTTGGAGACGACATCGGAGGTTGAGACCAAACTCCAAATTGAGAGCAATATTGGGTTTGTCTACTTCATCGAAACTCTCAAGAGCCATTGGTTTGGTTGCTGGCACCCTGGATCTCCCTCCCTTATATAGGGCAGGGTTGGTCGAGAGATTCCCAATTAGGGAATCTCTGAGGGTGTCCCAAAAGACATAGAATCCTAGGTTCATTCAACTCGGGAGAGTTTCCCGGACATAGCGGAAGTGTTTCCATCCACACTCGTGCCTTCGATCGCGCAAAAACTGGAGTGGAATCTTCTCTAGTTCCGACTGAAACTAGGCTTCAGGACGATGACCCCGAGCCATCGGATCGTAGGATCGGTGACCTGGATCATGAGATATGTGGTCCTGATCACCCACATTATGCTTGAACTGAGAATTTTATTCCTAAATGGAAAGTGACATTTAATGCATTTGAATAATTATCTCTTGACATTAGGAAATCTTCCAAAAATCATATCTCCCAAACCACATGTCCAATTAAACCCAAATTTTGAGGGAAACTTAGTAATGACTTGATCTACCTCCCTGCCAAGTTTGGGCTCTGAGAAAACCCAAATCTAGGCATATTCTCTATGCATTTCATCTATGGTTTCATGCCACTGTGGTCTTAATATGCCCAATAATGCTAATGTTTTATGCTTTCTTTCTCTCATTAGATAATGTAGTTAGAATAGCCAATAATGTAGCCAATTTAGCAAATTTTGGGACTTGCAGGAACCGAACCTGACAAGACATCTATTCTCCAAAGATTTCTCCCTAACACATGGTTTTGGTGGAAGCTATGAACCCGCCACGACCGTGGCAATCCACCCTGAACACGACCGTGGCAATCAGGCGTGACTGTGGTGCCCATCGCGACCGCGGCCTTCAAAACTGTGACCGCGGTCCTCGCCACGACCGCGGCCGTCCGCCACGACCATGGCCAATAACTGTGACTGCGGTCTTCAACACCATGACCGCGATCCCTCGCCATGATCGTGGCCATCAACTATGACTGTTGCCAATAACCGTGACTACGGGCTTCAACATCGCGACCACAGTCTGCATCTTCAACAATCGCGATCGCAATTATTCACCATGACTGTGGCCAATAACCGCGACCACAGTTCCCAATAACCATGACCACAATTTTTCCTTCCACAATAGTGACCACGATTCCTCACCACGGCCGTGTCCTTTAGCCATGACAGTGGCCGACTCCCTCCACCACGACCGTGGTCTCCCACCACGACTGTGGCACCCAGACCGCGACCGTGATCTTCATCACTACGACCGCAATTTCCACTCCATGAATCGCGACCACGATGTTGGCCACGGCCGTGGCTGGCCCCAAGACCTTTTGGATGCGGTCTGCAGTCTGCCTCTATAAATAGGTGTCCCCTCACTCATTTGAAGGGGGACCTCGACCAAGGACGCCGAGAGGTTGCTGCTCCAAGATCTGAAGGTTCCCAGAGTTCTGTGGGAGAGCCTAGAGGTCTGAGAAGGCCAAAGAGCTCACCCTACCCTACGCCCTCCTCTTCAATGAGCTTCCATTCTCCACCACTCTCCATCATCCCCTAGTCTTTGAGCTCCAAGGGCGGAAGCTGAGGAGTGAGAAGACCCACGACCTCCATCGTCCTCCACCTCTGTTCGCCCGCCAAGCTACTGTTTGGGGTGGATCTAGAGAGAAAGAGGACCAAGGAGTCCAGATATGATCAAGGAGGAGGACCAAAAGACAAGATCCAACCTATACAGAGACAAAGGAGTGAGAGACACCTCTCCTCCATTGGCTAAATCTCTTCTTCTTCCCTTTCTTCTACTGTGTTTCTTGGTTTCTTGAACAATGATGTTCTTCCATCTTTGTTCGGTGCCAACTATGTTTGTACATGGCTAGTTGAGCTCCTTCTTGGCTATGTAGCCTGTTTTGGGCATGTTTATGTACTTTTGACTTAAGCAAGTAGATTCATTTCAGATCTAGTATGTTTCTTGTTCTATCTTCCCTTTTTGGTTATGATAGCTAGTTTGGTTGATCTGTTTCTTGCTTGAACTGCTATTTTTTCCTGTATCGAGGGACCCATGTAGGAATGGCTAAGAGACAATAGTTTGGTATTGAACCCGAGAGGGGGGAGATCCAAGGTACTTTGTTCCTAATACCTCCGGATGCCCTAAGACCCGAGAGGGAACTTAGCATCTTATGAGGTATTGATATGTCATCCTCGAGAGAGGCTCGATGACATATCGTTGATGGTTGTAGTCATGCATCGTGAGAGCAAGTGGGATGACCCCACATGAATAGACATGATAGTACATACTATATTTGATATAGATTGCTTGCTCAGGTGTTCGAGGGTTGTCTATGCCTGAGAACGGGTGCATAGACTATGTGGTTACATAGCCAAGAACTCCTTCTCTCTTGATTAGTAGAATCTCGCAGACTCTGTTTTGTTTTTTTTTCTTTTCTTTGTTTTGTTTTATTCCGTGACAACCCGCTAGACTAGTTCTAGCACATACTTTTATCGACTATCGCTTTTGGCTTATTTGACTCAAGAACGAGATCTTTGGCATCCTAAACGTCACCACGTCCCTGTGTTTGACCCCGTATATCTACTTTGACTCCATAATAAAAGTTGCAGGGGCCTAGAAGGTTTCAGGTTATAAATTTAAAAGCTTGATTCCGTCCTTTGTCACACATTCATATCCAGATGTGAGAAAAAGGTTGATCAGGCTCATTATCCAAAAGAAAACGTGCATGTTCTTTAGGTGCAAGGTATTACTCAATTAGGATTATTTCTCCCATCTTTTATCTTTCTTATTTTCTTATTTCCCATTGTTTCTATTCCTTGTAATCGGAATTGAAGGTGATCATCTAGTGTAACAAGTTAAGTGGTAAATAATAACATGATTGGGTTCAAGTTATATAACCCACCTTGTGAACAACTTCAAAGCTCCAAGATCCAAAGATTTACATTTCCTAAGGTTGAAGAAGAACTTCTCCAAGGTCCAGGGTTCATTCACAACTCCTCCATAGACAAGAAATCACCATAGCTAAGCACTTGGTGAAGAAGGAAAGAAAGGAATATTCATAACTCGATATCCTACTTCCACTAAGGTTGAAGATGACCAAAGTCTTACCTAAAGCTTGGTTCTCGAGCTCTTCTTTCTCCTTGAGCTACTTTGCACGATACCTAAGGGGCTTTGCATGATATCTCCAAGGGAGATGGTTGTGAGGATCGTAAACTTTCATAAGTTGGTGAAAGGTGAAGTATATATACTTTGTTTCATGACATAAAGTGTATAAGACGTGTCTTCACCTCAAGCTATTAGATGACACATGGCCATGCATGGTTGATACATGGACATGCATGCACACATCTATATATTGCCATGCAAGAGTCTTGAGGATAAGCTAGAGACAATATCTCGACCATCCTTTATCTTCTTGGATAAGTTTCCTCATCTTTATCTCATCAACAAGGCAACCCGATACACTTTATGCAAGGGGCTTTGCAACCCATCATGGACCACCTCCTTGAGGTACTCTACCTGTCATGGCCTTTGACAAGGCTCAACAAACTGGTAGGAGACCTATATCATGGCTCCTTGGCCGATAGGACTCCTATGTCAAGCCTACAACCCGATACATCACATATAAGGCTTCTCCTTCAACTCTTTTCTTGGTCTTTCCATCACCAAGAGTATCATCACTCAAAGGTATTTCAACATAGTATCTCCTTCTTTCTTTTTCCTCTAAAAGATACGTAGAGGGAGTAGGGACACTCTAGAGGTGGTAATTTGGATTTCAACCCCATCTTATTAGGTAAATTACAAATTGTACCAAAATTGGTGCACAAAGTACTGGCATTGTTCAAACATGTTATAACTTGGGATTTAGGCTTTCCACAAGCCACCACTTGGCATCATACTCTCTCTTATGATATTCAAAATGTGACATATTGCAATGTAACCCCTCATCTTGGGTAAATTGCATATTTCACTCCAACTATCAAATAATGCACAAATAGTTTGCAAATAAGCTCTAACTTGACAATAAACTTCACAAGAAGCCTTAATCACTTTTCAAAAGATTAGAATCAGTTTGTAAGTAACTTACTTAAGTAAACTTATAGGGTTAAGCCATAACCCAGGTCACGGGTATTATAAGATTTAACATGGAAAACTCTCTCCAAGATAAAGAGAGAAAAAGCATGGGGCAATACCAGCCGACAAGCACTATGTAATTAAGATTATAACTCATACTATTTGGATTTAATTACCCATAAATATAGGTAACACACCCCATACGAGAAAAAAGATAAGAAAGAAGAGAATCACAACCAGTATATACAAAACCTCTCTCTTTATTTGATCTCCTCATGAGGCCGCTGTCTTTGTTGGGGACTGCTTGATGTCGATGTGACCGCTGAATGGATCAGATCGTTTCCGCTATAAAAACACTACGTCTGTAACCGCCAACCACTACTTTGCTTTAAGACAAAGTCACTAACTCTCTCTTATCAACCAAGAGAGCTGCTCTGTCAGTGCACCCAATGTGTTACCGACTGTCAGCCGCTACTTCGCTTCAAGGCAAAGTTGTTGACCCTCTCTTATTCAACTAAGAGAGATCCTCCAGTTGCTCTTGCTCTCCGACTCTTCTACCACAGAAGACACCAACAAGCAACTAGAGAGATCACACCTCAACCGGTGGGATTATCTCAATGACCTCCTTAGAGCCTCTATTTATAGGCCTCCATAGCATGTGGTTGTAACTAGGAATCCTTGTCCGACTCTGAGTCCAACTACATGTTACACATAGGAAACCATCTTCTTTTCCTTTTAAATTTGACTCCTATTAGGATTGGTAGAACAAACCAACTCCTACTTAAGTCTGAATCCAACTATGTTACATGGGCCAGATCCCTTTCCTATTTCCAACATTAGAAACTGACATTATAATTACTTTGTAATAATTTTTACTGTAAACCTCCTAAGAAGCAAAACTTTTTCTTATAAGATAGCCTATGACGTCAGTTTAAAGAACCCAAATGACACTACTCACACTTTTGAAAAAAAAATTATTGATATTATATGGCGTCGGTTAAGAAACTAAAAATGATGCCACTGACTCAGCAACACATTTTGACCGACAAGATAGCCTATGATGTCACTTTTTGGATAAGTAAACGATACAATAAGTACTTTGCAACAAGTTTTTTACTGATAAGGTAGCATATGCACCGGTTTATGGAAACCAAACCGACACAAAAAAAGATCTTTTACAACATTTTGTTTATGATTTAATGTGTTGTTTTTGAGTTATCATGTTTGTATGGTCCGTTTTTATTTTCTCAAGAAATCAAAGCGTATGATTTGACCTGTCGCAGAACCCACCTAGGTGTTTCTTTTCAATGGACGATATAAGATTTAATCTAATTGTGTACTAATGCTTATCCTAAAATGAACCTATATCTTCCATGTGAAGATGCAAGAAGTATATAAAACTCAATTACCTAATAGTGAGGATCTTGAGAAAGTAACACCCATGGTATGGGGCGCCATGTTCTTTTCCCTAGGATTTAAGTGAGGTGATCATGTAGCCCTTGTGTGACTATAAGATCTGACTCTAAATTAGAATTATATGATCAGAAAAAAAATAGTAGGACAATGTTAATCTGGACAATTTATGGCTTGGTTCTCTCTAATGGTCTTGTATCCGTTTTGTCTTTTATATCATATAGTTCATATCGTAAAAAAGAAGAAGTACTTTCCATTATGCGATTATGTGTACAAAAATATATATTTTTTTTTTATCGATGCTTTTTTGAATCAAGTCATAATGAAGAAATTTATAAACTTTTTAGAGAAAAATCTTAGAACTAGTTAGAATTAAAATCTCAAATTTGAGAATACAATGATTATAACAAGCGGTTGGTGCCTAAGGATTAGTGAACTTACCCTCCTACTCCTTTAGGTTGTGGAGAGCTATACCCAACACCTTACTAGATGCAAATGTGAATTCTGGGGATGTTATGTGACATGATAACTCAACCCTTGGTAGCTAGGATCATACGCTTTGAAACATGACATATGGAACCCACCTAGTAAACACAACTCTTAGAATTGATATATAACCATAATACCTCTAGAGTTGTTTGTTTTGACATATTATATTGAACTTTTTAAGGAGTGGAGAGCAGTGGTTAATAGTGTATGAATGATTAGATTAAAAAAAACGAAAAGGGCTGGAATGTTGTCATAATCCATTTAAACTACACCCTATGCTGAATAGTCGAGGTCACCTTTGATTTTTTTTTCTTAAAGAAATTGAATCGATATATATTTCTTGTTTGTAAATTAGTGCTAGCTTTATTATTCGTCCTTGGTGCGGTGAGCCTATTTGCTGTTGCACATCTCTCTCTTTGATTTTCTAAGTGAATCTTTTATCAGACTTTAAGAACAACGACCGCTTACTTTTCCTACTCAAGTCGGCTGCATGCCGCACTGTGCTGGGTCCTGGCACTTGCCTGAGGAATCGTGATTCGTGGGACTGCATCTCCTGGCCAGGCAGACGCCAACACCCACCACCAGGGCCGGGGGTTCAGAATCTGGCCCGCTAAACAGTCCAGGTTCCGTGCGATTCTTCACCTGTCCTCCACCCCACGTCATTACAACCAAGCAACTAAAACGAGGAGGGGGATTCCAATTGCAAACGCACCCGCCTTCGTCACCCGCAAGAAACTGCTAAGAAGGTGTTTAGAGTAGTCTTATAATTGAAACTGCGCCGGCTAATCAGGACGAGATCCTCTCTGATTTTTTAACCGGAACTTTGTTTCGTCTCCTGTTACTACTCCTGTCACTTCCATCTATCGGGCTCTCTCTACTGTAGCATCGCCCGCCAGAGGAATGCAGGGCTCTTTGGCGGCTGCTCGTCTCTCCGCTCCCTCTTCCCATTGCCATTCCCTTTGCCTTCCTCCCGACAACCTCCATCTCCGCCTCCTTGACCTTCGCGCCGCCTCATCCCTCTCCGCCTCCTCTATTCCCTCTACAACTCCCCGCACTTCGGCCACTCGCTTAATCTGTTGTGCCCCGTCATCTCACCCAACATTCTTGTCCGGACCTTCCCTGCGGTCTTTGTCTCCGGCTTGCCAGGATGGGAAGCTCCGTGTGGGTGCCGTGTCAGTGGCTGGAAGTGCAGGGGATGACGACGTCTTCCCGGTCCCTGCTACATCCTCTGGCGCAGCTGCCAGTGGAATGTGGAGGATTCTTGAGCTCGGGGTCCTCTTTGCGGCGTGGATTATCTTCAATATCTACTTCAACATTTACAACAAGCAGGTAAACCGCACGCGCCTAACTGCCTGACTGCCCCCACCGATCCGGACACTTTTCAGACGAGCTTCTCGCCGCCTCGTGTTAATCTTCTGGTTCATCAATTACTGATTATTCGCCTGATCACATTCTGGAATTCTACAGGTTCTCAAGGTTTATCCATTCCCCGTCACGGTTTCCGCTATCCAGTTCGGGATCGGCTCCGTTCTCGCCCTCCTCATGTGGTTAACAGGCATATGCAAGAAGCCCAAACTCTCCTCCTCGCAGGTAGGTAGCTGCTAGCTAGCTACGGCGAATACTGTTCTTGCCCCCGCATTAATGGAAACAAACAATCAAACACTTTGTTTTTTCTTTGTTTATTCTTTACTACTTCTACTTTGTATGTGCATGAACATCATATCATTTTGCCTAACCGACTTCTCCTGAACCAAAGCAGCTTCTAGCGATCCTCCCAATGGCGGTCGTGCACACGTTGGGCAACCTGTTCACGAACATGAGCCTCGGAAGCGTCAGCGTCTCCTTCACCCATACCGTCAAAGCCATGGAACCTTTCTTCTCGGTTCTTCTCTCGGCCATGTTTCTCGGACAGGTAAATGCCCTGTTTGTTATTCTTATTGTTGCAAAGTCCGTGTATTACTTGTTTCTGCCTTTATTTATTATGATACTGAGAACGACGACGGGCTTTGAAAATTGTCAAAGTAAATGCTGTTGAATATTCAACTGGCGATTTTCAACTTTTTTTCGTTCTCCACATTTGAACACAATTGAAGAAAAAACCAATCGGGGTGTCCAACTTTTCCACATAACGGGACCATGCTTCTACTGTAGCAGTGAAAGATAGCAAGATTACATTTTATAAGAACGAAAGGATTTACCCTGCAACTACATGCTTAATCTTGTCATTATCCTGATTCTGCGCGCTTGCACAGGCACCTACACTGTTAGTCGTAGCTTCACTTGTCCCTGTAGTGGGGGGTGTGGCCCTGGCTTCACTCACTGAAGTTTCGTTTAACTGGTAAGCTATTTCTTGGAGACAGCTGAGTTGGGGAGTAAGTAGTCTTCTGACGTAGAGGATGTTCTTCTCTGTGCTCACAGGTACGGTTTCTGGAGTGCAATGGCCTCCAATCTAGCCAATCAATCTCGGAACGTCCTTAGCAAGAAGCTGATGGAGGACGAAGAGGTAGTATGATCTAGCATGTCATAAAAGCGTAATCTTGGTGCTATTCGTAGATTTGCAGCCATTATAATCATCAATAATTAAGTCGACGGCTGATCTCCTTGGTTGCTTGCAGGAGGTCATAGATAACATTACTCTCTTCTCCGTGATTACTATAATGTCATTCTTATTGCTGGTTCCTGTTACATTGGTTGTGGAAGGTGTCAAATTCACCCCGGCTTATATACAATCTGCTGTAAGTTTGTAGGTTTTTGTTCAGAAACAAATTTATATGATTAGGGGATGATATAAGTCTTTACATTAACTGTTGAGTTACATGTCTCAGGGCTTGAATCTTCAGGAGCTATATGTGAGATCCCTCTTGGCCGGCCTTTGTTTCCATACCTACCAACAGGTTAGTTCGTTTGTAACATTACCTTCACTGTAGCACTGTATTAATCAATGATAGCAAAACCAGTAGCAAATTGTTCCATCCATAATTCCATAGGCAACCGATTTCTTCAACAAATGTGTCCGGTGGGTTTTGAGCCCATGGCCAACAATGGAAAACTAAACCCAGCAACCATAATCTTAAGCGAAAACTTCCATGACTAGTTGACTAGCTTAAAATAAGAGCTTTTGCATCCAGACTTGCATTGAACCTGTATGCAAAAAAGAAATCTCTGTATGAGCCTCTGGTTTCTTTCTAAACTTGTCTATTAAACCTTGAGTAGACAAATACAAAAGAAAATATTTAGGTTGAAGAGGGGGCTCATGTTTAGGTTTGGTGCAGTCAATTTAAGGCTAGCTAACAAGAACCGGAGTAAAGTGTTCTAGATTCATGTGAAAGATACTGGGGATAAGCTCAGCTCAATATCGGTATATTTTTCACATAGGTTCTTAATAGGAGTTTCAGACATCCATCTTTGGTAACATCTGTAACTGTCCTGCGCTTCTCTACACGGGTGTCATGCTGTATTATTGTAAAATAACTGCTGATACATAGCAATGTTACAATATAATTATGCGTTATTGTAGTTCTCATTCCCCGTATAGGCATGTCATAAAACATGTCAGGACAAACATTGGCTCTGCTTATAAGCTCTTTAAGAATCTGCAAGTGGAGTGAACCATCAGATGCTCTACCTGCTGTATAAATCAAAATTATGGTTGCTTATATCCTTGTTCAGAGGGAACGGCCACTTTCATCTAGGTCAAAGTGTTACAAGCCCATTACACTAAAGGAAGTATTATATATATATATATATATATAACATCTTATCATTTCATTTATGTTGTTGAACCCATGGTGCCGTTCATCTAAATGGAACTCTCATCCAATTCTATATTCCCTACTCTATCATCGTCACAAGATGAATTACAAAGACAAACCTCGGGCCAAAGAAAAGAGAACCTGCTATTCCTTGTCCATTGTCACTCTTTTTAAAACCTTAATAAAAAGCTACAGTAATGGAAATTTACTAAACGTCCTGCCTATGTAAAACGATTCCTTTTATGCCAATAGCACCAACCTGACCAAACCCCAGACATCGAATTACTCTAAACTTGGGAAATGATCCCAGGCCAACGTCAGTGTACTAGTACCAGTTTCTATGATCCAACCAAAATCAGATACCAGGACTCCTCTATTTAACATCCTTTTCCGCATCAAAACGATTTTTCTACTCCCAAATAGGTAGAGTGAAAATAATAAGATAAATAAAATATTGCCCGAGGTTTGTTTCCATGATCCAACCAAGATCTTATCTGCTGTGGGTCCAAAAAGGCCCTGCCCGGGGGCTCCCTGCATAACATAAGAATAAGATAAATAAAATATTGCCACTGCTTCAGTTTGATTTTCAAGGCACGCAGTTCATTTTGTTGACATCTACTAAAGGATCTGGACGTCCATTACTTGCATATCAACCAGAAGACTTATGTGATTATTTAAAAACAGGAGCTGATCATTTCTGGAACTTGCAGGTTGCATATATGCTACTCGCCAGAGTATCTCCAGTCACACTCTCGGTGTCAAACTGCGTCAAGAGAGTGGTGGTCATTATTGCATCTGTGCTCTTCTTCAGAACTCCAGTCTCTCTCATCAATTCCGTTGGTACACTCCCGAAACAGAATGCCATCGTTTTTTAATTTTGGTTGCATAAAATAGAGTGAACTGTTAGAAGATAGATCGTTTGCATAAATTTGATTTAAGGAAGATAAGCAGTGTACGTGTTTTAGCTTGCAAATGCATGTTATTTATCACAGGGCGTTCACTGTTTTTGCTTGTCACTTTGCAGGAACAGGGATTGCCCTACTTGGGGTTTATCTCTACTCAAGGTCAAACAGAATAAAGGCTAAGGCTTCATGATGGAAGATGGGTGCATATAACGCTGGTAGATTGATAGCGTTCCTCTTGCTAACACCGGGCATTACAGTGCTTTCAAGGAGTTTAGGCTTTCAGACAAGCCAGGAACATCATGAATTCTGATGAAAACCTGATGAATACTAGATAGTGGGTTGCCATAATCAAAATACTTATTTGTATCCAAAGGAAAATTTGAAATATAACTGTATTTTTTACCCAGGTGGGTGGAAAATGTGCAGATATTGTAAAGCCCTGATCAACAAATAAATGAAAGAAAGAAAATTTTATGGCTAATTATTGTTACACGTACACAGTAGATTACAAGATTCTCCTTTACTAATATCTTATAATTTACTCAGATTGCTTCTGTATCTAAATGAGTGATCAAAACAGAAAGAAAGGAAACTTTCGTGATGAGAATCTATCGGTATAAGTTTCACCTCAAATTAGTTTAACATCCATCAAATGCTTGTGGCAAGCATGAGATACAGTAAACAGTCAATGGTTATTGCCTCACATCTAGAAGGGTGTCATTCGAGGGTTATTTATTGTTCTTTTTGAGCCTTTGACTATATATGGTTATTCAAATATCTCCCCCAAAAAACATCTGTTAATATATGTATTACGGTATTTTACTTCCTAGCACTTGGTCTGCCATCCAATCACCTAAACATCACTTCTTACAAATTTGTGAGTAGTTGATTTATTACTAACCATGGACCCATACATCCTTCCTATGCAGATAACATGATACATTGTTCCGATTGTATTAGAAAGGCACCAAATTACTAAGGAAAACTAAGGTTCACTTTTTTTTAAATAAGTCAGGAGACTCTCATATTCATCACACCCTCTTCTTACGAGCAAATTCAAAGAGTAACTACACACATAAGAGCTCAAACACGAAATAAATCTGGTAGACTACTACCATTTCAAACATCTCCTTCAATATATTTTCCTACATTATCCTGAGATCAAGTGTACTTGAAAGTACCATGTTTGTTCTTTAGGTAGTATTTGGCGAAGGCATCTGCTGTTGTGGTGCACTCCCTACTCGCATACATGATTTTTCACTCTTCTTTTCCCTTTATTTTGCTTTGTATCCTATCAATCCAATTGGCATATATATGGTCGTTGTTCGGATCCGAGTTCAACATTTCTATCAACCACCTTGCAGTCAGTTTTAAGTTCTATATACTGAAAGGATTATGCACTCACAATGTCAAGTGCCATACCGATTCCAATAAGCAGCTTGTGTAGTTGATATGGCCTTTATAGTCCTTCCATATCCTCCCAGCCAATCTCCTTTCTCTTCTCTACAACCACAACAGCTGTAGCCTTGGTGTTTCCCCATGCAATGTCGTCCATATTCAGCTTGATGCATCTGTTGAGTCGGCGCAATGAAAAGAACAATGAACAATACGTACCTAGCGAGAAGAATAATAACAACTAACACAAACAATGAACACTGGATTTACATGGTTTGGTCTAGACGACCTACTCCACGGGAGGAGAAGAGAATTTTACTATTGCAAGAAGATTACAAATGAGAGATACTCTCAAAGAGAGAACCCAAAAACCTTGAGAAGGTTGCACTCAAAGAAGAGAGAGAACTCTCTTTGGTACAATTATGTACATTGGTAATTTTTAGCATAAAAAAATCTCATGCCCCTAGGATCCTATTTATAGACTCCATGACATAAGGCTCCACCTAAGAATAGACAATCTTAATACGGAGTCTAGTACACAATAGGAGTCTAAGTTGCATGTAGATTGAGCCATCTCCAACTCCAAATAGGAATACTAATTCAAATCCAAGTAGGAACATGAGTAGGACTCAAATCAAGACAAGACCCAAAATAGGACTGCCATGCCATGTAGGATTAGGATTAGGACTAGGAGTCTTCGAGGCATCACAAATCTCCACCTAAATTTGAATTCAACATCTTGCAGGAAAAATAGCAAACTTCTTTTTCTCCAACTCCTAAGGGCATCACCGATAGCTTTGAAGGCTAACTAAGTCCAGGCAGGTGCTGAACTTGGAAATTGGTAGTAGCTTTGTCATCTGATCAACACAACTATATGTGTTGATGATCTTCTTATCAACATAAGTCTTGACAAGCTCACAAATATGATTCTTATGAAGAAGTTCCATCTCTTCATTCATAACAACAACCCACATAACAGAATCTGGAGACACCACAACTTTAATGTAAGTAGATGGCCCACCAACATCACATGTCTCCTCGATAGTTACTAAAGCATAAGCAAAAACATAATCTAAAGTCTTAGTGATGGCCTAATATGCCTTCTTTCTCTGCTATGAGAAACACTATAGGGTTGTGCATTAGGTACCTCGTCCTCAACATTATCTGAGGTATCTTGACTAATTGCAATAGGAGGTGTCAAACTACCATCTGGCAGTGACGACACATCAAAAATCTCTAGCTCCACCTGATTGGTGACACTAGGAGAAGCACATGTATCAGAAGTAGAAACAAAATCCTTTTTCTTCAAGAACATAACAGACTTATCAAAGGTAACATTCATTTCAATCAAGAAATTTGGAGACTTAAGGTCAGGACACCAGAATCTGTACCCTTTTACACCTTCAACATAACCTAGAAAAATACAATTCTTGGCCCTAGGGTCAAGCTTTCCATCTTTGGAGTAGACACAAGAAGGATAATAAAAAATACAGAGACTAGAGTAGTTTGCAGGATGACTAGATCAAACCTCTTTAGGAGTTTTGAAACCAAGCGGAGTAGATGGACAACATTTAACAATGGAGGGGGCTATAGAAATAGCTTTAGGTAAGAATTCTCTCCCAAGTCCATCATGAATCAATGCATGTCTCGCTCGCTCTAAGAGTGTTCTATTCATACACTCTATAACACCATTCTATTGTGGTGTATATCTAACCATGAGATGTTTGGTAATGCCTTTAAATTAGTAAAAAATTGTGAAATTAGATGAGCAAAACTCCAAACCATTATTAGTCCTCAATGTCTTGACACACTTTGTGGTTTGCTTTTCAATCAAAGTCTTCTACTTCTTAAACTGTTCAAAAGCATCAAACGTGTGCTTCAATAAGAAGACACAAACTTTCCATGAAAAGTCATCAATAAAAGTGATCATGTATCTAGTAATACCCTTGGACAGAACTTCAGAGAGACCCCAAATATCAGAATGAATATAGTCAACAATACCCTTTGTGGTATGAACTACTACAGTGAAGCTAACTTTCTTTTGTTTTTTCATTAAACAATTTTCACAAAAAAATGAACTTCTCATTAGTATTGTTGTTTAAGAGTCTTGCTAAGGATAACAAGTCCTTTCTTGCTCTTGTGTCTAATCTTGTATGCCAGATCTTGGTGGTATCCAAATCAGAAGTATATGAAGAAGAAGAACCAATAGTTGTCCCATAGATAGTTTCACCAATAAGTGAGTATATATTTCCAAACTATCTTTGACCCTTGATAACAACCATTTCATCTTTGAAAATGGACATGATTCCATCTTTTATAGCATGCAGAAAACCTTTCTCATCAAGTATGCCTAGAGAGATGAGATTTTTAGCAAGACCTTTAAATTGATGGACATTAGAGATGGTTCTAATAAAGCCATCAAACATTTTGATACAAACCGATCCGATTCTGATAGTCTTGCAGGTAGAATCATCTTCCATAATTACAACTTCACCTTCAACTACACTAAATGTGGAGAACCAATCCCTTCTAGAACACATGTGAAAGGAACAACCAGAGTCAAGAATCCATAAACTCTGATATCTTGAAGTAGAGGATGTCATGAGACCAAAACTGTCATCTTCATGTGCGACATTGGCACCACCAGGTTGTTCTTGAAGATCTTTTTTTTCACACTTATTCTTATATAGCAACTTGAAGCATTCTTCAATTGTATGACCCTTCTTTTTGTAATATTTGCATGATTTGTTGTTATTAGGCCTGGACATAGACTGACTGTATTCTTCGTTATTGCTTTTTTCTTTTGGTAGACCCCTTACATGGAGAGCCTCTACTTGGCTGCCATTACAAGACAATCAATTCCTTGTCCATCAAGATTTATACATGAGAGAAGACATTACTTCTTATAGTTTGATGGATTATTTAACCTAGACTGTGGTATCACAAAATTGCTTGTAAGAAGAGGGAAGAGAGCATAAAAGAATCAAGGCTTTATCTTCATCTTCCACTTTGTTGTCAATATTTTTCAAATCCATAATAATGGATTTGAACTGATCAATCTGATCGCGAATAGATGTTCCTCCAATCATGCACAGTAGATATATGTTTCTTATGATGCAATTTTATTTGGACAGTCTTTGTCATGTAGAGAGATTCAAGTTTTCTCCACAAGTATGCAATGGTCTTCTCTATAGAAACTTCACCAAAAACCATCTATGAAAGTGATAATTGGATGGAAGTTAGGGCTTTCTCATCCATCTCTTGCTTCTTCTTTGTAGGCAAGGAAGATGGCATAGTATCCACTCCTAGAAGGACTTTAGTGACACCCTGTTGCACCAGTAGGCCTCGCATATTGATCTACGACAACTCGAAGTTGATTGTGCAATCAAATTTCTTGATGTCATACTTATTTGTCATTATTTTTTATCACCAAGATCTGATACCTATTGTTGAGTCGGTGTAGCAAAAAGGTAACGAGCAACACGTACACAGTGAGAAGAAGAATAAAAATCCGCACAAATATTGAACACGAGATTTATGTAGTTTGGTCTAGATGACCTACTCCACGGGAGGAGAAGAGAGTTTCACTATTACAAGAAAATTATAAAGGAGAGATACTCTCAAAGAGAAAGAACCCAAAAACCTTATGAAGGTTACACCCAAATAAGAGAGAGAACTATCTTTAATACAATTATGTATATTGGTACTTTTCAGTACAAGAAAATCCCATGCCCCTAGGGTCCTATTTATAGACTCCATGCCATAAGGCTTCAACTAGGAATAGACAATCCTAATAGAGTATATTACACCATAGGAGTCCAAGTTGCATGTACATTAATCCATCTCCAACTCCAAATAGGAATACTAACCACATCCAAAGTAGGAACATGGGTTGGACTCAAACCAAGGCAAGGCCTAAAATAGGTCTGCCACACCATGTAGGAGTAGGATTGGGACTAGGAGTCTTCGAGGCATAATACCATCCCCTTTCAGGTCTAGTCCACTTCATAACACATGTAGTTATCATGGTTTTTTCATCATCTCACCAGACTAACTTTGAGTATTCAGCTTCCTTCAGAATATAGTGAAGCTGGTGGTGAATATGCAATTCTTGAATACATTGTTGTTTCGATAGTGTTAGTGTACCAGAAAAATATCATAAACTTGTTGCACTAGTGGTCAATCCCCTACAAGAAACTCTTAATCCAACTCCCGGGATATTTAAATAAGTCCAAAGGGAACATATCATTGAAAACCCCTCTCCAAACCTCTCAGACGTACTTTGATACATGCAAAAAATGCATAAATGTGATCATGAGGTATTTTATTAGAAAAAGGCATCAAACTAATAAGGAAAAGGAAGGTTTACTTTACTACATGCACAAAATGCATAACTATGATCGTGAGGGGTCTGTGATCTTTTGCTTACAGTAAGATAAAATAATCCAGCGCACATTATGTGTCATCCAAGTATGCGCACAACTAGTCTATGTTAGGGCCATAAAGAACATGGTGCCCTTTTTGGTTTAAATCCATGTCTAGGAGGATATCTTAAGAAAAACTTATATATCTATCAAAGTATATCAATCTAGTAAACATATTATGATGAAGCAACAATAACAATCAAGATCAATCGAACAAACATTAACATGCAAATAAATGACTATAAAAAGCAAACCATGTATCCAATTTGTTTTATAAAAAAAATATGATGCAAGTAAGATTACATAGGGAATTTAATCAAAGTGAGTTAATATTTGTAACTCTTTGTTGGGCATCCTTTAACTTGGATGCATAGGTCTACAACTATGTCAAAATAATCTCGCTATGACTTTCTCACACTCTGTCTTCCTCACACACCACCCAATGGGATTATGTATGAGTTTACACTAATCATAGGATATGCCACACACCACAAAGTAGGTATCCAACACATCACCAATCCACGATTGATAAAAACACCCAATATTTCCATGGAAAAGCTTAATGGAATATTTTGAAGGAACATTATTAGAGAGTCTGGTTAATTTAATTAATCAAGTATGGGGCCAAGTGTGTCTTGGACCATTAGGGTCTAGTCTTAGGTATGCATGATATCCATGCTCTCTTGTCTTTTATCCCATACTGATGAACTCTATAATGAGGGACTCCTACTATCCTATATAAGGAGGGTGCCCATTCTTGTATATGACATCTCAATAACATAAATGTATTATCTTTCACATGGTACTAGAGAAGTGATCCTTCTCTAAAAGTAGAGGAGACAAAAACAAATTCTTCCGCTTGCAGGCGGCAACCGTCCTTCTTGGCTTGGCCTTCCACCCTTTGACCATGTTTTTTAGTTTTTTATATAGTTCTAGCCTAGCTGTTCTTTTCCAACAACTCCTTGCCTTACCGCCGCCCCATTACCAGCCCCCCACCCTACCACCACCAACCATCAACCCCTTCCCCATCTACCACCTATTGACCACCCTACCACCACCCATCGACCACCACCTCCACCACCTATTGACCACCCTACCACCACCACCCCTCGATCCCCTCATCATCTACCACCTATCGACCACCCTACCACCACCACCCATTGACCACCACCTATCAACCACCCTACTACCACCACCCATTGACCCCATCCCCATCTACCACCTATCGACCACCCTACCACCACCACCCATCGACCACCCTTCCCCCACCACCCATAGACCCCCACCCTATCTACCAACTCAAATACTTATCCTACCCCCATATTATTTTCTGACCTATTGTCATAAAAAGATCCATTTACTTTTCTAGCTGGATCTATGTAATCAGGTCATGTTGCTTATTGACTGTATTATCATTTACCTCCTCCACATATTTACCAAAAAAACCCTACCTCTATCATTGTTTTTTTACTCTCCACTCCAACCACTCTCTTGACTCTTTTCATGGTTGGTGTGTGGGGGGGGGGGAGGAGAATAGAGGATGAAGAGTAGAGGGAAGATATGAGATGGAGGAGAGATGAAGAAAAAAGAATAAGACTTTGGTTCTACTGTTATACAGATCTTCATGCCACTTTTTGCTGTGGTGTTATTTTTTCTACTATGTTTATCCTTCTTCTACTATTTGGTGCTCCTTTTTCTTCTATGTGGGCTCTTCTACTGTTAAGTAGACTCTTCATATATTTGCTGCTACTTTTTCTGCTATGTGGAGCTTTTTGTTACTATTATTAATTCTTATACCTTATGAAGAGCCTAAGAAACTTATATATCATCATCTAGATTGTTGTTGTAGACTTGTCTACTTCACAATGCTATTTGTTGATTGCTTTTCTATCTAGAGACGTCATTGATGCTACTTGTGCTATTCTTAGCACATTTTACTTGCTGCTTTGTGAGTTTGCACTACTGTTGTCTGTGATCTGTCTACACGTTGACTCTTTGTAAGTGTCTTGCATACATCTACTGTGACTGTAACCCAACATTCTCTGGAGTTTGACGTCTACTACAAGGATGAAATTTATATGATGAGATAATGATGGTAACTTTGTTGAATTACATGTTATGGTGGATCTTCATATTTTTCTACTACTGGTGTTCATCTAGGAATCTTTTTGTTGCTTTCTACTTCAAATATTGGTCTTTTATCTGGATACATCATCTATAGTCTACTAATGTGTTTCAACACTATCTGACTTGTCCGTGCCTTAAGCATGTTGATTCTTTTCTAGTCCATGCCTTGTATGCACGTTATCTACTGCATCTTGTGTTCCAACACTCTCTGGACAATTTGATGATGATAGAGATTGTGATGAAGACCATGATGCTTTACTACTTACTTCTTCCCAGATAACAACATTATGATCAAGAAGCTCCTGCTACCTACCTGTGTACCTATTTTTGAATTATCTGCTTAAGGGGGAGTATTTTAGGTATTTACTATTGCTTTTTTTGTTATGTTGAAATTTATGCTGCTATTGCTTATTCATCATCTACCTCGACTACTGCTATGAAGTTACATTTTGGGACATCATTCTTTCTACTTGTGCTATGATTAGTCATTTTATTTATAGATTTTTGCATTTGCAATATTCTGTCATCCGTGCTCTATTTGTAAGTTGATGTTCAACTGTGAACCAACACTCTCAGAACTTTGTGTACCAGCACACACTGGATTCTGTGAACCATAACTCTCGGGACTTTGTGTACCAACACTCTCTGGACTATGTGAACTAGCACTCTATGGACTTTTATGTCTACTATTGTGTTGGATACTTTATGAAGAGGGAAGATGATGAAGACTTGTGTTGCTAACTATACATAGAGCTTTGTATACATTTCATATTGGACTTGTTTATTTGTTTCCTACTTTTCACACTTGTCTTCTATCCGCATACATTGTCAACTTCTTCTTCTTTGTTCCAGAACTCTCTGGTTTGTCCGTGCTTTATGCACCTTGACTCTCTACTTTTCCATGCTTTGTTTGCAAGTTGAATATCTACTACTGTGATCCAACACTCTCTGGTTCATCCATGATTTATTTGCTAATTGGTAGTTGCTACTTCTTGTGCCCTAAGACTCTCTAGGACTTGTGATCCAACACTCTTTGACTACTAAGACGATGACTATGATGAATATCTTGGCGTCTATCAACTATTCTTTCCTTTTCTCCAGATGCCATTATGATGATCAAGAAGCCTCTATGCCTGCCTAGATATCTGCAGCTTTGGAGTATCTATTTGAGGGGGAGTCTTTGAGTGCTTGAGTGATTTATTGTAACATTGAGAGGGAGAAATTCTTTTATGGGCTTGGTTACCTTTTTTATTATGCTGAGTCTATCTGTTTGTCTATTTGCAAGTTGACTTGGGATTCTCCCAAGCTTCAGCTTGAGGGGGAGTATTAAAGAGTCTGGTTAATTTAATTAATTAAGTATGGACCCAAGTGTGTCTTGGCCCATTAGGGTCTTGTCTTAAGTCTCCATGATATATGTGCTCTCTTTTCTTTTATCCCATATTGGTGAACTATATAACGTGGGACTCCTCTTATGCTATATAAGGAGGGTGTCTATGCTTATATTTGACATCTCAATAACATAAAGTCATTCTCTTCTACAAACATAAATTTCTTTGAATACTTATCTAAAGCTTAATAGCAGAATTCCCAAGGGATTGACTTCTTGAATTCTACTTTTAATTCCTTAAGTTTTTGCATATATTTTTAAGTGAAAGTTCATATAGAGACATGTATCCTTCAACAGTCATGGTAGACTGTGGGACTTGAGATATTATTGTTTAATAGGCAAGGAATTGTTGCAGAGAATCATTTCAAGAAGTTGGAGGAATATATCTCACTAAATATTTTGGATCCCCATGATGTGATAGTAGTGTATTATATTAGTGAGGTATATAGTATGAAGATGTGTTATACTGTGGGTATGGATCATATGATTGACGTTTAAGAGGACAAAAGACACTCACTAAGTTGTTTTGGTAACTTTTTTGTGGAGCTTGAAGTTGGGCATTGGCCCAAGATGGTGGAATACGAACTAGGGTAGGATGAGGGACATATATCTCTATTGTACTATTAGCACTTAATGATGCAATAATAGAGAAGCCTACATCTACTATACTGAAGTAATTTGGAACAATTTAAGAGTTAGTATGTATGGCATGGATGGTGGTTGGGGCCACATCCATGGCAAGGTTTTCTCTTCATGATTTACAAGATGATGGGTTATCATTACATAAACAACATGATCTAAGCTTGTTCTTGAAGGAAAATCAACTAACCCATTAAGATATATCCTCTCTTCAAATGCAAACAGATTCTCTACTTCATGATAATCCCCTTATCTTTGGGATTCACATTGATGGTGATGACCGCTGGTACAAAAACCTACTTGTACTCTTCTCATTTGCTTGTTATATAAAATATTTATTGGCCTTCTAGGATGACTTGACCCATACTATCAATCCTAATTGGAAATCATACTACACTTAGAATTGAGTTTGAGTTGCAACTTAACCCAAAATAAAAATTCACTTACACAAGAGCAATATTTTGATGACATGATCTTCCATACATCTCACTGTTCATGAAAATGCTAGTCTTTGAAGATCTTAAAAAGTAAGGACTCCAGTGAAAGAACATGTCATACTTGGCTTTACTTGTAATGCTGATACGTATCATAGTTACATATACATATGTACACTTAAAAGTGGATTTAGTCCTTTACCAAAAGTAAGCACGATCCCCATAATATACCAAATTGTCTCTAGTTTACCCCTGGACAGCATGGGTCTAGGTGTGGCAAAAAATTTAGAGATATGTCCACTGATTATATAATATAATGTAGGATGTGTGTTAGCATGCAATGTTTAATTGATATTAGGTTTGGGTGTGAAGAAACTAGGTAGAAACTTTTTATACTCAAACCTAACTTCCTATCCTGAAGTACCCTAAATCTAGGAATCTGATGTCAATGGAATTAATTAGTAGGTAAACCCTAAACAAAGTACAAGACACACCCTGTCATGAGAGCATGGTGAAGTTAGATGGCCTTAGCTTCATATTGTGACTTAAAATTATATTAGGATAAGCCTCACCACTCACTCCCTCATTACCAATCTACTACATACTCATACTTAACAAGATCCTTAAGGACATCCTCTTGACCCTGACTCTACCAACCACTCTCCATTTGTGATCAAATCGTCGAAGTCAAAACAACATCAACTACATAGTGAAAGCTGAATCAAAAAAATCAGGCACAAGATGCTCACAAAAACACATAAACAAAAAAGAAAATTGCAAATCAAAAGGGTGCCCATTCATGTTCAAAATCTAAACTACAAAGAACACCAGGAAAGGAAAAACCAATACACACAGAGAAAAACACTATACATTAAAGGTTAAAAATTGAAGAATGTATCTTCTTGAAGAAGACTAGAGTATGAAAATCACCAAAAACACACCAAAGAACATTGAATTGTCACCTCACATAAATAGGAATTAGCTCACCTTTTTCCCACCAGAGTTCCTTTCTAGAACACATCCTTCTACCGAGATCAACTAGAGCGTAATGCCTTGTTCTATGACTAAAGATTTTCTCTCTGTCACAATCATCACTTTTGAGATCTAGTCCTCACTGTAGACACTTCTTTGAAACGTCAAGAAATGAGGGAGATTTCTATTGTGCCCTCATTCTCCCAGTAAAACATCGATTTAAAAAATTACAAATAATTCCCTAGAGTTTTAGCAAAATTTCCATATACCTTTTGAAATTCATTAAAAGTTCATTGCATACTCAAAAAATGAAAATAAAATATTAGAAAACATAAAAATATAAAGAAATAAAATATTTCCCTATAAGACAAAAAATTCACTCTGGTAAGGAAGATAAAATAATTTGATGGCCCCTAATGCCTAATCACGTTTGGGATCCTGAATCATGGATCGTGGTCCATATGACTCAATTTAAAATCTTTCAACTCCAACTAGCTATAAGATTTGATCTTTTTAAAATAGACTCCAAGTCACCTAAAATGCAAAACCCTATTACAAGTAGTAATCACACCTCTAAGGAAGTTGGACTAAGACCTCAAACTAGACCACCAATTATATCTTGAATAAGTGTCACATCTTTTAAAACAATACATTTGGTAGGTACCTTCATAGGGTCTTGGATGAAGACCTTAAACTAGACAACACATGTGCCTCATACACCTTACACTAGGTGGAAACTTCATTTGGGTCCTAGATCATGACCTTAAATGTGCCATCTCCATGCATAAAGTCCTATAATGAGTAGGAAATCTTTAGAATTTAGCATTTCATCCCTACCCTTAGGAAAACCTTTCATCTTCATGCATCATTTCAACCCTACCCTAAATAGGCAAATCTCATGTTTCCTTTTTGCATAAATTAACTACCTTGAGTAGGCATATTGTTGTGGCACACCACCATGCTAAACTAGATTTCTCAAAAGAAAACACATAATTGATTGCTAATTTATCTCACATCCAGAAAAAGAGGGTAAATTGAAACCGATTCAAATATCACCATGTCTAGGGTAATTACATATAAGTCCAACTATCTATATATCAACACATACCATATACGGTATTTACATATATGTCCAGTGACCTCAGCCACAATATGTATATAAAAGATATGTAGTTCCACATATACATTCCATATACAAACATTGGCATACTGCCAAAACTCATGTCGGTATACATGTCATCTACAAAACAACCCCTGCTCAGACCTAAGAGTACAATGATGACTCTAGGACACTCTAAATACTAGCCGACCTTCTGCTTCTACTGTTCTTTGAGCTTCTCTTCCTCACTTCCACAAACTTGACCACATCACTGGCGATCACCTGAAAAGATGTGGTGACCCACACGGTGAGCCCCATGTCCCGTCGAGAGATATAACTCTCAACAATGATTATTGATTAGAACAGATTATTTGATAAACAAGTTAACATATTAAGTAGATCAAACATATAGAAATGATGATTAACATGGTATGTAAAGGTACATATAAAACTATCATTTCTAAACAGTTGATTTCTCTTACCACATATTATAACAACTAAACATTAAAAGAAATAAGCAAGGGTTATCAACCAATGTGAATCAATTTAACCCTAAATAGATATGATACATGGATGGATTACCTTTTTTATAAAGCCCAGGAGAGTTTTGAGGTGTACCACTCAAACTTCCAATTGACCACTGCTAAGTCGAAATTAGTTCCATACGAGATCTAGGAGAGATGGAATCCTAAGATCTCATCTTCCCTCTCTCAGTACGAGTCAGTCACAATGACACATAAGGTCAATCTACAAACAACCTAGTCTGCCCTTACTATATAGGTCACAACACTAATAACTAGGGTATACAAAACCCTGTCATTTGACGTACAACTACGACTATCCTCAATCACATGTCATATACATATATTCAAGATACGACAAAATTCATTCTCCTACTGAGGTATGACTGTAGTGATCCTCAAAACCTTGGGACTAGGATGTTAAGGACACACATTCTCTTACAACCTCATATACCCAATAGTATAGACTTTAGGCTTCCCTTCAAAAATTCCCATTTTGTCATCTAGCAGATCCTGACACTAGAATGGTTCTATGACATAGGGCACTACATGATTAGGGTTTCACTTGATTACTACATCGATCAAGTTACACACAAACCCTGAAAGAAGTCTACAAAAATATGGGTATATCAAAACTCCAGAAGATATAAAATGTATGAGGTATAATTCTTATCACATCATCACATGATACCATTCCTTGTCACATCATGAAGAGGATTCACCTCCCTCGGGCCTCAAGACATGCCCAAAGGTCAATAAGACCATTCTCATAAGTTCCTGTAAGAACATCATTATCTTTCCATACCTTTCTGGAAGATTCAACAATCACCATCTTACATTGTTACATGGTTTAACATAACATTGTATTTATAATGAGAGGAATGAGGTCCAATTGATAACAAAACAGGATTACCATAATCATCATGAGATTATTCCTCCCACATGACCATCATAAAAGGAAGTTTAATTATAGCTAACCATGATCATCACTTAATCACTTTAGGCTAGGTTCAACAAAGCAAGTTGATCTTAACATTACAAATCAGCAATCTAATAAAAATAACCATCAATTTGTATTCATTTGAGGGAAAAGTTAAGACTACAAGATCATGGACTTAAAACCATCAGTTCTAAATCATCAAACCCAAACCATCGGATTAGGTGCAGCAAGAACAACCCATCAAATCATAGATCATACATAAAACTATCAAATTTAAGACAAACAAGACCATTGAATCATATGCATTAACCACCACCATTGGATCACGAGAAACCATAGGATTATATTCCTAGAAAGGCCATCATTTTCTGACTTTAGAAGCACCGTCATTTGTGGACATCAGGTCCACCATTGATTTTGGGAATCAAGTCCACCATCGGCCAAGACCTAGTGAAACCATTGACCATCAATCCAGGGAGGCCATCTAACATGGAACCAAAAGGACCTTCATTTGTGAACTCAGAAGCACCATACAGTGGTATCAATAGGTGGAGGAAACAAGTCTAAAATGATTAAGTAAACCATCATTTGTTAGATGGAGGAAAACCATAATTTGAGACCACTGATTATGAGCATCAAGTCCATCAAAACTATAGGAACATAGCCATCGGTTCTAGGCATAACAAGGTCCATCAAAATAGCACTAAGTCTGTAAAAGAGTGAAATCACCCCTTTACTAAAAATTTGAAAAATCAAACATCCATCCCAACATACTCAGAAGGTATGTTGAAATGGGTGTAAAATTCTCAAATATGTATATATATTGTATACAAAAACCAATAAGTAATGCAGAAAAATATAATTTCATGACTATATTCAATTTTATAAAAGTGTACATCATCATTGTCCCATAAAGGGTTTACAACAACAAAAGGATCTAAATAGAGGGAAATCTAAACTACACCACCTTTATCTCCAAGAAATAACTTCAGGGGATAGGCCCATGCTTAAAGCCATGTACTCCTTATCGTATTCCTAGGATGGTCCTCCACACTCCTATTGCACAACTATGATCCCAGGCCTTGTTCAACATGTTGATCTAACCCTGGGTGGTTGGGAAAGCACACAACAAAAGGGAAAGAAAACAAGGTATGTGTCAGAGAAAATGCGCAAGGCAAACATTAAGAAAGCTATATGGAAATAAAGGCTAAAATTTCATCATAAGATGAAGATGATCAAAAGAATGAGGCAGAAGTAAATATATGCTCGCCATAACAAAAATAGTAAAAGGTTGCATGCATGATTATTATTGACTACCAAATCTATGTAGGGTTGAGGCGCCTACCTAACCTCAACCAATAGGTGAGGGAGAGTAACACATTCCAATCACCTATAAATTTTCTATATTGGGGAGAGTAACACATTCCCCAGGGAAAATTTACACATGCCCTATCTATGGGTGGTTGTACAAAAGTACCACTACTCTAGTTTAATAGTCTAATATAATTAATGTGCTAAGAAATATGGCAAGTAAATGCATCAAGTAATCAAAGACATGGCAGTGGGGTACAAGACCCCAGGAATAATTAATCAAACTGATTTTGAGGCAATTATAGATAAGGAATTGTCAAAAAGGAAAATTAGGGTTTAATGATAGCCTCATTAGGGAAACTAGGTTAAGTTACATATTTTCCCAACTTAGGTGTAAGGAAAGCACATACCTTTCTTAAGAGATCCAATTACTCCTTCTTCACTACTTTAATCGATTCCAAGGATTGATTTCCTATTTTCAATGTTTTAACATGAATTAGGGTTTACTCATGTATAAAGGTAAGGAAACCCTAACTTTTGGACTTTTTGAACAAAACCTCATTTTGACCCTAAAACCATCACCATTGTCTTAGTTAGGTTTTTCTAATTAAGAAAACATTTAATTTTATGTATTTTGAAGATATGGACCATTAGATGTATTTTTAGTGATTTTTAATCAATTAAATCATTTCCTAAAAAGACTTTTTTGACAAACTCAAAATCAGACATTGAAACTGTTTTTATTAGAAAGATGGGATTTTTCTGAGTCCAAAAATTATTTTACTTTTAATTTTGGAGAAATGGTTAATTAGTTATGATTTTATGAAAACCAACCAATCAGAAAATGCCACGTAGGAATGGTCATTTAAAAATAGAGAAAGAGAGGGGGTCCACATCATTGACTTGGCCCAATCAGAGTTGGCCAGGTCAGGAGTTAAAGGTGCAACCTTTACTCACCCCAAAGCGAAACAAAAACTTGGGCAAAAAGACATCTCTTCCCTTTAGAGGAAAATGAAGAAAAGAAGAAAGCAAGGAGGGAAGGATTGACAAATCACATAGGGGATTCATCCCCCTCATCACACCAACCCATGGATGACGAGCAACAACTTGTGATTTGGGCAAAATCGCATAAGTGAATCAAACTCGAAAACAAACATAAGAGAAGAACAAGTGAACTAATATGAACCTGATGAGCCAGGAAATTGAGTCCGGGACTCTAAGGATCTCGAGCACGATCCGCCACAACCTTAGGAACAAAATCTGATCACCGGTGAACAATCTTGAGAGCATGAGTCAAATTGGAGGCACGGTTGAGTTGCAAGGGAACTAAATGAACCTCGGGTAGGGGTATTTATAGGTTGGGTTTAGGGTTTAAGCAAAGAGGGTAGAGCCTGGTCTTGCAAGGAGACCACAATTTGGGTTTTCCCAAAATAATCCACAAAACCCCCCACAAAGTATGGATCAACCTGTGTAGAATCGGATAGGGAAACTGTAGGAGAAGAAATTTTGAGAAAATGTTGAGTAGAGAGGAAGAAATCGCGATTTAAAAATCGTACTAAAACTGATCTGTTTTCCTATTCCATCGCGAGCTAGACGACGGTGGAGGACCGTCGAATCATGGGTCGCGATCATCCGCTCGCATTTGGGCCATCCATTGGCGTGAGAAAAAGAAAATTAAAGGAAAATACCGCGTGACAAGAAAAATGAAATCCTAAACAAAATACGACTAAAGTGTGGTTATATTAATTTCTCTTTTTCTCTCTCCTCATTTGAAGGGGCAAACAAGTTCTAAATTTAATAAAAAAATGACACCATGACTGATTTTAAGGTGTAGAATTTGAATATGAAATTAGTTTTGCCTTTTGGCTTTTAATAGGTTGAATAATTCAAAACTTATTTTCTCTTTCCTCCTTCATTAATGGTGATAAGATTCCCAAAATTTGATGAAACTTCACCCACAAGTAACATTAAGTGCATTGGACACAGATTTTCCATCAATTTTACATTTTGGAGTTGTTTGTATATTTATTTAATATTTTAAAGGTTCTATAGACTTTCTCTCTCCTAAAATAACATGTATATTAAAGATTATCCAAATTACATGAAAATTCACCCAAAGGATATTTTTAATGTGTAGATCACGAATCTTAGGTTAGTTTCCACTTTTGGATTAATTAAATATTTTATTTCACATTTTGAGGAAAACTCTCATTTTCTTTTCAAAATAAAAGAGATATAATTATTATTGTCCCAAAATTATGAAACTTGGCCCACAAGCCAAACCAAACCCAAGGAAAATGAATCTCAACTTATCTTTAACCAATCAATGTTTCTTTTATGAATTTTATCTCATTATTCATTATTACCAATATTTCCCATATTAATTAATTCAATATCACATTAACATATTTAAAGCAACATTATTCATTCTTTTTTCTCTTCCTTGCTCCATAAGGCTAAGGAATGATCTAGAATGAATATATTTTATTAATTTGCCACATGAGTGGTAAATTTTCATATTATACCCTTATTAAAAATATTAACTAAGGTATTTGTGCATAAACCCACATGTTGGCATAAATGGTGATCAAAATCACCCCAAACCACTAATAATTCCAAAATTTGAACAGAAGGACCAAGAAGTATATAAATGAAAGGAAAATATTGAAAAGAGGTTTAAAAGATAAAATGTCTAGGATTTGGTATGTTACAAAGTCAAAAACCATCATTTGGTGTAAGGACAACCCATTGAGTTATGGAAACAAAGAGAAATAAGCTAAAACACTATAGAAAAACCATTGTTTGAGAAAACAAAACCATGATTTTAACATGCAAGAAAGGTCTAGAGATTTCACTTCCAAGGTACAAATGAGCACAAGGTATTAGGGGTACATATAGGGAGATTATCTACTAAAAACTACCTCATAACTCATACCCCAAGAAAATTTATCATCTTTCCACTTAGAACTATGTTTTAGGGCAAGCTCTTACACCTAGAACTCCAACGGTCTATGATGATTATTGATATATAACTTCTATATGACCTAGGATGCCTTCAACTGCTACTGTATCACTTTGATATTCTCTTTAGCCTCCTGCTCTAGCTCAAGATCCAAAAGCTGATACTCACCTATCTCATACCAATGAAGGGGTGACCGACAATGCTTCCGTACAATGCCTCATACAGTTCCATGTCTATACTTCTCTGATTGTTTTTATTGTAGGAAAACTCAATCAAACTCAAGTGCACATCCCAACTAACCAGAAATTGTAGAAAACATGCTCTCAAAAGATCCTCCAACGTTTGAATGGTCCTCTCTGACTGACCATCTGTCTGTGGGTGAAAAGTCGTGCTAAACATCAGGTGTGTTCCCAAAGCTGTCTACAGACGTTCCCAAATTTGACTCATAAACTGTGGACCTCTGTTAGATACTATCGTAACTGGGATACCATGAAGAGGAACTATCTCATTAACATATATATGTGCCAACTTCTCAGCTATATACATCATCTTGATTCGAAGATAGTGAGGTGACTTAGTCAACCTATGAAATATCACCAAAAATGGAATCATGACTTTTAACTGTCCTAGGAATACCAACCATAAAGTCCATGATGATATGATCCCATTTACATTGAGGTATTGGCAATAGTTGTTGTAACACCCTCCCTAAGAACACACATGCATGTAGCGGAAGTAACACTGAGTTATCCATAACTCGTATACTGAAGGGGGCATTACATAAAACTTGAATTCATAACAAAATATAATCAATCACACAAATTGAAAATATTAAACATTCTCGTAATTGTTCTTACAAAAGGAACATAATAGATATGACATGGAAAATTGACTTAACATGTTGAGACATAGTCTCTACTCTAAAGTTCGAAACATTGAAACCTATAGGTGAGTCTATAAACCTGAGGATCATCTTATATTTGGCACCCCAAAAGATCTTATCATGCTCTATCCTTGTTCTCCAAGCCTCTGAATGCTACTTTTGCTTCTACTCCTCACTTGTAGAAATCTCATCCCCATCCATGCATTAGAAAAGAAATGATTGTTAGCATAAGTGACATGAGTATTCTAGAATATACATTACTGAAGAAATAAAATACTACAAAATACTCTTGAACATTATAAGCATGAAACTAACATTAAACTTTTTATAAAATCTGAAACATAAATAACTCTTCTATCTTTAGCTTAGCTCGTCTTTTTATTTATCTTTCTCTAGAGACATGTACTCTGGTACCTAGGTCTCATGACCTTCAACAAAGGGCCCGATTCATGACTTCTCTTATTTTAATTTCTTTCATCATACGTATGCATGCGATTATGGACATGCTCTGATTTAAAGTATCTTTCATTACAACTTTTATCTAATTGTTTCCACCATTATACGATAAGTCCTCCTCTGAGACACCAAATTGTCCTCTTTGGTGCATCACACCCTCTATTGGCACAATGTGCCTTCTATTGACACCAAAGTGTTCTCCATGGTGCAACACACCCTCTGTTGGCACAACATGCCCTCTATTGACATCGAAGTGTCTTCTATGGTTCAACACACCCTCTATTGGCACAATGTTCCCTCTGTGACACCTGCAATGTCTGATGCAGTGAGGCCTATGAATTGTCCCGAGAATCTCTGTTGAGGACTTATCCTATAATGTATATAGTTAATGTTCTGATGTCATTTTCTAGCTCTATTCTTAATTTCTTATATATGAATCTTAATCACTTATCTATAAAACTCTAATATCTGAATCTTGTCTCTTATCACTAAAACTCGTATGTCTGAATCATAATCTCTTATCTCTAAATCTGTTCTTATTTCTGATCTCTAGATCTTAATCAATTATCTCTGACTCTATATCTCTATTTAATTCTAAACTGGATCTAACTTCAAATATGAAATTTGATATTCTTATTGTCTAGATAATACAAATCTAAAGTTTTGATTTGATCTATTGACTTAATTAAATTATGATGCCCGATATATATTATATCTAAGTCTAAAGGCTTAAGAAAATAATCTGAAATGAATATACAAATATTGAGTATATGAAAGTAATTTAACTTTACAAATGTCTAAAATATGAATTTCTGACAAGATAAATTAATCTCCACAACTCTAATTTATTCATATGAGCTTAAGTCTTAAATATGAAGCATGCATCTTAATACATTAAAAACTTATATTTTGGTATTTTACTTAACTTTTAGATCTTAATCATTCTCAGAAATCTAAATAACCTCTTATTAACAAATGTCTTGAAGAAATATTAATAACATATTTTTGTTGAAATCTTAAGTACATGGTTATATCACATAACCATAGAGGTATGCCAACAATACTTGCATTTCTTATCTTGTAGTCTTGAGCATTAATATGAAACATTACCATGAGCTATGATAGAATATATTATTTTTTTCTTCTTAAGAACTTAATTCATGAACTTTAATATTGTATGATATGATCATGAGGTACCGCTTCTTGGGATATTGAGCATGAAATTACATAATCATAAAGGTATAGAAAATCTTGCTTACATATCTTAACTTTAAAATCTTAGAATAGTTGATCGTGAAAGTATTATTTAAGAAACATGTAAATGTATTGAGCTTTAAATATGAATACCCATGGGAATGGACCACTTACCTATGGTAAACCAAGTCTTATATGAAAATACTACTTCAAGTCCTTCTCATAACTTGCTCCTGAAAATCAAAGGATCTATCAGTTTTCATGTCTTTTCTTAAAGCCCAATCTTTTAGGGTCATTAGGATTCTCGATTAGGTTTCCTTAGTGCATGCGTTTAACTCTTGAGTGTACTCTATAATATTACTCATGATCTAAAGTTCTAGTGATTATTAGGGTGTATAATCTTACCCTATGTAGTAGATCACTTAAAGTTAGGGCTTGGGGTTCAATCACATTCAATTATTATTAACTTACTTCATTGACCCTATCCTTCTAACTTTAGTTTAAGATTTACTTATACTAACCCTTGTAATGAGCCATAGAGGTATTAGGAGTCACATTTGAGATCTCAAACAAAATAGAAAGGTTATGATTCAGTGATCATTGATTCATACATTATGTATATGTTCTTTATTACATGAACTCTCCATAGTTAGGATTATACATCATTATAGTATCTTAACATCATTATTCATAACCATTTATCTTCCATATAGTTGGTTTAGCTATAAGTTCAGATCTTTATGTTCTAAAACCTGATATATGACTAGTTAATATTAGTTCATTAATCATAGTCACATGATGTAGGTAGTACACATTTACTTGAGTATCTAATTATACTACAATCATTAGGGTGAGATTAGGATTTCATCAGGATCACTATATTTTTCTCTTGGACTGGTTAAAGTTTGGGATACAACTGATGAATGGATTTTATTCTTAGACTTTTCTAAATTTTTGAGCATTCTTATCTGATCACATCAGAGAAAAGGAAAATAACTAATTAGTAAAACCAAGGAAGAGAGAAGGGAAGACGATATATGTGTTCTAAAACAAAACTGGACAAAAACACTGAGATGCCTCTGTGTGAAAAACAAAGCCATGTCGCAGCACGCGAGACGAGTAATCAGCCTGGCCAAAGTTGATCTCCAATTTTCTACTTCAAGCAGCAACTCTAGCTCATCAAAATCTCAATGTTCATTCTTGAATCAGGAAGGAATTCAAACATCAAGGATTAGTCGACTTGATTTCTTTGTACAAATCTGGACTTAGAGTTCCCTCGTGCGACATTAGACCATGGTCAAAGTGGCGACTTTAGAGCGTCAGAAATCATAGAAACAAGGGATCAAGGCCAAACTGAAGTGAGGAAGAAGAAGCAAACTCGTAGCCTCCAAGGAGTTAAAAAACCTTCAAGAGACCGAGATGGGATCAAACCACAATCTACGTGATCAAGACAAAGGAAAAACCATGGCCATTGATGTCAGATTGATGTGAGTAGGTGAAGATGGGATCTTGGTCATTACCTCATGGGACAATGGCTCAGTGAACTTGGAGTCTTCGACACATCAACTAGAGCACCCTTATCACCTTGTCACAAGCTGCAAATAATGAAATATTCTCATTAGTGAGCTCCACATAGAGAACCTCACAGTGAGTTTCTAAGCAGACCAAACAAGGGTGACACATGCCAAGATGAGACTGCAGTCAGGTTTGCGATGGCTTGGAGATTGTGTAGCCTTCGGTAATTGGATGGAGGTGGTGTAGAGGTAGAGAATAATAGTGAGCACCAATGGGGGACAATGGAGTAGGTTTGGGAGTCTCAGAGTTGGAGGATTGAAATGAGGGGTGAGAAGCGATGAGATAATCCTAGAGAAGCTTTCCCAATCCCAAAATTACAATGGACGATGCTCATGGATGGTCTGCAACAAGGGGAGTTGAGGATGGTTGGTGGTGAAAGGGGTGTTTCTTGTAGAGGGAGAACTAGGGTTTAGGTGATGGCTTAAAAGATGTGTAATTCTCTCCTGAACTCAACAATGAAATCCGTTTCGAAACTGATCTAGTAACTCGTGAGATAATCGTGATTGATTGCCAACAAGAGTTGTGTTTGGAGCAATCATAGGTTGAAGAAGTTGGAGAATAGTTGTGATTAAATTGTTATCTAAATCCAATGGTTCATTCAAGACCAGGTTTAAGAAAATTCAATGAAAATATGAGAAAATAAGGGGAAAGGGGCATTATATCATTTAATTCGTCATTATCTTGTATAAATCATTTTCCTAGTTAAATAAACTCCTATAAATGCCAAACTTGACCAATTAATCACATTAAAGTCTAGAACATTAATGCACAATATGTTTTCCAATTAGATGACTGGAAAAATTAGTATGATTAAAATAATATAATGCTTAAATACTACATCACTCATTATCTAACAGGATTTAGGTCTTGCAATTTTATATGTCATCTTTTTTGCACGTCATATCTAAATGAAAATTTTCCAATGCATGATAATAACCAAAATTATTTGAAATTCACCCTTTTATAAGATGTGATCATAATTACTATGCACATAAGGAATTATAATAAAGTGATCCAAAAATGAGGATGTTGCATTTGTGATGTCCCTATAGGTTTATGATGCTCTGCCTTGACCTATTGACAAACTGGACACTTAGCAATGAACTCTGCCACATCATGCTTCAAGTATGGCCACTAGTACAAATCCTTCAGATTATGGTACATTTTTGGTACTTCCGAGATGCATCACATACATCGAGGAATGATCCTCCTCAAGTATGATTTTCCTTAGGCCATCAACATCTGGAACCACTATCCAGTTATGAAAACAAATTGTCCCATCATTTAACTCATCGAAGCCATCATGCTTCCCATTACTAAACTCCAATATGATATTCTATATCACGACATCATTTTTCTAAGCATCTCTGACCTGCTGCATCAAGGCAGGCTTCACCTACAACTATGCTAACAATCTTGCCAATAAAGATACTTTCAACTGAATATTCATTTGACGAAGAGATATCAGCATATCCCACTTATAACACACCATATAGTGTAACTGTGGCTTGTCATCTAATGATGACAAAGATGAATTCCTACTAAATGCATCATCCACCACATTTTCCTTCCCAATATGGTAGTATATCATGTAGTCATAGTCCTTGATCAACTCCATCCATCTCCTCTATCTCATGTTCAACTCCTGCTTTGATTAGACATACTAAAGATTCTTGTGGTCGGTGAAGATCTGACACTTCTCCCTGTATAGATAGTGTCTCCAAATCTTCAGGGCATGAACCACAATTGCTAGCTCCAGATCATGTGTCGGGTATTTCTCTTTGTGTTTCTTAAGTTGTTGCCTATCAAAAGAGATCACATTCTTGTCCTGCATCAACATGTATCCCAAGATGTTCTTCAAAGCATCACAAAATACAATGTACCCTTTCCTTACTCTAGTAGAACTAACACTAGAGCATTGGTCAACTTCTCCTTCAACAACTAGAAAGAACGTTGACACTTGTCATCCCAAATAAAAGGAACACCTTTCCTAGTCAACTTGGTTAGGGGTAATACTACAACACTGAAATTCTTAATGAATCTCATGTAGTAGCCAGCCAAACCTAGGAAACTTCAGACCTCAGTCAGTGTCTTGGGATTCTCCCACTCCAACACAGACTCCACCTTCTTTGGGTCTATAAAAACACCCTCGGAAGATATGACATGGGCAAGAAAAGATGCCTCGGCTAACCAAAACTCACACTTGCTAAACTTGGCATACAAACAATGCTTCCTCAACAATGTCAACCCCTGGCATAGATGTTTCTCATGATGCTGGCTATCCCTGGAGTATATCAAGATATCATTGATGAACAAGACTATAAACTTATCCATACACTATCTGAACACCCTATTCATCAAATCCATGGAAGTTGTTGTGCATTGGTTAGACCAAACAACATACAACAAACTCATAGTGACCATATGTAGTCCTAAATGTAGTCTTAGGTATGTGATCTTCCTTGATCCTCAACTGGTGGTATCCTGACCTCAAATCTATCTTAGAGAACACTGTTCCACCTCTCAAATGATCAAATAGATCATCAATCCTCAACAGTGGATACTTGTTCTTCACTGTAACCTTGTTCAACTGTCAATAATCTATGCAAAGCCTCATAGAACCATCCTTCTTATTCAAAAATATCATTGGAGCACCCCAAGTAGAAGTGTTCAATATGATGAACCCCTTATACAACAACCTTGCAACTATTTCTTAAACTTATACATTTCTACTGCTGCCATCCTGTAAGGTGACTGTGTTATGGGTTGTGTTCCAGGAACAAGATTGATCTCAAAATCAATCTCTATGAGGGGGAACATTAGAAAACTCTTCAAGAAAGACATCCTCATACTCTCACACCACTGGTACCTCCTAGATACTAGGACTCCTTTTCTTGGTATCCACAACATGTGCCAAGAAAGCCTCACACCCTTATCTCATCAACTTCTTTACTATCACTGTTGACACTACACACGTAGGAAGAATCTTCCTATCACCTTGGAAAGTCCAAAAGACATCTCCATCATAGAACGTCACCACCTTGGAACTACAGTCTAAAACAACGTTGTACTTTTACAAAGTATCTATCCCTAGGATAACATCAAATCCATGCATGCCATGTGGCATTAAGTCCACCTGACTGTTGTGTCTTGATGAAGAAAGAACGCATGATCGAGACACCTCCCACAACTCAGTGGAACCAACTAAAAGAGTTTCTAAAAGAAGGCTAGCATATCAACTACAAACAAGAAGATTGCAACTACTTATCACCTCTCTAGTGATGAAAGAGTACGTTGCACCCGGGTCAACCGAAATAGATATGAAAGAAGAAGTAAATAATTCAGAATGAAAAAGTTCCATCGGTCCTATCATTACCTGTGGATTGACCACTCCCTCCATCAGACTCATCACATAGAATCTAGGTGTCTCTTATTGTCATCCTCATCCTTTCCAACTGGTCCAGATGACCTAGATTACAATGCCTGATTGTGTCATCTACCACCACCACTACTGTACTTTTGCTACCACAAACCTTGCTGGCTCTACCTCGGCTACTGTGTCACCTTCTCATCCTTCATAGGGCACACCCACCTCAAATTCCCTACTTGTCCACACTTTTGACAAGTTCTGGTGTCATATTGTGGCCTAGATGGCCATGTCACTGATATTGACGTTGTACTATATGCTCATGCTAGCAGAAAGCTCGGTTAACTACATGTTGACATCTACTGGGTCTACTATACCCACGTAATCAATAGCTCCCACCCATCTCATCCTGTCAAACGTCTTCCCCGAACCCTAAGATTCAACATTAGGGATGGCTTCCCTAGTTTGAGGTACATGCTCTCTATCATCTAAATGCATAATTGTCACCATGAGTTGTACAAACATGGTCTGGAAAGCTAGTTTTCCATTGTTGCATGGTCAAAGTGAGGTACTGCAGGTTGTTCTGGAACCATCACATGCACTTTAACATCATGTGTTGGCTTCCTACAACCACCTCTTCGAACGAATGTAGCTACTCTACATTCTCTTCACACACTCCAAAAATATCTATGTAAGCATAAGATATGATCAGATATGTTGGATTATGTATGAAAAAACACAAAAATTATGTCATATATCCCTATAGACTCAGTGAACCTAAATATCTGATTCCAACCAAACTGTGGCACACCACCATGCTAAATGAGATTTCACAAAACAAAACATGTAATCGATCACTAGTTAATCTCATATGTAGAAAAGAGAGTAAATTAAAACCGATGAAAATATAACCAACATGTTTAGGTATAGTTACATATAAGTCCAACTACCTATATATGAGCACATACCATATGCGATATTTACATATATGTCTAGTGACCTCAACCACCACATGTATACAAAATATATGTAGTTCCACATATACATGCCATTTATAAAAATTGACATACTACCAAAAGTCATGTCGATATACATGTCATCTACAAAACATCCCCTACCCGGACCTGAGAGTACATGGATGATTCTAAGACACTCTAACTACTAGCCAACCTTCTACTCCTACTATTCTCTGAGGTGCTCTTCCTCACTTCCACAAACATGACCATGTTGCTGATAATCACCTAAGAAGATACGATGACCCACAAGGTGAGACCCATGTACCAACGAGAGATATAACTCTCAACAAAGATTATTGATTGCAATAGGTCATTTGATAAATAAGTTAACATATTAAATAGATTAAATAGATAGTATAACAACAAGGATGATTAAAATGGTATGTAAAGGAATAGATAATACTATCATTTCTAAACAATTGATTTCTCTTACTGCATAATATAATAACTAATCATTAAAATAAACAAGCAAGGGTTATCAACCAATGTGAATCAAGTTTAACTCTAAAAAGATATGCTACATGGCTGGATTACATTTTTTATTAAGCCTTGGAGAGTTTGAGGTATACCACTCAAACTTCCAACTAAGCATTACTAAGTGAAAATCAGTTCCATACAAGATCTAGGAGAGCCATAATCCTAATATATCATCCGCCCTCAATCATTACGAGTCAGCCATACTAACACATAAGGTCAAGCTACAATCCAATCTTCCCTTGGTATATGGGTCACCACACTAGTAACCGGGGTATAAAAAACTCTATTATCTGAGGTACAACTGCATCTTTCCTCAATCACATGTCAGATACAAATATCCAAGATATGACTACAATCATTCTCTTACTGAGGTATGACCTTAGTCATCCTCAAAACCTTGGGATTAGGATGTTAATGACACACAAACTTTGTACCCACATATACTCAACAATATACGACTCTAGGCTTCCCTTCAGGAATACATATTTCCCCATTCAGCATATCCTAACACTGGAATGGTTCTATGGCACAAGGCACTACATGATTAGGGTTTCACTTGATTAGTTAATGCTAACTTCATATATTTTAACTACATTAATCGAATTGCATACAAATGCTAAAAAAAGTCTACAAAAATATAGGTATATCACTATTTTAGATTATATAAAATGTATGAGGTATAATTCTTATCACATCATCACATGATATCACATCATGAAGAGGATTACACCTCCCTCAGGGCTCAAGACATGCCCAAAGGTCGATAAGACCATTCTCATAAGTTCCTGGAAGAACATCATTACCTTTCCATACCTTTATAGAAGGCTCAACAATCACCATCTTATAGTGTTACATGGTTTAGCATAACATTGTATTTATCATGAGAGCCATGAGGTTCATCTGATAACAAAGAAGGATTACCATAATCATCATGAAAATATTCCTCCCACATGACTATCATAAAAGGAAGTTTAATTGTAGCTAACCATTATCATCACTTAATCACTTTAGGCTAGATTCAACAAAGCAAGTTGAGCTTAATATTGCAGATCAACAATCTAAAATAATAACCATTGATTTGTATGCATTCAAGGGAAAAGGTAAGACTACAAGATCATGGACTTAAAACCATCAGATCTAAATCATGAAACCCAAACCATCATATTAGGTGGAACAAGAACAAACCATCGAACCATAGATCATACATAAACACTACAAATTCATGGAAAAAGACCATTGAATCATATGCATTAACCACCATCATTGAATCATGAGAAACCATAGGATCATGCCCCTATAAAGGCCATCGTTTGCTGACTTCAGAAGCACCATCGGTTGTGGACATCATGTCCACCATTGGTTGTGGGCATCAGGGTCACCATCGACCAAGATCAGTGAAACCACCAACCATGGATCCAAGAAAGCCATTTACCATGAAACTAGAAGGATCATCATTTGTGAACTTAGAAGCTCCATTGAGTATTATCACTAGGTGGAGAAAACAAGTCCAAAACATCAAGTAAACCATAATTTGTTAGATGGAGGAAAACCTTTATTGAGATCACTGATTATGAGCATCAAGTCCATCAAAACTAGAGGTACATAGCCATTGGTTCTAGGCATAAGAAGGTTCATCAAAACAACACTATGTCAAAAACCATGGCTTGGTGTAAGGAGTCAACCCATCGAGTTATAGAAACAATGAGAAATCAGCTCAAAGAACTAGAGAAAAACCATCATTTGAGGATATAAAACCATGATTTTCACATGCATGCAAGGTCTAGATATTTCACTTCCAAGGTAGAAACTAGCGTAAGGTATTAGGGGTACATTTAGGGATATTATCTACTAAAAAACTACCTCATAACTCATACCCTAGGAAAAGGTATCATCTTTTCAATTAGAAGTACGTTTTAGGGCAAGATCTTGTACATGCAAGTTAAGAATAGGTAATAAATGTGTATAAAGTTATATTACTTGCCTCAAGGATGATGAAGAAGGTGCTAATAGTAAGGTAGCTCAAAGAAAAAGAGAAGATACCCTAGCTTGAGCACTCCTCTTGTCCAATCTAGCTACTTCTCCAAGAATAAGAAACCCTAGGTCAAGGAAGCAAGAATTAAGGTGTTCTTCAAATTCACTTGTATAGAAATGACATATAAGTCACTTGTGATGGCGTCGCTTACCAAAAAAAATGGACACCAAAGCACAATGATGTCGGTTAATTAATACAATCATCACCATATGTGAAGTCCTGTCGATTTAGAAAAGACACGAGTACCACTTTTACTTTAATGTCACTTTCTTTTCATAGAAACAAACGTCTAAAATTACCCGCAAAATACAATTTTTAGGGAAAAAAATTGCCTCCAAAATTATTAGTCTGGCATCGGTTTTTGCTATAACCGATGACACATTTCGCGCCATGTCCCTGCAGAAAAATATATCCCCTCATTAGTCATCAACTATAACAACTAACACAGGACTTATCCCCCTTGGCAAGACAAAAGTTTTATTTGAGGGGATGGCCTATAGCATTGGTTTTGTAGACAAAACCAAAAACTAGGTGTTTACGTGCCTTGTCCCCATGAAAATATCCCTCCTATTTGATCCTTCATCATTGGTTTTTATTGGATAACTGACGACTATGGTCCTAACACTAGATCAAATATTTTTGTTTAGATATGTATATAGACGTCAGTTCTTTTGATGGTAATCGAATACTATTTCAGAATTGTATCGTTAGTGTCATTTTAAATCGATGATTATGGCCCTAAACTGGGGTCTATTTTTTATTTTGTTTAGGAGTTAGTCATCAGTTCACCACAACTAACCGACGACTATAACTCCAACACGAGGGTAATTTTTTTTAGATTTGTACATAGTCATCAGTTTTTGCAGACGTAACCAATGAGTATTGCCCTTTGCTAGTGTCTATTTTTTGGTTTAGGAGTTAGTCATTGGTTTTTCTCTTGCATCCGACAACTAAAACCCTAACTCGAGGGAAATATTTTTTTGTTTACATTTGTACTTAGTTGTCAGTTTTTGCATATGTAAGTGATGACTATTGCCTTTCAACAATGTCTATTTTTTAGTTTAGGAGTTAGTCGTTAGTTTTTTCTATTGACCTAGACTGCGACACTTAACTGTGTCATCTACCACCACCACTGTTGTACTGTTGCTACCACAAACCTTGTTGGCTCTGCCTCAACTTCTATGTCACCTCCTCATCCTTCATAGGGCATGCCCACCTCAAATGCCCTACTTGTCCACATTTGTGACAAGTTCTGGTGTTGTATTGTGACCTAGACGGCCCTATCACTGATACTGACATTATACTGTGTGCTCCTTCTAGCAGAAACTCTGACCTCTACCCTTACTTGGGGACCATTGTGATGACACTCCTGACCTTGACTTAGAGAAAGTTGACCTCTATTGTGACCATGGTGAAGAAAACCTAGGCTTCTTAAAGCCTCCAGATCACTATCCTTGAAATTGAGTTGGCCTCTTCTTAGTGTTGGCTTCATGCTTCTCATTAGAAGACCTCTAAATCTTTCTTACCAACTCCAAAAAGGTAGAGAACCTCTCTCTTTCTCCAAAGCCAATGTTGTAGTAGAAAATTACAAACTCAGACCCTTAGTGAACCTTTGAATCCTCTCCTTCTCTATCGCTTCAGGAAAAAATCTCAAAAACTCCATGAATCTTACCTCATGCTCGTTGATGGACATCAAAACATTGCACAACTTCTCAAATTGAGTTGTCTTTTCATCCAAATATGTCTCTAGGAAATAGCGGCTCATGAAATTGTTCCAAAACACTTCCCAACTCACAATAACTCTAGGTCTCTTCTCCTCTTCTATGGCCCACTAATGGCGAACACTACCCTTCAACATGTAAATAACATGCTTCACCTTGTCCTCTTATGGGATGTTCAAGATCTTGAACAACTTCTCAAGCTTGGTTAAGCACATGTCGACATCTTCTAGGTCAACTATACCCATGTAATTGATAGCTCCCACACATATCATCTTGTCAAACGTCTTCCCAGAACCCTAAGATTCAACATCAGGGATGGCTGCCCTTGTATGAGGTGCATGCTCCCTATCCGTTAAGTGCATAGTTGTCACCATGAGTTGTCTAAACATGGACTGGAAAGTTGGTTTACCATGGTTGCAAGGTCAAAGTGAGGCACTGTAGGATGTTCTGGAACCGTCACGTGTGCTTTACCATCATGTGTTATCTTCCTACCACCACCTCTTAGCACGCCATAGCTACTCTCTACATGCTCTTCATGCTCTCCAAACATATATGTGTAAGCATAAGCTATGCTAAGATATGTTGGATTACATAAGAAGAAATACAAAATCTAAGTCGTATGTCCCTATAAACTTAGCGAACCTAAAGCTCTGATACCAACCAAACTGTGACACACCACCATGCTAAATGAGATTTCTAAAAAAACACGTAATCGATCACTAGTTAATCTCACATGAAGAAAAGAGGGTAAATTAAAACCAATTAAAATTTCACCAACATGTTTAGGGATAATTACATATATGGCCAACTACCTATATATGAGCACATACCATATCTGATATTTACATATATGTCCAGTGACCTCAACCACAGCCTATGCATAAAATATATGATGTTTCACATATACATGCCTTATACAAACATCAACATACTACTAAAACTCATGTCGATATACACGTCAACTACAAAACATCCCCTACCTGAACCTAAGAGTACAAGGATGACTCTAGGAAACTCTAACTACTAGCCAACCTTCTACTCCTACTGTTCTTCGAGTTGCTCTTCCTCACTTCCATGAACCTGACTACATTGTTGATGATCACATAAGAGGATACAGTGACTGACAAGGTGAGACCCATTTCCCAGCGATAGATATAACTCTCCACTTCAATTATTGATTACAAGAAGCTATTTGATAAATAAGTTAACATATTAAGTAGATTAAATAGATAGTATAACAACAAGGATGATTAACATGGTATGTAAAGGAATAGATAAAACTATCATTTCTAAACCGTTGATTTCTCTTATCGCATAATATAACAAGTAATCATTAAAATAAACAAGCAATGGTTATGAAGCAATGTGAATCGAGATTAACCCTAAACATATATGCTACATGGCTGGATTACCTCTTCTATTAGGCATTGGGGAGTTTGAGGTATACCACTCAAACTTCCAACTGAGCACTCCTAATTCAAAATCTATTATGTACAAGATTTAGGAGAGCCGAAATCCTAATATCTCATCTGCCCTTGATCATTACGAGTCATACACAATGATACATAATGTCAAGCTACAAATGGCCTAGTCTTCCCTTAGTATATGGGTCACCACACTAGTAACTAGGGTACACAAAACTCTATCATCTGATGTACCATTGTAGCTTTCCTCAATCACATGTCATATACATATATCTGAGAGACAATAGCAGTCTTTCTCTTGATGAGGTATGATCATAGTCATCGTCAAAATCTTGGGATCCAGATATTAATGACACACAATCTCTTGTGCCCACATATACTCAACAATATATGACTCTGGACTTTCCTTCAGGAATACATGTTTCTCCATCCAACATATCCTGACACTGGAATGGTTCTATAGCACATGGAGCTACATGAATAGGGTTTCACTTGATTAGTTGATGCCAATTGGGTATATTTTAACTACTTCAATCAAATTACATACAAACCCTAAAAGAAATCTACAAAAATATGGGTATAACACAATTTTAGAAGATATAATATGTATGAGGTATAATTCTCATCACATCATCATAGGATATCACATCATGAATAGAATTACACCTCCCTTGGGGCTCAAGACACACCCAAAGGTCAATAAGATCATTATCATAAGTTCCAGAAAGAACATCATTATCTTTCCATACCTTTATAGAAAGCTCAACAATCACCATTTTACAGTGTTACATGGTTTAGCATAACATTGTATTTATCATGAGAGCCATGCAGTTCTACTGATAACAAAGAAGGATTACCATAATCATCATGAGATTATTCCTCCCAAATGACCATCATAAAAGTAAGTTTAATTGTAGCTAACCATTATCATCACTTAATCACTTTAGGCTAGATTCAGCAAAGCAAGTGAGCTTAATAGTGTAGATCAACAATCTAAAAACAATAACCATCAGTTGGTATTCATTTGAGGGAAAAGGTAAGACTACAATATCATTGACTTAAAATCATTGGTTCTAAATAATCAAACCCAAACCATTGGATTAGGTGCAGCAAGAACAAACCATCGAATCATAGATCATACATCAAAACTATCAGATTCAAGGAAAACAAGACCACTGAATAATATGCATTAACCACCACCATTGAATCATGAGAAACCATCGGATTATACACCTATAAAGGCCATCATTTGCTGACTTCAGAAGCACCATCAGTTGTGGACATCATTTCCACCATTGGATGTGGGCATCAGGTCCACCATCAGCCAAGACTCGGTGAAACCACCAACCATGGATCCAGGAAGGCCATCGACCATGGAACCAGAAGGACCATAGTTTTTGAACTCATAAGCACCATAGAGTGTTATCACTAGGTGGAGAAAACAAGTCCAAAACATCAAGTAAACCATCATTAATAGATGGAACAAAACCATTGATTAAAACCACTTATTATGAGCATCAAGTCCATCAAAACTAGAGGAATATAACAATTAGTTCTAGGCATAAGAAGGTCTATCAAAACAACACTATGTCAAAAACCATGGTTTGGTGTAAGGAGTCAACCAATCGAGTTATGGAAACAAAGAGAAATATGATCAAAGCATTAGAGAAAAACCATCATTTGAGGAAACAAAACCATTATTTTCACATTCATGCAAGGTCTAGAGCTTTCACTTCTAAGGTAGAAACTAGTGCAAGGTATTAGGGATACATCTAGTGTAACATACCGGACCTTGGACCATACCCTAGAAGTTTAACCTTTTGGTTTTGACCAAACAAGGTTAAGGTTAGAGTGATCCTAATAATCTAATGCGTGAATAATGTAATATAATATGTCAAATAATTCATTTGGTGATAATAAGATGATAAATAACTTAATTGGATGCATAATGATGTTAATGGGCCTCTAATGGGCCATATGACAAAACCCATGTAAGAAATTGTTAAAAGTGTAAATAAACTCCAAATTCGTAATCTACACATTAAAATAAGCTTACATGTCAATTTTCATTTAATTTGGACCACCTTGAAATAATATGGTAAGTTAAGAGATAGAAATTGCCTAAAAAGTGTAATTAATAAATAAATATAATTCATGACTCCAAAAGAGGAAAATAATGTTAGATTCGTAATTTACATAATAAAATATACCTTTTGGTGAATTTTCACTCAATTTGGAGAAAGTTTGATTAAAAGGTAAAATTACGAGAGAGAAAGTATGTAGAACCTTCAAAATATTAAATAATTATAAAAATAACTTCAACATCTAAAATTTATGGCAAATTCGTATTAAACATGTTAAACATGACTTGTGGGTCAAGTTTTATAATTTTTGGATAATCCTAATGTCATTAATGTAGGAAGAAAGAGAAAATAGTAATTAATTTATTTGACATACTTAAAGTTGTCAAAAGGCAAATATGATTTTATATTCGGATTCAACATATCAATATTAGCCTCTCTACAAAATTTTAGCCAATTTGGAATTCGTTTAAGCCCACAAATGAAGAGAGAGAAATTCATTAAATATTATATGTACCACTTTAATTGATTTCGAATTGGATAAGGTCTTTCCTTTGTGATCTAGCACACGGATCTCAGCCGTTGGATGATTGATCGACAGTTCACAGCTCATAACCTACCTCATGCTCATTTTGGAAACAACAGTGGAAAGTGGTGATTTGTTTTTGGATTTTCTCCCTCCACACATGATGAACCTTCAAGATTTTTGGCTCTTTGAGTCCGTGAGAGGATTCCACACGCATGGATATCCTATGTATAAGTTTTTGGTGAATATTCAGAAAACGCCCAAAACCTTGCTTCCCAAGTTTTGCGACCGCCTACCTCCTCGCCATATCTCCCTTCCTCGCATATAAATACCTAAACCTCAAGCTTCCCTAGCACCTTTGTGACCGATCTCTACACTCAATTGGTTGTTTGCTCGTGGCTTGTGTGGCCAATGTGTGTGGGTTTATTCTGACCTTGCGGCTGACACTCCTTTGTCTTCTCTTCATCTCCAGTTTAATTGAAGGTACCATAAGTTCCGGTTTGCTCTCCTCTTCGTTTTGAGTATCTATGCGTCGGATTTGATGGAGTAAATCGATTTTTCCCAAATCAGCCGAATAGCAGCTTCACACTACGCGGCCATGTTGTCAGCAAAGGTGGAAGAAACCCCTCATTGATTTTATGGTTTTACCTTTCTCGTTTTCCTCTCTCTCCTCTCTGCTCTTCGCGCGAGGTATGTTGGTCTTTTTCTTTTCGTTTGACTTCTTTGACTGTAGCCAACTGGGCCATTTGCTGGGCACCAGCGCGCGCGAGACTGCCCTCTCATTGGGCCAGGTCATCCCGGCGTCGGCCCACCTCTGCTCTCTCTCTGTTTCAATTTTTGGAATTTTCTTATTGGTCGATCTTTGAAAATCCATAACAAATTAATCCCTAATCAGAAAAATATGAATAAATAGTCAATAAAACGAGAAAAATGTAAGCTTTCTTTTGGTATTGGTTTTGTCGCCCGAATCTAATGTTCTAAATAGGTGTTTTCAATGGATCTATTTAATAATGAATTAACTTGTAAAAATCATAACTAATTATATATAAGTCATAAAAATATAATAAAATAGGTTTTGGACTCCTAATGACATATACTAAAATATGGCATGGCTTTGAAAACCTAATTCACATAATAATAAAAAGGTGGTTTTTAGGGTTTCTAAAATTAATATAAATATAACCCTAATCCCATATATATGCCAATAGGTGCTTTGGAAGCCTAGGCTTGGACCTAGAAGTGACTTTGGATCATTTGAATCTGATGTTGAGGTATGTTTGCATCCCAGATTATTCTTGTTGAGCAATTATCCTATTTTTGTCTTACTTTTGGTCCTATGGACATTAGCGTACACATTGTCTTATTCTTTTGAAATCATGCTTCATGTGAAGTATCTTAATTGTTATTGATCTTGTGATCATGGATATTCTCTTGGAATCTTATCTTGCTGCCTTGGTGCAATTTGGACTTTTGATCATATATGCCCACTGTGATGTGGAATTTTACTTGGTGATATATGCCCACTTTGAAGTGGATTTGTTTTTATGTTTGAGTTATCCATTGTGTGATGGAAACAATTGTATAAATCTGACTATACTTCTCTACTTGCCTCTACATTTAACAATCTATGTGATTCAGTAGCACTAGAGTAGTGTAATTACATTGGTTTTGTCTCATTATGCAACATGCCAACATTGTGATATCTTTGGGATGGAGGATGTGTGATTCCCCATACCCGGGCATGATGTGTGATTCCTGGCCCATGTTATATATATTTGGGTGGTGGATGTGTGATTCCCCATGCTAGGGCAGGATGTGTGATTCCTGGCCCATGTACCGTTAGGGCAAGATGTGTGATTCTTGGCCCATGTCCCACTAGGTTCAAGATGTGTGATTCTTGACCACCATTGTTATTTATATTGTTCTAGGGCTATGCTTATCTCACATGCATGCAGGGTGATGATGATATGTGCTTTGTTTCCCACCATGGTAGTGGATGTATATATTTATAGCACATTCTTTTTATGTTGTTTTATGGTAAGAATCATTCTTATTGTAATCTTTTCTCTTGATACCCATTTGGGGTGGTACTTATCTTTTCTATGGGAAGCCTTTCATTTATTTTAATGTCCCTTATTCTTTATAAATTTCTCAATTTTCTTTTTAGTATGCACATACCAGCCTTTGCTGATGTCTCTTTTTGTTTCTCTTTTGCTGGGGTATGCTTCCAACCCTAGGTGGAGGACTTGGATGACTTGTCATGTTGACCTGGACTTAGATTGTGAAGCTAAAGCTTGGAGACAATCTTGAGGTGGTTTAGATTTCCTCTACATGGATCTTAGTGATGTAAGTTTGTAACCATTTGTTTTATAATTGAATATAGTCATGTTTTTATTCCGCTGCTATACTTTGGTCTTTTGTTACCATTATATAAAGATTTGAAAATTTTACACCCACTCCAACATACCTTCTGAGTGTGTTTGGACTGGAGGTTTTATTTTTCAAATTTTTAGTAAGGAAGTGATTTCACTTCTTTACATCTAGGGAGATTATCTACTCAAAAACTACCTCATAACTCATACCCTAGGCAAATGTATCATCTTTTCAATTAGAACCGCATTTTAGGGCAAGATCTTGTACATGCAAGTTAAGAGCAAGCATAAACGTGTACATAGTTATATAACTCACCTCAAGGATGATGAAGAAGGTCCAAACAACAAGGTAGCTCAAAGAAGAAGAGAAGACACTCTAGCTTGAGCACTCCTCTTTTCCAAGCTAGCTACTTCTCCAAGAACAAGAAAACCCTAGGTCAAGGAAGCAAGAAAGAAGGTGTTCTTCAAATTCCACTAGCACATAAATGACATATAACGTCACTTTTGATGGCGTCAATTACCAAAAAAAAGCCGACGCCAAAGCACAATGACGTCAGTTAATTGATACAACCATTACCATATGTAAAGTCATTCCTATTTAGAAAATATACGAGTACCACTTTTACTTTAACATTGATTTCTTTTCATAGAAAGTGACATATAAAATTACCCGGGAAATAATTTTTTTTAGGGAAAATTTTTGCCTTCAAAATTTTCAGTCCGGCGTCAGTTTTTGTTATAACCAACGACACATGTTTTGCACCATGTCCCCATAGAAAAAATTATCCCCTCATTAGTCATCGACTCTAACAATTAACTGACGACTGATCCCCCTTGGTGAGACATTTTTTTGAGGGGATGGCTCTATAGACCGTTTTGCAGAAAAAACCAATGACTAGATGTTTATGCACCTTGTCCCTGCAAAAATATCCCCCCCAATTTTCTCCTTCATCGTTGGTTTTTATTGGATAACTGAAAACTATGGTCCTGGTACTAGATCAATTTTTTTTGTTTGAATATGTATATAGACGTCAATTTTACCGATGGTAATCAATGAGTATTTCAGAACCGTATCGTCGATGTCGTTGTAAATCGACGATTATGGCCCTAAACTAGGGTCTAATTTTTATTTGGTTTAGGATTTAGTCATCGATTCACCACAACTAACCAACGACTATAACCCTAACCCGAGGACAAATTGTTTGTTTAGATTTGTACATAGTCATCGGTTTTTGCAGACATAACCGATGACTATTGCCCTTCGCCAGTGTCAATTTTTTTGGTTTAGGAGTTAGTCATCGGTTTTTCTCTAGCAACTAACTACTAAAAGTCTAACCTGAGGGAAAAAAATTTGTTTAGATTTTTACTTGGTCGTCAATTTTTGCAGACGTAACCGACAACTATTGCCTTTGAACAATGTCTATTTTTTGGTTTAGGAGTTAGTCATCGGTTTTGTCTCTAGCAACCGATGATTAAATCCTTAGTTGTTAGTTTTTTGTATAACCGACAACTGTTTCCCACTTAAGACCCATGTAATTTCTTCCCCTTCCCACATTCTCTATTTCATTCTTTGCCCGACCTATCTCTGTAGTGATTCTAGTTTCATCGTCGCCGCCGCCGCTGCTATTCTACCGATGTTCACTCATCACCACCACCACTACTAGAGCTATTGGAGCATGTCATTGCCGCTGCTGGAGCTTGCCACCACCACTATTGGAGCTCGCTGCCTCTTGCGCTACTGGAGCTAGCCACCATCATCACCATCACCATCACCATCATCCCTAGTTTGGTCGTCGTCACCTCTTTGGTGCCATCTAAGAAGGTATGTGCCCTGCATTCACTTCTTTGGTTTATATAAATCAAAACGTATGAATATGACTTTTTTTGGATTTTAAATGACAAAAGTTTCTCTATTTTGCTGTATTTTCTTCTTAAAATTGCATCCATTTCTCTATTTTTCTTCTTTAAGAAATTTGTATTATCCATATTAACCACAAAACTAGATGCATAGGTATAGATATAAACCATGGGGTAGAACAATTGATGAAATACCCGATTATAGTTCATCTAAACCATACTTGTGTTTGGGAACATTACCAAGAATGAGTTGAATTAAATGATGTTACATAAAACCTAGGATATGAATGATATCATAGGTATAGGAATGACAACATATATACATTTCTGACATTGGCCTAGAAACCCATCCGAGATTTACTCATTAGGAGTAAATATTGGATAGTCCCCAGTTTGGGACTGTTCTTGAACACTTAATCTCACTTAGGATGTAAGTTTATAATGTACATTCAGTTTTCAAGATGTTTTCTTAACACTTCCCCCTTTGTTCTCTAAGTATATATGTTTGTACTTGGAGAACTGTGGGAAAATGCTGCTGAAATTTTCTTGAAATCCGAATACATACATTATACACACTTACTAGTGAGATTAGGTGTTCAAGAATGGGATAGGTGGTACATACATTCATTATTGAACCCTGAACCCTAATCTTTTGACTGTAAACCCTAATCTTTTACCCCTAAACCCAAATCTTTCAACCCTTATTCCTAAATTAAAAAACAAAACCCCAATCTTTCTATTAATCCGTAACTTAATCTATAAACCCTAAACCCTAATACTTGTTTTCTTTTTTATCATATAATGGATAGATCATGGATGCCCATTCCAAATTGCTGCACCCAGAGTTTATTGCTGGTCTTGATCAATTTATAAGATTTGTAGAGGAGCATAGGAAACAACCTGGAGATATGTTCTATTGTCTATGTAGGAATTGTGGTAACAACTTGAAAGTTAGCACTGATGTCGAAACCAAAAGTCATGTCATGTGAAATGAGATTGTACAGGGCTATAAAGAATGGTACTGGCATGGAGAGATTTTAAACCTGAGATCAGTAGATGTCGATAGTAGTACTTGTGTTGAAGAAGAAATTACCGACGATGATGTAAATGTGAATGAACTGATTCTGATAGACATTGTTGATGTGATGCTTGATAGTTGTAGGGTAAAGCACACTGATCCACCTTCCTTGTTTAGGAATAGTGTGCATGATGTTGAGAGACTGTTGTACATAGGTTGTACTTAGTTTATGAAGCTAAGCGTTGTGTTGAGATTGTATAATCCGAAGGCTAACAATAGATGGAGAGACAAAAGCTTCATGTCATTGTTATCTTTGTTGAAAGAAATTCTTCCTGAAGGAAACAAGCTTCCAATCTCAACAGATGAGTTAAAGAAAATATTATGCCCAATGGGAATGAGGGCTAAGAAGATACATGCATTCTTGAATGATTGTGTATTATTTCAAAAGGACTATGTCAATTTGAAAGATTGTCCAAAATATGGGGCGTCAAGGTATAAAATGACGACTTCCAGGAAGTTCAAAATTGGCTCTCCTACCAAGGTGATGTGATATCTACCTATAATACCATGGTTATAATGCTTGTTAGCCAATCCGATAGATGCAGAGAATTTTAGATGGCATGCTGATGTTAAGAAAAATATAGATGGGATCCTACGACATGCGTCTGATTCCCCATAGTGGAAGATAATTGATTAATTATACCCTAAATTTGGTGAAGAAGTCAAGAATCTAAGACTTGGTCTTTGTACCGATGGGATGAATCCATACGAAACATTGAGCAATCAACATATCACTTGACTTGTTATGCTTGTTATATAAAATCTTTGTCCCTAGTTGTGTATGAAAAATAAGTATGTTATGCTGTTTGTTGTTGATATCGGCCCCTAAACAACCTGGAAATGATATTGACGTTTATCTTGAACCTTTGATTGATGACTTAAAGAAACTCTGGGGTGATGGTTTGATGACCTATGATGCTTCGCATAGAGAGACATTTCATTTGCAAGCTATGTTGTTTTGTACTATTAATGATTTTCTAGTATATGGGAATTTGTGTGGATATAGTGTAGCATGCCCTATATGTGAAGAGAACACCGAATCAACACGACTAGAACATGGCTGAAAGACTGTATATCTTGATCATCAAAGGGTTCCTCCCAAATTCCATCCTTATCGAAGGTTGAGAAAAGCGTTCAATGGATCAATTGAGGAATAGAGTGCCCCTAAACCTATACCAGGGGAGGTTGTTTATGAAAGTGTAAAACACTTTGTCAAGGAATTCAGTAAGAGATCACAATGTACCATTCCCACACAAAATGACAAATCGTTATTCAAGAAGAAGTCAATATACTGGGATCTTCCTTATTGGAGTTCGTTGGTAGTTAGACATTGTATTGATGTCATGTATGTTGAGAAAAATGTTTGTGATAGCATCATTGGTTCTCTATTGAGTATACCATGTAAGACTAAAGGTGGCATCAAATCCAGAATGGACCTACATGAACTAGGAATAAGGAAAGAATTAATAGAAGTAGTTAGTAATGATCGGAAAATATATTTACCTCCTGCTTGTTACACATTGTCTAGAAAGGAGAACAAAACTTTTTGTGAGTGCTTGCTTCATGTTAAGGTACCACAAAGTTACTCTTCCCATATCTATAGATTGGTACCAATGAAAATCTAAATCTGATAGGTCTAAAATCTCGTGATTGTCACACTCTAATGCAACAAATATTGCCTGTGGCAATTCAATCTACACTGTAGAAGCATGTAAGGTTTGCAATCACCAAACTTTGTTTCTTCTTCCATAGTCTATGAAATAAAGTTATTGATCCTACGAATATCGATAAGTTGCAAAGAGAAGTGGTTGTTACCCTATATCAGCTTGAGATGTATTTCCCTCCTTCATTCTTTGATATCATGGTACATCTTGCTATCCATTTGACTAGGGAAGTGAAAATGTTGGGACCAATTTTCTTGCATTGGATGTATCCTTTTGAACGATACATAAGCGTAAAGGTGATGTTCGAAACCATTATCAGCCTGAAGGGAGTATTATTTAGGGTTATGTCGAGGGAGGTTATGTATTTTTGTAATGACTTTCTGAATGGTGATGAAGCTCCTTTTAATGACAAGAATATTAAGGACTATTCTGGCAAAGGGACTTTAGGAGCACAAATGAAAGTAATCAATCGTGAGCTGTGGGAACAAGCTCACTTGTATATTTATACATAACATTGACGAAGTGAGTGTTTATATCACCAAACATACCAATTTCATCAAGAAACAATATCCTCGAGCCAATTCAATGTGGCTTGCGAGAGAGCATAACAATACATTTATTAAGTGGTTTGAAGATAAAGTTTTACATCAACTATCTCAAACACCAAATAATGTTGCTAAAAATATCAAATGTCTCACCTTTAAACCAAAAGTGAATGTTATGTCTTATGAAGGGTTTGAGATATTCTTAACATTCCTATTTTCTCTTTGCCTGTCAAGTATCTAGGTCTTCCTCTCTTCACAGGGAGGTTGACTAGAGCTTTGTGTAGCCCTATTGTGAACAAGATCAAGAATAGGCTTTTGTCTTGGAAATCTCACTTTCTTTCTCAGGCTGGAAGAATTGAGCTAGTGATTTCTACTATTTCCTCTTATAGCATGTTCTGGATGGCTGCTTTTCCTCTCCCTAAGTCTACTATCTATGAGATTGAGAAACTAATGAGGGATTTTATTTGGAATGACACGAAGGAAAAAAACATATTCATTATGTCTCATGGAGTTCGATTTGCAGACCTAAAGATGAGGGAGGCCTGGGCATAAGAACGATTGATGATTGGTCTAATGGTGGTATTATTAAAAATCTCTGGAGCATTGCTTCTAAGAAGGATGGTTTGTGGGTCAAGTGGGTGCACGAGAAGTATATCAAATCTGAGTCCATCTGGACAACTGAGATTAAACTTGGAGCTTCTTGGGTCTGGAATAAGATGCTGAAATTCAGACCTATGATATTAAATCATATTAGTTTGTGCCTGGGTAATGGCAGCACCTTCCTATTTTGGTTTGACCCTTGGGTCAATGGAGGGGAAAGACTGATCGATCTTGTGGATGAGCAATTTGTCCTGAGATTGGGTAAAGGGAGGAATTGCAGAGTTTCCTCTTGCTTTATTAATTGTGAGTGGTCTGTGCTTGATTTCAGGGGTGCAGAGATACTGAGGGGAGTTCTTCAAACCCAAAATTTCAATATCGAAGAAGAGGATGAGATTTTGTTCAATGGCAGTAACAAGAATCTTTTGTTAAAGGACGGTTGGGCTATTTTTAGAAATAAGTATCCTAAATTTCAATGGTCTAAATGGGTTTGGTCTAATTCGTTCCCCAGGAAGTGGTCTATTCTTTTCTGGAAGCTGTTATTGGGTAAGCTACCCACGTTGGACCATTTGAAGAAAATTGGTTTCCATTTGGCTTCGAGATGTTGTTTTTGTGAATGCTGTGAAGAAGATGTTTCACATCTGTTCTTTGAATGCCGATTTTCTAGAGATGTTTGGAAGAAGTTTCATTTGAAGTATAACATTCAGATTAGTTCGTTGATGGATCTGCTGTCTCTGAGGAATAATGGAAAGGTCCAAGCTGCTTGTGCTGTCTATATGCTCTGGTTAGAGAGGAACAGAAGGATGTTTAATGGTGTTGGTTTGGATGTGGATAAGTTTTGGCTGGTGTGTGACAAAGATAGCTTCTTGCTTCTGTTTTCATATAGTAGTTAATCTGTATAGATAGTTCTCTATAGTCTGTACAGTTTGTCTTTTGGTGGTTGTGCCTTGCAACCTCCATTTTCTTTCTTTTGGTAGTTACACCTTGTACCTACACAAACCTTATTTCTCAGTAAAGAGGCACCCCACCCTTTTAGAACAAAAAAAAGGGTTTGAGATAAATGGGTTCTCATATTACACAAGCATCAAGATGATAAGAGCGTCGTCCAAAATAGTGGGGTCACCCTTCAAGCGTCTTCATTGTTTTTTTCTAGTGCGACGGATAAGATTCCACGAGAAGCTAAAATATCATATTATAGTGTCATTGAAGACATATGGGAGTTTGACTACGTAGAGATTCAGAATTCCTTTCGTTAAGTGTAATTTGGTTGATAACACCAAAGGAGTTATAATGGATGAATTGAGTTTCACATTAGTGAATTTCAAAAAGATTGGTGAATAGGATGAACCATTCATATTGGCATCACATGAGAAGCAAGTATTTTATATCGATGATCCTGCAAATAAAAAAATTGTCGATTGTTCTTCATTGTAAAAGATAGTTCATTGAATATTGTATAGATTAAGAAGTGTACTATGATAAGTATCATGACTCCAGTCCATTCTCATTTGGCTTGCCAACACCAAATATTGAAGCTAATGATGACTTATATGTGTGTGGAGATCACACCAAAGGAATGTTAATTGATAAAAGATCTCAATATTAGAGGCATGTCTTTAATTTTTTTTTAATGTTAGATCGATGTGAACTTTGCAATGTTATATTCATTTCATTATTAAATGTTAATTGTTAAATGTTTGATTTTTTTATATGAAACTTTTTCAGATGGCTAACCATGAGTATGATGACCGTGATGATGATCACCATGAGGGTGGGGCGCCATGTCATGATGTAAGTTTTACAATATATCTAGCTTTATGTACATTTATAAGTTATATCATATATGTGTTTTTTTTGTCAATTTTTAGGTTGAGGATGTACCCCCTGAAGACCTTGTGTAACTTGATGAGAAACATAATAAAACTGAAAAAAATAGTATGATGAATAAGTTACTACAACAAAGGGGCAATGGACTAAATTTTTTTGTGGATTTTGATCGTGTAGGAAATTCAGTTGGAAAGAACTGTAGCTCATTTGTTTCATATCTTGGGGTTCTTACTCATGAACAATGTAGTGTAAATGTAGAATCTTGGCATACAATTGATAAAAGCAAGAAAGACTTCGTACAGAAAAAACTACGTGTGAGATATTATCATTTGCAATTATGTTTTTAAAGCTATTTACAATTCTATTTTCAAGAAGACTCTATTAAATATATGAAATTTGCAAAGTATATTTGAACTGGATGAAAGCCTACATTGTAAAAAGGTGATGCAACACTGTGGGAGGGTCCTAAGGAACTATATGACAACTCTCAATCGACAATATATATGAGAGGCTGATAAGAGGAAGAAGTCAACCACTGAGCAATGGAACTACCTGGAGCCGACTTATTGGGAGGTGTTTGTTGCCAAGAGAAAATTGATGAATTCAAGGTATTAAGTGTCACTCCCAATTTAATTAGTATACATTCTTATGAATTCATTATTTTATGGTTGCCCTTGCTTGCTTACTAACAAGTCTATAAGCGATGCTCAAAGAGCAAGACATGCACTCACTATGCATGACTAAATGATGGGTCCAGGTGGCTATGCATCCCTTTGCCAAAAACTATAGGCGTCTGCCATCCAACAACCTACTGCTCCTACTGATAAGACTACTGAGTCCTCTTCTACTCCCACACCTTTACATCGCCATGATGTGTGGATAGATGGGAGGAAAAACAAAAAAGGAGATATAACCAACCCCACAACTGTTGAGGCAACTGTAAACATGGTAAAATTCAACTCTCAAAGCAATTAGTATTGATGATTGTTATGTTTACTTACCAATTTCTATTGATGATGATTAGCAGGACCTTTACGAGCAGAGGAAGCAAGGCTCATTCATCCCTTAGGGCACTAGGGTTGAATTGATAGTTTCTCTTGGTAGCTGAGAACATCCTGGATGTGTTAGGTCTATAGGTGTTAGTGTGGGCCTAAGAGCATTCTATGGGCCATCACATCACAAACATGTCCAAAAAGAGGGATTTTCAAAAGATGAGGTAACCTATTCTTTTTTTAGAATGTTATTGCAAAGAGAATTTAGGAATCAAAGAGTGTTTCTTTTGGTCATGTATACGTAGTTGAGTTAATTAATAAGAGAGTCTAGGAAGTAATGAGAAAGTGGTAGGTGTCTCAGGCTTCCACTTAGACAATACCTATGACGTGATGCTCTTCCCCTACGATAGAGGTGGTTGTGAGTAATCCTATAGACCCACCACCTAGCACGTCCACTGTAAGTGATTTTATGACATAGTAGCTAGTCATTTCAATATGATATGTTTATGTTTATATATTACATACTCTATGTAAATTTGTAGGGGTTGAGGTCATGCCATCTAAAATTATAAGAATATGTCATTGCAGGGGGCGAGTCTTACCCACGCCTTCCAGGGCACACGATTCATGGCACTGCATTACCTGATGGTGTGGTTCGTGTGAGCCTGAGGCTTGGCTTCCCCACTTGGAGGAAGCATCTATTGCCATATGCCCACCTAGCTGCTGACATGCTCGGTGAAGCAAAAGGCGGAGTGGTCTTGTGGCTCAAACAGGGAGTCATCTATACTGATCATGTATGGTAAATTTACATTACATTAATTTTTATATGTATATACATGACAATTGATATAAAATTATATATGCAGGACAAAGGGAAGAAACCCACTATAGCTCGTCCTCCTCCACCTCCTCCTCTTCCTAAAGTACCTAGTTGGATTGCAAAGGACCTATTCGACTCGATACATCCTCAATGTAGGCGTATGGTAATATGGATAAGTGAGCATCCCAAAAATTTACCTATTATTGTTTCTATGGTGGAGGATGCTATAGGCCAATCATACAATAATAATATATTTCTACAAGATATTTTGAAGTTGTTTGGTTATGCTAGGCTGAATTCATCTATTATAGAACTATATAATATGATGAGATCTTATTTATATATCTATATACCTCATTTTACATATGGTGATCTATTTTCAATATATATTAATGCATATGTAATATATGTTTTTATAACCATTTACATAGGGTTTGTAAAGATTTTTCAATGACCCATGTGGGATTTCTAGTTCTATCCTTGACCAGTCTTGTAAATGAAGACCCTACATCAATTACCTTATACTAATCTACCACTTTTAAATATTTTGGTGAAGTGAACAAGAGTGTGATAATAACTCCATATAATGTTGGGTAAGTTTACTTTGCTTATAATTTTTACTTAAGAAAAATTACATTTCATTATGGATTTTGAGTTATATATTTTTTACTTTCTTATCACTAGAGGTAAGCACTGGGAGTTACTGGTTGTTTTCCTCAAGATGATGATTGTTTATTATCTAGATCCTAAGGGGGACAAATTATTCCATTTATGACACAATTTGAAAAGGCCATTATTGACATGAGAATATATATATATATATTCACATGAGAATATATATATATATATATATATATATATATCCATTAACATATATTATTACATGACTATTTACTAATGCAATTCAATGTGTTACATTAACATATAGAGATTTAAAAGATTCCAAAAAAGCTGGAGGAAACGTGGACAAGAAAAAGAAAGCGATAGTTCGGAAGAATGCAGATGTAGTTTCTTGACTCCAATGCATATTTTATTTATGTGAACTATGCTTATTTTTATTTATTAACATTTTTTAAATTGAAATATATAGTGTGATGTACAAAACAATGGTTGGACATGTGGATACTATGTGATGCGGTATATGGACATAATTGTCATATATGCTACACATAACATTGAAAACATACAATAAGTAATATATAGTCTTGATCATCATAAGTAAATAGCTAGTCACATTAGATAATATGGAAATATCAAACTAATTAATTATATATATATATATATATAATTCATTCTCGTTGTAGGTGTTTAAAACTAATGACTTCAATACATGGGAAAATCTATTAGATGTACATATGACCTATACGATAGAACAATTAGATGACATAAGAGAACAATGGGAAAAAGCCTTTGAAAGGGAGGCAATTTTTTATTATGATCAGGGTACTGTTGATTAAAGAATGACATTTCTAAACTTTGATGTCATTATTTTTGTATATATGTGGTGCTTATATATACATGTGTGAATGACTTTTATTTGAATTTTCTTATTGAAAATTGATCTATATACATGTGTGTGAATGTGAAGATGAATGGATGAATTGCGTTTCTACATGTGTGTGAATGTGAAAATGGATGAATGAATGGAACTATAGGTTTCTACATGTGTGAATCATGTGAATTAATGAATTCTATTTCTACATGTGTGTGAATGTGAAAATAGATGAATGAATGGAACTACATGTTTCTACATGTGTTTAAATCATGTGAATGAATGAGTTGTGTTTCTACATGTGTGTGAATCACAAGATGTATATATATTCTTGATATATACATAGTCTTGATCATCTTGTTATTGCAGGTTTGTGGCTTGTTGTTAGGCTAAAATCACAGGATGTTGTAAACTTACAGTTCAGAACTGAACTGTAGGTTCTGCATCCTGCTGACCAACCGGACAGCAAGCCTACAACCTGATGTTAAAAAAATGACACTTAGTCATTGGTTATTTAAAACAACCATCATTGTAGTTATGTGTCGTCCTCTATTTATAGAAAATCGACGACTATGTCCCTAACTCAGGCGAGTTTTGTTTGTCTGAGTATGGTAATAGGCGTCAGTTTTTGAAATCATAACTGATGACTATTTATAGCTTTATTGTCAGTTTTTACCTTAAATCGACAATTATGAACCAATCATGAGATCACTTTTTTGTTTGGAAACAGGCTTAGTCGTCAGTTTTACCGAAATAACTGACGACTATGGTCATAACCCGAGCCAATGTTTTGTTCTTTTATGAAGATAGTCATCATTGTCTATAAATAATCGATGGGTATGGTTCCTACCAGTCAATTCTTTTTTATTACAATAGGGGCCGACTATGTATTGTCAATTTTGGAACTGACACTATAGGCCTCTACCTTTAGTGTCACCCACTTCGGTGTCACTTGGAAACTGACGTAAAATGTCTATTTTAAATGACATTAAAGGTAGTATATGTACTAGTGTTCTAGCACATGCTCCACCAAGAAATACCATGAATCCTACCAAGAAGGAAGAGAAAGAAGGTAGGGTAGTAAAAAAATGAAGGAAAGAGAAAGATCTTACTTGCTTAGGTCAAGAAACAAGGCAAGGAAGCTCCATAAGATCAAGAAGAGGGTAGATCTGAACCCTAGGTGCACATGCAAGTAAGATTAGGCAAGCTTCTTCTACGTTGACATCCTTCTTCTCCACCACATAAGAGGGACAAGATACAAGAAGAAAGGAAGATGAATAAGGTGAGGTAGATGAGTAAGTAACTCGTTTGCATGCAATGGGGGAGGTATATAAATCTTAGGGTGAAAGAGAAAGGAAGGTATAGGTGCCAAGCCATGCATGTCATGTATCTGATTTCTGAAACATCACCTCCATGCACCACCAAGCCGTGCATCAGTTGTGGAGGCTAGGTTGACTATTAGATGTCAACCCTAGAGGAGCCATTGACCTCCAAAAATAGTTGTACCATTGGTTGCTGCCTTCTCGTGGTCACTAAGCAAAACCCTAGTGTCACCATCAGTTGGTGCACTACTCAAGCAGAACTATCAACCTAGGTGCCTCAAGAGGGAAAACCATCAACCTCCATGCATCAAGAGACCACCAACGAATCCCACCACCTAGAGGTGGACCATTAGATCTCATCATATAAAGGAAAGACCATTGAGTTAGGGCATCTAGGTTAGTGAACCCAGCCCTAAACCCTAGGTTAGATGTCACCACTAAATCACTGTACAACAAAGCTCCCCAAGGTACAACTATATCAAACATGATAAGAAAACATGTGAGGCATGACATGTATGTGACAAATTGTTGACACCATTTTTTCTCATTAAATAAACAATCATGATCATATCATCTCTTGGCTAGTGATGGCATTTATCCACTTTTTTCATCATTTTAATTCAACTCCATTCACCCACTTACTACTACTTGAGGGTGATACAAAAATCTTTCTTTGAACCATACTTGTTAAGGCGGATAGGTGACACAGTCCTAGGGTTGGACGCCTTGCACTAAGGCACAACTAGGTGTGCCTAGGTGTCTCCTAAGTGTCTTAAGATTTTTTTTTTCAATTTACTAATGTGTATACATGTGTTATGATTTTTATAACACCCCTCTTCAAATATATGTTAGTTTTACCTATGTCTATTGTGATGTCCCCGGATTTTCTAAAACTTAATCTGATGTGTGACGTCCAAAATGAAACCTCACCTCAGCGAGAATCCCAATTTGAGCCCCGCACACTAGGCCAAGAAGAAGAAAATCAAGGGAGTCAGAAGGAAACACAGTAGCACATGTACATGAACAATAATAAAACCATACAACACATGTTCACCATTCAACATATAATTACAACATGAATTGTTACAACATTTGATGTTACATATTGAACAACAAACTTCTACATATACATGTACTACAACTAAATAACAGGATCTTAAGACAACATGTCCACCCGTACATCAGCTCGCCACACAACTCTCAATTATCCTGGATCTTCAAGACCATAACCACAACCTAAACAAAAGATTTCATGCAGTACACATCAACATAATATTCAAGAATATTGTACTGAGTACACCTACGTGTATTTTATATACCTCTCATTATATCTTGGCAATAAGATAAAACTAATACTTGGCAGCATTAAACAAATATAAGGAAAAGTGTATATAGGCAAAAAGATATTCATTAACAAAAGAGAACACATATATTTTAAGCACATTTCCATCATATATCTCATACATCTGCCCCAAGGGCTTTTATGTTTTTAGGCCTTATGATCTACTACCAAAGAGTTTGAGATCATATTACGTGTGATCTACTACCAAAGAGTTTGAGATCTAACACATGTGATCTACTACCAAAGAGTTTGAGATCACTTCAATGCACTGTACTAGTAAAGAGTTTAGTTCTATCATATGATGGATCAGATATCTTATGTTTCATGTGTTCATAGCCATAAGTATGGAAAATCAAGCAAGATATCATACAAGAACAATCAGTCCATCCAATACCATATGTCAAGTATTATAATACATATAACACAAGAATAATGTATAATAAGCCAAGTAAGAGGTAATGGTGTACCTTCCAAAGAGATAATCTAATCACCACATATTCCTGATATCAACTATATCCTTGGTTAAACCTGATTAAGACAAGATCATATACTATCATCAGATTCTCATCATCTTACATCTCATCTTACCCTAGTCGTGTTCATATTAGGGTTTGCTTATCTCATTATGATATATACATTATTACTTGTCTTATCTTCATCCTTATGTGGGATTTATGTTACTGATGTTATGTTCCAGATTAGGATACATAATCTGAATATCAGGTTCCATATCATTATTTATACATATTAACCCTAAGTTACATGTATTACTCAAATTAGGGTTTCATCACATGTTTCATGGTTCATCTTAATATAACATGGATTCCATGCATCATCATGATATCATAATTAAAACTGGTGTTCCATATATTGATATGAGCTTACTCTATAAATTTCATCATTTATTAAGCATGTATGTATTTATTGCATTATCTTTAGTGTTATTAGCCCTAATTAGCCATATTACTCAAATTATATGCTTTTTTACATCAACATGACTATATCTGACATCATATGCATTATAAACATGATTATAGACTTACTGACATGTTATCATAATTTTAGAATATTGTTTGATATTTATTATCCATTAAACAACTATTACACATCTTACATGATATCATAGAGTTTTAAGAATCAAAAGCATGATATTATTATTCTACTATGTTCTACTCATTTTTTTGATAATTTCGGTACCTTACTTGTACTTTTCTGATAACTGGGCTATTTGTTGTGATTTATCTACGATCTGAGTTATTTCTAGGATTTTACCTTTTTCGACGAATCACAAGCGGCCACGTGGCTCGACGCTGCACTTCTTTCCTCACTGGTGCTCACTTGGTCTGGGTCTTTGGTTAGACCTGTGGATTTGAGGATCCGATAACCCGGGTCAGGCTATCTGCTCTCCCCCTTCTGGCTTGTGAGTCCACAACAGACTCTGTTCTGCATAGCGCCGCCGCCTTTGCTCTCCTTCGGCGAGTGATGCACCCCACGGAGGTGCTCCTTTCCAGCCCCCATGGACACCATCATCTTCATCATTGACCATCGGACCTCTACGGCTGCTCGCCTCCCAAGGATTGGCTGTGGAGTTCCCCCTCCACTAGGGCGCCGCCGACCAACTCTGGCCCGACAGATCAAAGAGGTAAAATGCCTCGACTCCATCGAGCTTCGAAACAAAGCCTTTAAGGTGTTAGCCAGACCTCCACCAATTCAACCTCGACCTCTTTTTGTGGTGCAAAAGCCCTACGGCCTCCTCCAAGCTCCATCTTATTCCCTGGTCTAACTTGGCTTCGTCAGCCATGGAAATCCCAGCGAAGGTGGTCGGAAATGCCCTAGCTCAACTCCCTTACTCACCCTCTTTCTTTTCTTCTTCTCCGCTCTCATGTTTCGCGAGCCCTATACCTCTATTTTACACTCTCAGCCACCAGCTGCTCCTTGTTGTGGAGAAGCAGTGTGAGACTGGGGCTCGCTCTCCCTGACCAGTCTGCCAAACTACTCCAATAAGGGGTCAAAAAGGTTTCTCATGGAATTACAGAGCCAATTTCTCAGTTAGTTTTCCACGAGGAGGGTCAGAGAGGGGAATCATGGTCAGCGATGATGGTCCCCAACTACAACCACGATCCACAAACTAGGCAGAGGTTGAAGATGAAACCTCAGCCATCCGATCCATCCAGGATCCGTGGCACCCTCATTTGGTGGCTCAGATTTGTCGCATGACAAGGCAATAGGCGTGACGTATCATTGCTCTTAAACTTTGGTCTATTAGTCATCAATTTGTACATTATTTCATGAAATTCAACCCTTAATAACTCCCTCTAGGAACATCTGAATGCCACCAAATTTTAACCATGGCTTCCTTACCTCTCTAGATACCTTCTACTCAAATTTGGTGACAAAACTCATCTATTTGATCATCTGATTAAATACCTCAAAAGGAATAAAGTTAAGGAACTTAATCATAATATACTTATCATTTTCCATCCAAACTTTGACAAAATACTTGGAACTCCCAAAACAACTCATCATGCACGGATATACTTATGTCATTGATATTTAAGGATTCCAAAATTTCACTCCATCATATCCTACACACCTTAAAAGATATTTCATCCTCAAAATTAAGCCCAAAAAAATATAGTCTTTCACATCATATACAACTTAAAGGAACTTTCATCGTTGAAAGTAAACCATACTCATACTTCCAGGGAAAACCTAAATGTCTTCATCCATATGTAGGCACCATTCTATGCACAACATAATCAAAAGCTCCAAAACTATATCTAAGCTACTAGGATGTTTTTCAAACATCTAAGGTGATACCAGGGTGGACCACTCATCATATAACATGGTTTAGGAGCTTAGGTTACATCATGACATATCTCATATGTTAGGATTGCATCTTTATTTTTGCCCATGAATTAGGGTTCCCACATCATATTACCATGTTCTAAAGGAGTTAACTAATATTAACTCATACATCAAGGTGTCATCCACATTTATTGAGCTCAGTTGTTAGAACATGTTCAACATTAACACATGCCTTTTAGGTAAGTCTTAGCTATAGTTAACCCAATTTATCCATATAGATCATATCAAGGTGTCATAATCATTATGTTGTGCTAATTGTCAACCTATATCTTTCATCTTTATTAAGAACTAAGATTAACACCTCATGTAACATGCTTCATGCATATGATCTTATTTCATTGCTCATAATAATTTGCAACATTTACTAGTGATTTCATCACAAGATTAACCAACCATATTACATTATCATCTTTATTCATGTATATGGTTAACCATTTATGCATTGATATCAATTAAACCATCTCTATGTTTTCATCATATCATGTCTATATATCATGTCTCGAGATTAGTTCACATCCTTACATCTATTATATCATGGTTGTGCTAACAAAAGTATACATGTGGCTCGTGAAACATGTATCAAAACTTTATATAGTCCAATTGAGGTTCTCCTAAGCCATACCAGAGGGTAATTCCATGCCCAGTCTCTATGAGCTAACTCAACTCTATGAGTATCTCATATGCATATACTTTATCTTTCCTCTCTTAGTCTAGGGTTCTCGAATTACCTCATTGGCACTCGTGTTAGCCTTACAAGCTCTAGCCACATATGCACAAACCAAAACATGCTATGACATACTATTCATAGGTTCTCCACCCATGAGACATACTTACCCAAAACTCTCTTATACATACACCACTAGAGTCCTACATGGAACCACCAACCTGAGCATGAGGTTTTCCAGAAACTAAAACATAGTTACCTCCTCCAGGGTCTTGGCACTCTCTCTCCCTCACCCAGATGGTAGGTTCTCATATACTCATATTCACATGCACATAGATCCAACCTCTCTCTGTCTCTAGGGTTTGGTCCTCCCAAGGACATCTAGGGTTCAATATGACTATAGGAATCATGCATAGAGAAATCAACTCGTTCACTTAGGAGTAGTCTAGTTTAGGATGTACCATATCACATATCTCAAAATTCTCATATCTTGGAGTCTAGGTTCTCTGACCTTCTCCTTGTGGATCTCACTCTCTCTGGAGTTAACCCCAAAATTGGTCCTAACACTAGAGGTCCTCCTTCGCAAAATAACTTGAGGCTCATGCCGACTCTCATCTTATCTTAACTTATCTTATCTTATCTCATAAAATCCTAGTTATTTGCATCATCAAAGCTTATCTCAAATCCTCAAAACTAAACTTAAGTCCTCGACGACAAACATAGATCATCATAACCATCTTATGTCATATATATAAGTCTTACATCATATCATCAAAACGTATTTCATCTGTTCATCTATCATATATATCAAAACGGCTCTAGACATCTAATATAGAACTACGCTCTCTTTTAGACTGATGTCATTCACTTTCACGTAGGTTACATGACCACCTCCTACTCGTACATGTGTGGGGACACATTTTTGTAATACATATATATAATAAAATATTATATAGTTTTTCTCCGATAAAACAAGTGTCAGAGAAAACTATCGAGGTTCGATCCGTTTGGAATCAAAAACCAAATCCTGAAAACGAGTGTCCCACACATAGTAGAGAGCACAATGTCATGAAAACTAGTGAAAAGGGTGAGAACAAGGGGTAGACTAGTGTAGCTACTCTAGACAACATGCACAACATGTCTAGGGTTTCTCTTCCTTTGATGCACGTCATTTCCAAACAGTGCAACATCCCATACCACTACACTACAAGGAAAGAACGACATCTAAGGACTTAGTACTCAACAAGCACTAGTCTAGACCTAGTTCTCTGACATCTAGGTGCTAACCTAGAGGCTAGGTCAGATCTAGTCTCTAAAAGACGAATAAACTAACCCTAAGGATTATTAAGTTCAAGGTTCTTTAGTTTTGAGTTGCATAATGAGAAAATGTCAGGTTTTGCTATTGTTCATGCTCTGATACCACCTATGACATCCCCAGATTTTCTAAAACTTAATCTGATGTGTGACATCCAAATTGAAACCTCACCTCAATGAGAATCCCGATTTGAGCCCCACACACTTGGCTAAGAAGAACAAAATCAAGGGATTCAGAAGGAAACACAGTAGCACATGTACATGAACAATAATAAAACCATACAACACATGTTCACCATTCAACATATAATTACAACATGAATTGTTACAACATTTGATGTTACATATTGAACAACAAACTTCTACATATACATGTACTACAACTAAACAACAGGATCTTAAGACAACAGGTCCACCCGTACATCAGCTCGCCACGCAACTCTCAACTATCCTGGATCTTCAAGAGCATAACCACAACCTAAACAAAAGATTTCATGCGGTACACATCAGCACAATATTCAAGAATATTGTACTGAGTACACCTACGTGTCTTTTATATACCTCTCATTATATCTTGGCAATAAGCTAAAACTGATACTTGGCAGCATTAAACAAATATAAGGAAAAGCGTATATAGGCAAAAAGATATTCATTAACAAAAGAGAACACATATATTTAAGCACATTTCCATCATATATGTCGTACATCTGCCCCAATGGCTTTGATGTTTTTAGGCCTTATGATTTACTACCAAAGAGTTTGAGATCATATTATGTGTGATCTACTGCCAAAGAGTTTGAGATCTAACACATGTGATCTACTACCAAAGAGTTTGAGATCACTTCAATTCACTGTACTACCAAAGAGTTTAGTGCTATCATATGATGGATCAGATATCTTATGTTTCATGTGTTCATAGCCATAAGTATGGAAAATCAAGCAAAATATCATACAAGAGCAATCATTCCATCTAAGACCATATGCCAAGTATTATACTACATATAACACAAGAATAATGTATAATAAGACAAGTAAGAGGTAATGGCATACCTTCCAAAGAGATAATCTAATCACCACATATTCCTGATATCAACTATATCCTTGGTTAAACCCGATTAAGACAAGATCATATACTATCATCAGATTCTCATCATCTTACATCTCATCTTACCCTAGTCATGTTCATATTAGGGTTTGCTTATCTCATTATGATATATACATTTTTACTTGTCTTATCTTCATCCTTATGTGGGATTTATGTTACTGATGTTATGTTCCAGATTAGGATACATAATCTGAATATCAGGTTCCACATCATTATTTATACATATTAACCCTAAGTTACATGTATTACTCAAATTAGGGTTTCATCACATGTTTTAAGGTTCATCTTAGTATAGCAGGGATTCTATGCATCATCATGATCTCATAATTAAAACTGGTGTTCCATATACTGATATGAGATTACTCTATAAATTTCATCATTTATTAAGCATTTATGTATTTATTGCATTATCTTTAGTGTTATTAGCCCTAATTAGCCATATTAATCAAATTATATGCTTTTGTACATCAACATGACCATATCTGACATCATATGCATTATAAACATGATTATAGACTTATTGACATGCTATCATAATTTTAGAATATTGTTTGATATTTATTATCCATTAAACAACCATTACACATCTTACATGATATCATAGAGTTTTAAGCATCAAAAGCCTGATATTATTAATCTACTATGTTCTACTCATTTTTCTAAGAATTTAGGTACCTTACTTGTATTTTTTTGATAACCGGGCTATTTGTTGTGATTTATCTACGATCTGAGTTATTTCTAGGATTTTACCTTTTTTGGTGAATCACAAGTGGCCACGTTGCTCGACGCTGCTCTTCTTTTCTCGCTGGTGCTCATTTGGTCCGGGTCTTTGGTTCGACCTGAGGATCTGAGGATCCGATAACCCGGGTCAGGCTGTCCGTTCTCCCCCTTCTGGCTCGCGAGTCCACAACAGACTCTGTTCCGTAGAGCGCCACCACCTTGGCTCTCCTTCGGCGAGTGATGCACCCCACGGAGGTGCTCCTTTCCAGCCCCCATGGACACCATCATCTTCGTCATTGACCATCAGACCTCCACAACTGCTCGCCTCCCAAGGATCGGCTATGGAGTTTCCCCTCCGCTAGGGCGCCGCCACCCAACAGAGCAAAGAGGCAAAATGCCTCAACTCCATGGAGCTTTGAAACAAAGCCTTCAAGGTGTTCTCCAGACCTCCACCAATTCAACCTCGACCTCTTTTTGTGGTGCAAAAGCCTTGCGGACTCCTCCAAGCTCCATCTTATTCCCTGGTCTAACTTGGCTTTGTCAGCCATGGAACTTCGAGCGAAGGTGGCCGGAAATGCCCTAGCTCAACTCCCTTACTCGCCCTCTTTCTTTTCTTCTTCTCCGCTCTCATGTTTCGCTAGCCCTATACCTCTATTCTACACTCTCGACCGCCAACTGCTCCTTGTTGTAGAGAAGCAGTGCGAGACTGGGGCTCGCTCTTCCAGACCAGTCTGCCAAACTACTCCAATAAGGGGTCAAAAAGGTTGCTCGTGGCACTATAGAGCCAACTGCTCATTTAGTTTTCTGCGAGGAGGGTCAGAGAGGGGAATCGTAGTCAGCGATCATGGTCCCCAACTACAACCACGATCCGCAAAATAGGCGGAGGTTGAAGATGACACCTCAGCCATCCGATCCATCCAGGATCCATGGAACCCTCATTGGGTGGCTCAAATTTGGCGCGTGACAAGGCAAAAAGCGTGACATATCAGTGCTCTTAAACTTTGGTCTATTAGTCATCAATTTGTACATTATTTCCTGAAATTCAACCCTTAATAACTCCCTCTAAGAACATACAAATTCCATAAAATTTTAAACATAGCTTCCTTACCTCTCGATCTACCTTCTACTCAAATTTGGTGACAAAAATCATCTATTTGATCATCTGATTAAATACCTCAAAAGGAATAAAGTTAAGGAACTTAATCATAATATACTTATCGTTTGCCATCCAAACTTTGACAAAACACTTGGAACTCCCAAAATAACTCATAATGAACGAATATACTTATGTCATTGATATTTAAGGATTCCAAAATTTCACTCCATCACATCTATGCACTTGTTATGATCTTTATATCAACTTCCCCTTCATATATATGTTATATTTCAGATATGTAAATGTATGTCAATCCATAGAGTTATGGTAAATCCACTTTTATACATGTATAATGGGAATATGACATATTTTTATTATTTCATACATAAGTATATACATAATAAACACAATTAAACCTAGACATACATAATTTTATTGTTGCATAAATAGATATATACATAATTTTAAGAATTATACCTGGAATCATAGACATAATTGTGGTAATATGGGTATTTGAGGTTACAATTATATTCAAACAAACTCTTATATAATTTCTGTAATCCATTATACATCAATTTTAGACTTAAGGGATTAAGGATAACAATACCTTACAAAGTAGCAATCGATAATTTTGTTTTAGTAGATATTTTTCACTATTTTAGGGTTACTTTCAGCTTATATACAGAGTTTTTGCAGCTAATATGACTGCTTGAAGTTCCTAAATAAAGCATGGTATGATTTGGCAGACATAGTAATGTATTTATATTGTTTGGTCAGCTTTAACCATTTATCAAGAAAAACTATAAATAAATATGAAGAGTATTATGCAAAAAATAATTGTATTGTACAACAAACATAGATACCTATACTTTATTTGTATATTAGAATGTTTTTTTAGCAGATAAATACCTATATATAAGGTCAAAGGTTCATAAAAATACTTAAAATGACATTTTGGTCAAGTCATAGGTCAAGGTGAACCCCCTTGGGATGCCTTGCCACCTAGGTGCTCGCCTTGACAAGTATGCTTTGAACTTCATTGAATTTTCCCTTTAATGAGAATTTCATAAGCCTTTATCCATTAGTTTCCTAATTGAATTATCTTGAATACAATATTCAATTCCTTCTCATTTCAAATGTCATCTTTTAATCATATCATATCAAATCCATATATTTTTATTAAGTGTTAACATATCGAGGTATATGTTGTTTATTTTTTTCTCTTTAGTATCTTGTCTTTTATACCATATTGGTGAACTCATATTTAGTGACTCATGCTATCCTATATAAGGAGAGGGTATATTCTTGTATTCACCATCTAAATAATAGAATACTTTCCTATTATATATGGTATCAAACCAGTTTGATCCCCCCTAAGCCTCTCTCAACCCTAATGCTTTCCTCCCTCACCACCTACCTACCTTCTTTCTTTTTCCTTCCCAGTTTATCTCCATCAATCATCCCCTTTCGTCACCAACTTCATGTATCACATTGTCTTCCTATGTTATCATCTACCCCCTCCACTGACTCTTTCCTACTAGTCTCCTCACCCATAATGTCCTTTTCTTCCTAAGACCACCCCTTCCCATCCTCCCTAATAAACCTACCATATGTTTCCCTTCTTATTCCATCTTGTCCACCCTCTGCTCCACCCACCTACTTCCCCTCACCCACCAGAGGCCTCCTCCATCCTTTGCTCTACCCACCACTCCACCCTCTACTCTCACACGCCTATCCAAATGCCTCCTCACTTCCGCCCGACTATCCATAAACTCCCACCACCACCCCCACACATCCCTTCCCTCACACATCCTCTCATTGCTAACCCCACTATCAACTCTAGTCAATGTCATATGCATCCCTCTCTCTCCCTATTGTTGTTGTTCTCCTTTTTCCACACCATCATCATCTTCAATCATTATTACATCATTGTTTCTCCAACCAACCAAGATGCTCCTAGTATAGAACACATCTAACTCAATTTGACCTCTAGTTTTGGAAGGGACTTGTACCCACCCTTACACATTCATCACAAATCAATCTAGATTGATGATGTGGCACTCTTTCCTTGATCAATTTACTGATGCTAGTGATTTGGGTTTCTAAAATGTGTAGTCAATTTTAGGGTTGATGATTCACACCCCCATCGAACTGAACTTTTTCTATAGCACATCTTTTTGATAACTTGTGTGGACTTAGCAAGAACTAGATTCTATCCTTCCATTTAATGATAACTTAAGAAATATTTGTGTGACCGTGGTAGAATTGGAAACTTCCATATGTGGCCAGGTTCCTTTGGTTGTACATCAAGGCCCAAGGTCGGTACTCTCACCTTATCACTAATTCACCTACTGCTCCTACCCAACTTACCCATGAGAAAAATAAGTAGTCCTATGACTTGTTGGTCAAGGATGACTTTGGAGTGATGACTTGGATGGAATGCAGATCCTAAAACTAGTCAATATCTTCTAAGAATCTAAACTTATAAGGCCATGTGGGATCAATTATCTCATGTTTATTCACATCAACAAATCCCTAAGAAGATGTTTGAAATCTTAAAAATCTAGGTAAAAAGAATTCTCCAATGACACCTCCATGGAGGATAACTATTACCAATAATGTGCCCTTTGGGATGAGTTTGAAGTTCATCATCCCCTGACGTCCAACTTTATAGAAATCGAAAGATAGTGAAATGAACTATAATTGGTACAATACCTTACTAGACTACATGTTGCCTTTGTGGGAATCTTAGATTAGATCTTTTCCGGTGATCCTTTACCCAGCATGCGAGATGTTTTAAAATGGTTTCAACGCATCTTGTCTGTATATTCTTCTCCTAGAACCACTAATGCATCAACTCTTACGGTACCTTCTAGTGACTCTCTCCGCGTAGAGGTCTGGTCATGGTAGAGGACATGGCCATTTTGGACCAACTAGATGTTGATGTGGCCAGCCCCCTTTAGGATCAAAATTTGGTCGACTCTCCACTAGACCTAGCAAAGGATCTCTACCGGATCAAGTCATTGTAACTTTTGTGAGTGAAATAACCACAATAAGACTATTTTTTGGTGAAACATGGTTATCCCAACACATGGGATAATTAGGCCTATGTTGGCTACACCAAGGAAGAACCAACCTAAACCTCCATTATTTTTACAGATTGGGTCTGAGATGAATTTAAAAAACTATTCTAAGGACAATTCCAACAATGTCTAAAGCTACACATATGGGCAATTATTTTGTCTTTTCTCATCCTCAACTCCTTATTGTAAAAACAAAATTGGTCATCAACTCTGGTGCTTCTACTCATAATTGTAGAAATTATAAACACTTTTGTGAGACTACCAATTCTACTTTTCCAAATGTAATTATTGTTGATGTCTATCAAGCACTAGTAGATGGGGTTGGTAGTATTCATACATAGGCAATTCTTTGCTCATATCTTCCTTATATCTTCCTCGATTTCCTCTCGATCTACTTTCTATTAGTAAAATATTCAAACAACTTCAGTGCTCTATTATGTTTGACCTTGATGGATGTGTCATTTAGGATCACCACACAAGAATGAGGATTGGTTTGGGCCATGAGGGAAAATATTCTTATATTATCTTGATGCTCCATAGACTGTAGAACTACTATCTTCATCTATTTTAAGACTTTAGTGACACTATCGATTGGGACATCTGTCAACATTTGAGCTCAAGCACTTAATTCCTTCTGTATATAAAATTTTGTTTAAATGTGAAGAACTTCAGTTAGGAAAACAAACTAGATGTATTTTTTCTAGAAAAATTAATATGTCTTAAAAATATTTTTTTGATATTTTTCTTGTTGATATATGGGGGTGATGATCAATAATAAGTGTGACCAAATTCCCTTACATTATGACCTTCATTGATAATTACTCTCATGCTACTTGGTTGTTTTCAATTTAATGAAATCACATAGATTCTTGACACGGTCACTACTTTCTTTGCTAAAATTAAGACTCAATTTAATAATCCTACCAAAAAGATTTAGACGGACAATGCCCTAGAATTCATGCAACATTCTATCAGTGGGTTTCTGGTTAGAAAACTTGGCATCATCCATCATACCTCCTATTCCTACATTCCTCAATATAATTATTTTTGTAGAGTACAAATGACCACCTCCTTGAAGTTACTCAAACATTTTGTTTCACTATCATGTCCCTAAATTATTTTGGGCTAAGATGTCTCCACTACCCTTTTCTGATAAATCGAATGCCCTATTTTATCTTGAGAAATAAAGTCCTATATAGATTTTTTATCCTAGATTCCCCTATTTTCTATGCTCCTTAGTATTTTTGGTAGTGCCTATTTTGTGTGAAATCTTTAGACCTGTTTGACCAAACTTGATCCAAGATCTATAAAGTGGATCTTCTTAGGGTACTCAAGAACTCAAAAAGGGTATAGTTGTTATGACCTGACTATTAAGAAATGACTTGTTAGTGTGTATGTCATTTTCTTTGATGAAACATCATAACTTTTTTATCTGGGTTCAACTCTATCTCAGGATTTTCTAGTTGATACCCCTATTCCTATTCAAGTTGAATTGATACCTCTCAAACTTGTTGGTCCTATTCCTATCAAGGTTTACCAAAGACACCTCAAGACTGAAACTCCCTCCATGGACCCTCCCTCAATTAATCCTCCATCTTTGTTGTCAGACCACAACAACACTATTCAGGTATATTCTAACTTGGGGACTCTGACTAGAGTATGAAAGGGGGTACATTCTTGTGCTTTACAACCTATCAAAAAATTATGTTTTAATGCTAATCTTGGTTCAAGTTTTACCAATTTTACTAGTGATCTTTCCAGAATTGTTGTTTTGATAACTACAGCTAAAGTCCTGATACAACATGTCAGATGTCATTCCATGGACGTGGAAATGGAAGTTCTTCATACAAGATATACATGTGACTTGGTGGATACCCCTACTCATGTTTCTCCTGTAGGTTGTGGCTAAATATTTACTGTTAAATATCAACTTGATGGTATGTATGAATGACTTAAGGCCGTTTTATTGCTAAGGGATATACATAGAATTATGGCATAGATTAATTTGAGAGTTTTTTTTTGCATACTTCTCGTGTTAACTCTTCTCATTTCTTATTTCTGTTGGTATCAATAAGAGTTGGCCACTTTTTCAACTCAATCTCAAAAATGTTTTCTTGTATGGCGATCTACATGAGGAGGTGAATATGGAGCAACCTCCCAGATTTGTTGCTCAGGAAGAGTGTTCTTAAGTGTTCCGCCTATATAAATCCATTTATGGACTAAAAAAGAGCCCAAGATCATGGCTTGATAAATCAAATTAGATCCTTGATATTTCTAACATTAAGTGCTCACATTCCAATTAGTTTGTGTTTGTAATAATAACAATGCTAGAATAGTTATTCTGATTGTGTATGTGGATTATATCATCCTTTTTAGGAGTGACCACATGCATTGATCCTTCCACGAAATATTTATACAAACACTTTATTGTTAGAGATGAAGAAAAATTACACTACTTTATGGTAACTGAAGTAGTGTTTTCAAAACTGAACCGGACCGACCGGTCCGACCAGTCAGACCGGTAAACCAGTGACCCACCGGTCTGGAAGTCTTAAAAATTGGTTATGTGTTCTTTTCTAGTCCAACCGGTCAGAAACACGATCTAACCGATTGGACCAGTTGACCGGACCGAACCGGATCGAACCAGTGGTTCAAATAGAAAACAAATAAAATAAAATATATAATAGAAAAATAAAGTTGAGACCCACATAACCGATACCATATTTTAATTACATAAAAGAGAGAAAATGCTTTACTTGCTTAGTTGAAAGAGGAAGTATGTGATATATACAAAAATATATATGTATATATGGGATTAAGAGAGAAAGATTTCTCCCCCTCCCCTCTCCCATGCACATGGTGGAGGCCGAACGCCCGGGAGGGTGGTAAAACAAGGCGGCAACTGGGATTCAAACCCAGGTCCCTTCATGAGGAGACACCGTGCTTGACCACTTGAGCCACTCCTTGTCGGCTATATATATGTATATATGTATGTATGTATGTATGTATGTATTTTTTATTATTATTTAAAATTGGCCATTCTATTCATCCCGTCACCTGGGCTAGATCTTGGGACCGCTCGCTAACAAACTGAGTGTCTAACCATCTTGGCATCTTCTGTTAGACATGTATGTATGTATTTGTATATGTATATATATATATGTATATCTAGAGTTAGGCTAGAATACACTCAAGTGTATCCGGAGCGGAATACACTCAAGTAGTTTTTCATGATGCAATATTTTTTTTGAAAATATAATCCATTGATCTCCTTAAACATCTTGTCAACAACTCATACGCAAAATTTGAGAACATTTGGATATGTATAGCTCTTGTTATGAAGACCGCAAAAATTATGCATTTCAAATTAGTTTCGCGCGTCGATTTTGTTGCCCTTGGATGAGTGACTTACACTCATCCAAATGGGCTCAAAATTTGTATGTAGCCTAGTTATAGTATGACGGTGAAGATCAATGGTTTACATTTTGCAAAAACTAGTGTTGATATGCAAACACACTTGAGTGTATTCGTGTGATCCGTACACTCGAGTGTATTCTAGCCTGACTCTGTATATCTATGTATATATGATTATATGTATATATATGTATGTATATATGTATATATATAAATGTATATGTGTAAATATATATACATACATATAAATATAAATATATACATATATCTGTATGATATATATACATACATATATATACACATATATATACAAGTCAATATATTTTTATATCTATATATAAATATATGTGTATATATATCTATTCATATATATATTATATTTATATATCTATATATATGTATATGTATATATATTAATATATGTGTGTAAATATATATAGTAATATATATATATATATATATATATATATATATAGAGAGAGAGAGAGAGAGAGTCAGGCTAGAATACACTCGAGTGTACGGATCGCACAAATACACTCAAGTGTGTTTGCATATCAAGACTGTTTTTTGGAAAATGTAAACCATTGATCTTCACCTTCATACTATAACTAGGCTACATACAAATTTTGAGCCCATTTGGATGAGTATAAGTTACTCATCCAAGGGCAACAAAATCGATGCGCGAAACTAATTTGAAATGCATAATGTTTGCGGTCTTCATAACATAAGCTATACATATCCAAATGTGCTCAAATTTTGCGTATGAGTTGTTCACGAGATGTTTAATAAGATCAATGGATTAGATTTAAAAAAAACATATTGCATCATGAAAAACTACTTGAGTGTATTCCACTCCGGATACACTCGAGTGTATTCTAGCTTGACTATATATATATATATATATATATATATATATATATATATATATAGTGTGTGTGTGTGTACCCGGTTCAACTATTTTGACTGGTCTGACCTCTAATTGCCTTATACTTTGGTGGCTGGTTTGATTTTTCCGGTTCAAATTTTTTGAACGTCATGCTGATGTCATTTCCGGTCCAACCGGTTCAACCACTCCATTTGAACTTGGCTCAACCCCCAGTCTGAGTCAATGCCAGTCTGACTACTTGTCCAGTTCTTAAAACATTGAACTGAAGTATCAAATTCTTCTTTTTGGGTAATCCTATCTCAAAGCAAGTATGTCCTTGATCTACTATAAGATACTGGCATGCTGGGTGCCAATCTAGTCATCACACTTTTCGATCCCAATACTAATTGCTATGATGATTCTGTTGGTATGAATGCCCTGAGAGCCAATCATGGGATGATTGGTGGGATACATTAAGATTGATTTGATAAACATCAAAGGCAAGCTTCCAATTCTTTCTGGTTCAGTCATATGAGATAGTGATATAACATATTGAATGTCTAGAGAATGACAGTACTCAATGACGTATGCCTTCAGGTTCAGGACCTGAATGATGAGATCATACGGATGCTAAGAGTTTGTACATTCTTGTTATGTCCCTAGTCGAATGTCATTTTGGAAGGTAGATAGACATCAATGACACACAAGACTAGATTGTGGTGTTGGTTGATGACAGAATCTCATTAGTCATGATATAGAGATATCAAACCAAACACATAGGTACTTGTTAGAGAACAAGTGTACTGGACAGACCCACCGTGAGTTTGACACATAGAACCATGACATGGTAGTCACAGTCAGTACTCATAGTGATGGTGGTGAGTGTGATTCCTTGACTTGAAATCACTACACTCAACACATGTCGTTGGGCACACTTTGACATCATCAAACGCAGTCCCGAAACATGGGTTGTTATAAAGGTGATTATTGGGTGGCTTTGACACATGGGAATTTTGAGGGGTGAGTGATAGATATGGGATTTGTCCCTCCCGTGGGAGTTTGATATCCATGGCCACTTGATGAGTAGGATTGAGAAAGGCGTGCACGCATGTGTGAATTAGTATGTGATACTGATGTCAAAACATATCTCTTCCAATATACTTTGAGATCAAGAAAGTGAATGAACATTGATAGGATGACTGTTCCATGCCTCGAGTTCATTCGGGATATCAGTGACAAAGGAATTATACATTCACTGTAACACCATTCACAGATTGTAGGATTGAAAATTGTTCGCCAACTTTCTATTTCACTTGGGTAGCACTGATGTGTGACTAGGCACCGCTCTTTGCTTGTGAAGTCATAAGTGTTATGGACTTTCACTGCCAACGTGAAATGGACCTGCAGGGTCACACACATAGGATTTAACCTGGAAGAGGAGTTTTGTCCACAAACAATGTTTAGATTGATTACTAAAGGAGTTTAGTAGTTCAATTAAACACTCAATTAATTGATGCTCAATGTCATAATGTTCAAGGTGTTGGACACATTGATTGGAGTATCAGTTTGATTGAAACTGCAATTGACGGATTCTACACAATCTGCACTCCCAACCGATCGGCTCAGCTTAGTGAACCCGGCTCAGCTTGGTGAACCGATCGGCTCAGGTGGTGAGTCGATCGACTCATGGACAGGGTGAATGATTGCTTCAAGTGTTGAAACGATCGGTTCAACTGTTGCAACCGAGCAAGTTGGTAAAGTCGGATTGGTGAGAAATTTCTTTTCGTTTCACTTGCCCAATTTGATTGGAACAAGGATTGGTATTTGGTACCAATTATAAAACAAAAGATGGAAAGTCAATCGGGAACTGACTAGGACCACGAACCGACAGGTTCAGAAGTGAACCGACCGGTTGAGGTGTCCCAACCGATCGGTTGAGTGTCAACCGACCGGCTCAGATCCCCAACCGACCGTTTCAGAAATGAAACGATCGGTTCAGGTTGCGAGTTGGTTGTTTTGTGGAAAATCTCGAACCCTTCTACTCCTGCCTTTAGTCCCATATTGCCCGGGATAGAGAACCCTATCCCATGACCCTCCTATATATAGGGGTATTGGGGGCTTCTCAAAGTACAACTCAGTGCAAACTAGTTGCTCTGCAAAGTTGTCGTTCTCTCTGGTTTTGGTAACCGAGAGAGCCCGAGCAAGTGCTACCCGAAAAGGGAGGCACAACAAGGGAAAGACAACTACAGTTGCAACTGGTGGCAGGAGAGTGTGTCAGTGACTAGTACGCTGACAGGAGGGTGCGACTCCTTCCAATTCCTTGTGGGACAAGGAGATTGGAGTTCTAGGTGGTCTGTGTGGACTACTTCAGAGGCGGGAGATTTCTACCGCTCAGAGGATAGCTGTCAATCCTGACAGTCCCGGTGAGACCAGGAGTCGTCAGTCCCAGTGCGACCAGGAGCTACACAGACACCGTCCAAGACCGGAGGTGAAGACCGCACAAGCCGCGAGGTATTGTCGCCAAGCAAGCCTCGGGACAAGGTATGACACAAACCTTCCTTTCCTATTATATATACGTTGACGCGTTTCCTTGTTCTGGGTTTGGGGGAGAAAATTTTTTGTTTCCGCTGCCTTCTCTGCCTCCCTAAAACCCAACAGTGGTATCAGAGCCACGTCAACTGCTCTATACTTTAGGATTATCGATATGATCGATTTTGTTTTTTTGCCTTTATTTATTGCATACGGTGCGAATAAAATTGGCTTTATGCATGTCCAATCCTAAATCCACAAATCCCAATTTACATATATGATATGTATTATTAATGCACTCGATACACGTTGCCTTTAAACGAGTTTTGTGGTGGATGTATAGTGTGGTTATGGCCAATAAACCCTATCTATGTATGGTTGAATGTGGTTGCTTGCATCTCGGTCTGTGCATCGATCTTCCTTATCCTATTCCTGATGTAACTCGAAATAATTCAAGATTTCGTTCCTACCTTTGCTCCCCCCGAATGTAACTCGGGGTTTCTCCTTTTACAATGTAAAATAGGATAGATTTTTTTTTGTTATGTCAAAGAACGGAGGACATCATGATGACCGCTAAGACGATCGGTTCAAGGCGTGAACCGATCGGTTGACGTTTGAGACGATCGATTCAAGGAGTGAGCCGATCGGTTGGTGACCGGTTCGAGGAGCGAGACGAGCAGGTGGCGGCCATAATAAGATGCACGACAACCAGGCGAACCGATCGGTTGGAGGAGCCAACCGATCGGCTGGTGGCACCCAACCGACCAGTCTGATGGCGAGCCGATCATTCATGTGATGAGTTGATCAAACCCAAAAAGGCAAAGCACAAAGTTCATGTTATACAAGTTGCATATGATGTAGACCTAGATGACTGTGATTCCTCTTGGCTCGAGGAATCACATTAGGATGGCCATAATCATCGCTTTTATCGTTTTGCATGTTTTTTGTGGGATATAGCATGTATATGATATGTACTATGTATTGTGGTGATTGGATATGTATATGTATATAAAACCAAATCCATCATTAAATATTAAGTTTTAGATGCCTTCCAAATGTGACACACATAAAAAACTTGATCGGCCAAGTGTGGGCACGCCCTAGCGTGGTGCACCGTCTATCTCGTGGAAGCGTGAAGGATGGATATGTGGGTCTGCCCTAGCAGGGTGCATATTCATTGTGTTTGCTTTGGGTCGGACATAACAAGGTGATCTAGATGGGATCTAGTACCTTGAGGCATGGAGGTGATCATGGCAAGGAGTTGCATATGACATCTTATCAAGAGTTGCATATGATGCAATTGGCAAGAGTTGCCTACCTGAGAGATCTAAGTTGTGGGTGACAACCCTAGCTGGTCCATGACTTAGAGGATTTCAGGATCTTGCCCACTAGAAGGTTGTACGCTGCAATCTTCTGAATTGATAGTGAGGGCTGTCAATTTGAAGTAAAATCGTGGGAGAGATAATTAATTAAAGGCCTAATTATATCATCATCTTTTCAAATCAATCAAATAAGTCAAAATGAGTTTTTGGACTAAAATTGCATATTTCCTTTTGTAGTACAAATGGTAGCAAACAACAATCACTTTTCTTTGCGACCAGTCCTTGAAAAGGACAAGCTAAATGGGACAAACTTCCACGACTGGTATAGGACATTGAGAATTGTTCTCACTCAAGAGCAAAAGCTCTATGTCCTGGATACTCCAATTCCAGAGGAACCTGCTCCTAATGCACCAAAGGCAGAAAGGGATGCTTACAAGAAGCATGTTGATGATTCCATTGATGCAAAGTGCTTGATGTTGTGCTCTATGAACCACGAGTTGCAGAGACAACATGAGAACATGGGTGTCATTGAGATGATTTAGCATCTCAGGAACATGTATGAAGATCAAGCACGACAAGAGAGATACAATGTCTCAAGGGCACTGTTCAAGTGCGTCATGACAGAAGAAGATCCAGTTGGTCCTCACACACTTAAGATGATTGGGTATGTGGAGAACCTGACAAGACTGGGATTTCCACTAAGCCAAGAGTTGGCTACTGATGTGATACTGCAATCGTTTCCAGAATCCTACAGTCAGTTTGTGATGAACTACAACATGAACAACTTTAATAGGCCACTGTCAGAGTTGTTGGGCATGTTGAGGACAGCTGAGATATATATGAAGAAGGACAAGCCTAAGTCTGTGATGGTGATCACAAGAAAGAAAGGAAAGTCCAAGCGAATGGGCAAGGGCAAAGCTAAGAAAGCATCTGATGCTAGCCAGGAGCCCAAGTCGTCTTCAGCTCTCAAGGCCAAGGGAGGCGTGACCAAGAAAGGCAATTGCCACCATTGTCAAAAGCCAGGACATTAGAAAAGGAATTGTCCTCTCTATCTAGAAGAACAAAAGAAGAAGGAGGCTACATACATCTCTACTTAAAGGTGTCATGAAAGTAAACTTGTAACACTTTTTGAGGTATATGATACCAAGATGTAAAGTGTAAAGCACTCAATAAATGGGGCAAGTGTTGCCGCCATAGATAGGAGTACTTTAGTTTATTTTCATCCTAAAAGGCATGTAATACAGTTATGAACTGCTATTTCATATTTTCCAATAGATAGAAACACTTTATTTTTGCATATTGTATGACAATGATGGCAATCAATAAAGAGATGTTTCAATTTCTAAAGATATGATCTTTGTGGCAATGCCTTAATAAAATGATACCTAAAAGTTATAGATAACTCAAACAATAAATTAGCATCAATCATGAGAAGTTCATTTCTAGTTTCCATGTGATGGATAAATCTAGACTCTTTTGGTTAGAGAACCAGTAAGAGACATGAATATCTTGGACATGATTAATCAATCTTCACTAAAGGTAGTGGGAGAATGATTATCCTATTACGTATGATACATGTGATGTATTTACATGCCTATTGGAACAAATGATAATACTTCAAATGGTGATTAGAGAAATACCAATATGAATATCTTGAAGTGTTCAAGATTATCATAGAAGAAGTGCAAATTTGATAAAGTGTAAATTCTTGATGAGATCAATGAATGAAATACTTGGACCAAATGTTTGGGATCCTTATGAGTGATCATGATAATGTATCATAGTGAACTCATGATTAAGGCATGGTGATGTCTAAATCAAGAAGGAATCATACTCTAAGGAGTTAGAGAATGATGATCAAATAACTGAATTCTTCTTAATAAAAGAATACCCCACACTAATAAAGGACATTAAGAATCACAAGGAGTTGTAAGTTCTTATATCCTTGACGGATACACCTCATTTATCTATGTGATGAGTTGTTCATGTGATGAGTTAACTATATAGATGAATATGAGGAACCAAATTTTGAGTTATGGTTTATGACCATTACATCCTAAATGACATCCATGTGAACCATAAGCTATGACCTTGATGGTAGCACCCATTGGATGAAATCCATAAATGCAAATGAATCTTAAGTGTTAAGATGCATGGATAACATTTTGAGAAGGATGATGCTTGTTGATTGCAACTTAATGACTAAGACAGTTGGCATATGGATACTAAAACCGCATTCCTATGAGGAATAAAACAAGGATGTGTACGTGACACAACCTATAAGGTTTATGAATCCACTAATGCAAATGAAGTCTACAAGTTACAATGGACTAATCAATGTGATTGATTGAGTACAAGCAACTCAGAATTGGATCTTTACTTTGATGATATAGTCAAAGGGTTTGACTGATATGTCAAAGATAAAGAAGGGATATGTGATTTAGTGAGAGCGTGTTCACATTCCACATGTTGATGTGAAATGGAAATGTTCTAGAATGGAAATCCAAAAGTGGAAATTATCTTTAAGGAAGATAGAGATGTTTCCTATGTGATACGAATAGAGATATATAGAGATAGTTCTCAAAAACCTCTTGACCTGAAAAGAGAAAGCATACATTGGCAATATGTACTGAAGGGTTCAGTATGCACAGATTCAGTGGGAGAAAACTTGTCCATGTTACATGTAGTTAGTATCCCAAGCCCAAGTGTCCAATTCTTATGAAGAATGGTAACACTAAGAATAGATATGGATCTATCATGTATGTAATCATCCCATTATCTTGCATGTATAGACATGGCAAGAACAAAATGCATTCATCATCTTGTATGTAGGACATGGCAATATGATGTGCTCATCCTGATAACTCGTATGTGAGACATGACGAGTGGATGTCTGTCTACTTCCAGTAAGGGTTACTGGAATACCATGAGAACTTGATAAGTACTTGAGAAGTACTAGTTCTACGGAGATAAGGAAGAGTTCACTGTAAAGAGTTACACTGATGCGAACTTCCAGAAAAGGGACAGAAAATTAATCGCAAAATATATATAGGATATATAAAAGTGAAAGTTTGTTGATAATTGGAAGTGTTCCAATAAAACCATTTAAAAGGAAATGTCGAGTGTCTATGTGTTAGAGAACAACAATGGATACTATATGGATCTGGAAGTTCATGAGATGAACTTATAGATATTCTGCTCATTCATGACAAGTATGGAATCCTTGATCATGCAATGTGGCTAAAGGTTAGCAAAGGAATACTAGATCGCATATTACGACAACTCCATCTCATACATGTGACGTACAGTGAAGAGATGAGAGACATGTAATTTATACTGACTTTGGCAAGGTGTTGCCATAACTCACTATGTTCGTACTAGAACACATTAACATGTGGGACATGTTTGAAGATCACTATGAATATGATTCAAGGGCGATTGGCTCGTAGTGCAAGTGGGAGTCTATTGGTATGTATGCCCTGAGAGCCAATCATGGGATGATTGGTGGGATACATTAAGATTGATTTGATAAACATCAAAGGCAAGCTTCTAATTCTTTCTGGTTCAGTCATATGAGATAGAGATAGAACGGATTGAATGTCTAGAGAATGATAGTACTTAATGACGTATGCCTTCAGGTTCAGGACCTGAACGATGAGATCATACGAATGCTAAGAGTTTGTAAATTCTTGTTATGTCCCTAGTCGAATGTCATTGTGGAAGGTAGATAGATATCAATGACACATAAGACTAGATTGTGGTGTTGGTTGATGACAGAATCTCATTAGTCATGATATAGAGATATCAAACCAAACACATAGGTACTTGTTAGAGAACAAGTGTACCGGACAGACCCACCGTGAGTTTGACACATGGAACCATGACATGGTAGTCACAGTCAGTACTCACAGTGATGGTGGTGAGTGTGATTCTTTGACCTGAAATCACTACACTCAACACATGTCGTTGGGCACACTTTGACATCATCAAACGCGGTCCTAAAACATGGGTTGTTATAAAGGTGATGATTGGGTGGCTTTGACACATGGGGCTTTTGAGGGGTGAGTGATAGATATGGGATTTGTCCCTCCTGTGGGAGTTTGATATCCATGGCCACTTGATGAGTAGGATTGAGAAAGGCATGCACGCATGTGTGAATCAGTATGTGATACTGATGTCATAACATATCTCTTCCAATCTACTCTGAGATCAAGAAAGTGAATGAATGTTGACAGGATGACTGTTCCATGCCTCGAGTTCATTCAAGATATCAGTGATAAAGGAATTATACATTCACTGTAACACCATTCACGAATTGTAGGATTGAAAGTTGTTCTCCAACTTTCTATTTCACTTGGGTAGCACTGATGTGTGACTAGGCACCGCTCTTTGCTTGTGAAGTCATAAGTGTTATGGACTTTCACTGCCAACGTGAAATGGACCTGTAGGGTCACACACATAGGATTTAACCTGGAAGAGGAGTTTTGTCCACAAACAATGTTTAGATTGATTACTAAAGGAGTTTAGTAGTTCAATTAAAGACTCAATTAATTGATAGCTCAATGTCATAATGTTCAAGGTGTTGGACACATTGATTGGAGTATCAGATTGATTGAAACTGCAATTGACTGATTCTACACAATCTGCACTCCCAACCGATCGGCTCATGTGATGAACTGATCAGCTCAGCTTGGTGAACCGATCGGCTCAGGTGGTGAGTCGATCGGCTCATGGACAGGGTGAATGATTACTTCAAGTGTTGAAACGATCAGTTCAACTATTGCAACCGAGCAAGTTGGGAAAGTCAGATTGGTGAGAAATTTCTTTTCGTTTCAATTGCCCAATTTGATTGGAATAAGGATTCATATTTGGTACCAATTAGAAACAAAAGATGGAAAGTCAATCAGGTGCTGACCAGGACCACGAACTGACCGGTTCAGAAGTGAACTGACCAGTTGAGGTGTCCCAACCGATCAGTTGAGTGTCAACCGACTGGCTCAGATCCCCAACCGACCGTTTCAGAAATGAAACGATCGGTTCAGGTTGCGAGTTGGTTGTTTTGTGGAAAATCTCGAACCCTTCTACTCCTGCCTTTAGTCCCATATTGCCCGGGATAGAGAACCCTGTCCCATGACCCTCCTATATATATAGGGGTATTGGGGGCTTCTCAAAGTACAACTAAGTGCAAACCAGTTGCTCTGCAAAGTTGTCATTCTCTCTGGTTTTGGTAACCGAGAGAGCCCGAGCAAGTGCTACCTGAAAAGGGAGGCACAACAAGGGAAAGACAACTGCAATTGCAACTGGTGGCAGGAGAGTGTGTTAGTGACTAGTACGCTGACAGAAGGGTGCGACTCCTTCCAATTCCTTATGGGACAAGGAGATTGGAGTTCCAGGTGGTCCGTTTGGACTACTTCAGAGGCGGGAGATTTCTGCCGCTCGGAGGACAGCTGTCAATCCCGATAGTCCTGGTGAGACCAGGAGTCATCTGTCCCAGTGCAACCAGGAGCTGCACAAACACCGTCCAAGACCGGAGGTGAAGATCGTGCAAGCCGCGAGGTATTGTCGCCGAGCAAGCCTCGGGACAAGGTATGATTCCACAAACCTTCCTTTCCTATTGTATAGATGTTGACGCGTTTCCTTGTTATGGGTTTGGGGGAGAAATTTTTTTATTTCCGCTGCCTTCTCTTACTCCCTAAAACCCAACAGATTCTTCTCCTTCATATCCTGATGGTAAGTAATATAATAGACTTGTAGGTAATCCCATTTAGTTGACAGTTACACAAGCTTATATTAGATCTGACTTGTCAATAGGTATCTGAATAAATATCGACAATGTGATTGGGAGGTTGTGTGCCACATTCTCATGTAATAAAGATATCTCCTAGAAAACATCTTCTATACAAGAAAAATGGGCACTACCAGAATACTAGATATTTTTTACTCTGGCTATGTCGATGACGAAGATGATTGTAAATATACCCAAGGTTACTACACCTTTATAGGTGGCAATCTTGTCATTGAAGAAGTAAGGATCAAACTATTGTTTCTAGAACTAGTCTGAAGTCGAGTATCAAGCCATGACTCATACTACTTGTGAGATGATGTTGATTCAAGTCTAGAACTAGTCTGAAGTCGAGTATCAAGCCATTGAAGAGTCCATGCCTATGCAATATGATAATAAAGCCTCTATATTCATTACAAATAATTTCTCGTACCATGAGCATACAAAAAAGATCGAGGTAGACTATCACTTCTTCTGAGACTCTATTCTATCCATACACTTACTCCATACATCAAGATAGAAGATGAACTTGTTGACTTGTTTATAAAATTGGTGCAATGACAAGATTCAACTCTATGGTGGACAAGTTGGGCATGCATGATATCCATACTCTAGCTTGAGGGGGTGTTAAGATATTTCATTTTATACTATTTATTTTTTCTCTTTAGTATCTTATCTTTTATCCCTTATTGGTGAACTATATATATACTAACTCCTATCCTATATAAGGAGAGGGTCTATGTTGTATTCATTATCCAAATCATAGAATCCTTTCTATTTTACACTGAGAAAAAGAAAATATTAATATATTACCCTTTTCATCTATTTTCAAAATCATATTTATTTTTTAAATGACAATTTCCACCATCAAAATGAATTTATTATTTGAGATATCTCTAGAATCTTCTAGTAAATCACAAAACTAAGATATAAAAAGATTTTCTTCCTTCCTGGTGGAATCTAGGGGAATCAACATTCCATAGTGGTTCCACCTAGCATAACCATGCATTCCATTAAGGTTTTTACCCCAAGGCACAAAATCCCAAATTTTATTATATTTATTATCATATTTGATCTTTTTTTGCAAAACTTTCTTTCAATGCATTGAGTCCTCAACCTTAATCCACAAGTTTAAATACCATTTATCCATCATCTAAAACCCTCCCTTTCATCTCTGTTGAAGAAAAGAGTGGCCACCTCCCTATGTGAAAGATTTCATTTTCAAGTTCCTAGGATATCCTTCTTCTAGAACATTGACTCCACTATGTTGAAGGGTTTGCAAACACAAAAAAATACCACATGTCTATTTAATTGAACTATCTATTTATATTGATCTCGACCCATCTATAAATATTTTAACTGCTTAAACATGTATCATCTACTTGTTCAATAACTGCTCGTATAATGGTGACTCTCCCACTTAATTGGATTCCAAATTGCCTTGTCTTTCTAATCATATTTCATTTGCAAATTTCTTAACTAGATGTTTACCATATACATAGTGATTTTCATGCCATTTTACTTGATACAAACATGAACATAGGTCATGTTCATATTGAATCCCTCTCTAGTTGTCCCTGTCTTTATCTTTCAACATCTCATTCCAATAATCTGGGATGAATTTCTTCCATAGGAGATCATGAGGTGATTGGAATCTCATAATAAAATCTAGAGTTTGTAGGTATGATGAAGAAAATTCATAGTTAACTTGAGTTCCCAAATACTTGAACAAAATCCTAATGTTTTTATCTTTGTCATCCAACTTTTATTAACAAACTTCAAACAAATTTCATTGGTTTTACTTCAACTTTATAAATAAATCACATAGTTCATTCTTTATGTTCCTGATTAGGGGTTTTTAATTACAATATCATATTGTATTCTTATGATTTTGTCAATATTTTCTTCCTTATCATGAATATCTTTAGGAGGTTTTGGAGTTCATTTGTTTTATTTGTCTATTTGTGAAATTGTGATAGAATGTTTATCTTATTAAAACAACATGTTTGAAAATCATTTGTTGTGTGAGTCATTTACCCTAACTTCTCTAGACTTTCATTTGAATGATCTCCTCCATCCTGGAAGGTACAATTTTATTTTTGATGAAGTTAAATACTCTCCATGTTTCTATTAAGGAAAACTCATACCAAGTTAAATTTCATATATGTTTTGTGTAGTTTAAAGATTTTTACTTGATGTCTATTGTTGTTTCTTCATGTTATTTCTTTGTGCACTTTAGCAATAAAACTTAATTTATTAGGAAAATATGTAGTAATGCTAAGAATGACAAGGTACCCCATTGGTGAAGTTAGCACTTGGCCAAACATGCCTATAATATGATGAATTTTTTCACTAAACACTCTAGTCTACAATTGTGTGTCCGCTTTGGTGGTCCATGATCCATGCAATTAATTGCATTTGATTTGTCTTAATTTCTTCATGATATTATCCTATGTTTCCACAAGTGTACATGCTAGCTATGGCCAATTCCATAGGTTTCCCTTGACATTGTTGACATGTATTTATAATATTCTAGAAGCAAGGTATCAAAATGACTATAATTCTATAGATATAGTAAAGGTAAAATAATCATATTTCAGGATTTGGAAATTCTTCTTGTACCGACATTAGGACTCTTTATTAGATAAAATAATAATAGATGTGACTTGTCATCCCATAGAACACGCCTTGAAAATTTGCTAAATGTTTCAAACAATATACAAATATTTTGTAGATATATTGTGTGCAAAGTTGTAAACCAAAGAAGATTCTGATAAATATACTTACTATCCTTATTCTTGAACACAAAATGTAGCTTCATTTATAAAATTACAATATATGCCGCTAATAATGTTGGTTCTTAAAATTGAATAATACAACTAGTTGTGAGGTGGATCCTTAGAAAGGAATAAGTATATTCAAAAAGTGTACATATAAAAGTATAGTTGGTGTAGGAACACAACATAAAAATAATATTATTCATACCAGTAATATAAATTGTAAATTTAGTCATGTTCTAATACAACAATGTTCCATTGCGTGTAAAACATAATCAATGAAGACAACTTATACAAAATGTGTTTGAATAATAATATAATATAACATTGATAACCCTATGAACCTAGAAACGTCTTTACATAGATTACTTTTGTTTCATGTGATAATGTCATCATAAATGTTGTATACTTGTCCTCACCTTTTTCTGGGTGCTTTTCTAACTATTTAACTTTTTATCCAAACAAATTACTCATTTGACAACTTCTATTTTCAATCCATTCAATGCTTAGAAACAATGCTTCCTAAGACAGACTTATTTTGAATAAAGTTTCTCATAGTTATGAACATGCATTAATTGAATCTTTTCATACTTTCTTTGAAGTATGTGAGTCATAAGACTCAAAATTGTACAATACATTCCTATATACATGTGCACGTGCATGGATTCATTTACTTTGACACAAACCTATGTATATACTTACAACTGTACACACATGCATTATAGTGATAAATTTATTGCAAATATTAATAACATTGTATTCAAATGAAGCAAATCAAATTAATTGGTCTTAAATCTTGACATGTCCATATAACTAGAGTAATCACAACTGAATAAGTGATGCACAATCCTAACTCTTCATTGTTTCTTACGATTAATTCCTGACCCACCACTTTAACATAGGATAAAAAAACTAATTATTCTTCTAGGAAATATGCCTTTTATATATTTTTATTATAATTTATTTGGTGAACGTTTTGGAGGTTTATACATGTTTACTATTATTTTTGTCTACTATTAGATAACAAGAAGGAGATTTTGTTATAAAAAAATATCAAACAAGTTTTTGACTTAGTAGAAAAAAGTATTATGAATCTATACTAGGAGATTAATGACTCTTAGATGATGTATGAGGATAAAAAATTTAGAGATCAAAAAATATTATTGGTAATCACAATGCTTATTTTACATTGAATATGTAGTCAAATTTACAACTAGACTTGTCCACAAATATTTGTGGTATAAATTGTTTCAACTTAATTATTATTGTGGCTTGTATTTATCTTTACATAAAGGCTTCATTTCATGCAGAAGTCATGTTGAAAACAAATCTAAGATTAAATCTTGACATCACACCATTTTCTCCAAAACAAACTCGAGTTGTATATGGATTATTTATACATCCAAATATGTGGCATTTCCTTAGACAAGTATATTTTTGAAGTAATATATGATGTAGCTACAAGGCTTAAAAAATCATATTAAGTAAGATACATCCCATACATGCATGACCAAAAACCATAACCACCCACTACTACATTTTTGGCCAGTAACGTCGCTGCCCATAGCGTCGTTTTTACTAGAATAACCGACCTAATAGACTATTGCATCGGTTTTATCATAAAAACTGACCTTATAGATTTCCCGCAGTGAAAATTCGTTCGATTTTAGCTTCATGCCTCGATCTATAGGTTTGGTTTTTTAAAATAACCGATGCTATAGGGTCAACAAAAAACGTGGGCTCCACTTTGGAACTCTAGAGTCGGTTTTTATATATAACTGACTTTACAGATCCTGACCTATAGCGTCAGTTATACTGCAAAACCGAACCTATAAGTCTATTAAAAAAACGGTGCTCGGACTTAACCAATAACGACGGTTTTTTAAGATAACCATCGCTATAGGTCAGGTCTATAGTGACAGTTATCTTAAAAAACTGTCACTATAGGTTAAGTCTGGGCACCTTTTTTAATAGACTTTTAGGGTCGATTTTTTACAAAATACCGTCGCTATAGGTTAGGTCTATAGCGACGGTTATCTTAAAAAACCGTCACTATAGGTTAAGTCTGGGCACCGTTTTTTAATAGACTTTTAGGGTCGGTTTTTTACAAAAAACTGACACTATAGGTCTTCTACATTGCACATATAAGCCCGATTGTAAGGCTTAGGTTTCCATTTGCTGCTGCTGCTACCCCCCATTCCCGCTCCAGCGTCCAAAGAAAGGCAACGCCGCCTTTACAAAGGTGACCTCCCCCAACCATCTCCTCATCCGAAAAGAGGCAAACTAGCACCGCTTTCCTTGGACGAAGACGTCCAAGATTCTTGCCACCATCTCCGGCGATGTCGACGCTCCTTACCACCATCTCCGACACCATTTTCCTTGGACGACGGTGATGCCTTAGGCGTTGCATCTCTCTATGGTGCTTTCTTCCTTGAAAGGCGACGACACCTTAGGCGTTGCAAGGGTCGTGCACATCTCTCTCTGGTTCTTTTCTCGCACAAGCTCCCTCACCGACCAGTTTTTCTCAAGGTATTGTCCTTGCCGCCTCACTCCTCCATTTACGTCTTACTTTTAAGCAATTGACCAGGTAGAACGACTGTGCTGGGCAGCACGACCGTGTTGTTTGCAAGGCCGTGCTGTGCAGCACGACCGTGTTGACTGAGTTGTAGAATCATCAAAATTTGTCAATTTTGAATTTGTTACTGCTCCTATAAAATTGATATATATTGACCCCTAATTAATACATTATAACATAATTGAATCGTGCATTTGTGTTGTTGCAGGTGCTATTGACTTGTTGTTGACTTGCATATATTTCTTCTTCAGCTTACAAGTGAGGTATAATATTCTCATTCTCCCAATGTGCCATTTTATTTGACTAGTAAATCAACTAATAATAAAAATATGTATTCATTCATATCTACATTTTGTTATCAATCACATATGTAATCATTTGGATATTCCATAGTTTGAGACTATTTTTGGATATTTAATCTCATATAGGATGTAATGGTATAATGTATGTTTAGTTTTGAAGAAAATTTTAGTAGTATTTCCTCATTTGTTCTCTGGGTACATATGTGAGTGGTTATTTACTTGACTAACAACTCAACCAATACTAGAGGCATGCATTCTTTGAATTATTTATTTTCGTATCATTCAAGCAAGTAATCTTTTATATATACATCATATATCATGTATACCTTATCACTTGTGTTTTTATTATCACTTATTTTTTTATCATATATACTTGCAGGTTCTAAAATGGTGAGTGAAGATGAACATTCTAAGCATGAGCATGAGCACCATGAGGATGGGAATAAAATTGAGGAATCTTTATTATCTTGACCCAATGGGAATAACAAAAAGGGGCCACAAATTGAAATTGCCAACTATGGAGTAAGCATAAATTTAGTCAATGCTTCAACTTGATATTTCTATTTAGAATTTCTATTTTACCAACTATCGTTTAATTGATAAGGGTATAAAGGCTTTTCGTTAAGGTGGACGACAAATACCCACAAAATTAAAGACATTGGCTTTGAAAAATGTCAAGGTAGCTACTTTAACAACTGCTTAGTCTTATATGTATTAATTTTCAACTCTTATATATCAACTTTTATATTCTTATCTCAACTCCTGTTTATAGTAGTTTACTAACATTAAGTATAATTCGTTATTTGTAGTGTCCTATAAAAAATAATGATTAGGCTTGTGGCTACTATGTAATGAAATATATGCAAGCTATTGTTAAACAAGCATCATATGACGTTCAGACTATAGATCAGGTAATAAAGAATAACATCATAAATTTTCAAGTGGTTTTAGTCATTTTATAAAATATTAGCATGTGCATTTTCTATTACAGATCTTTACAACTCAGACTTACACACTTGAGGACTTAAATGAATTCTGAGAAGAGTGGTGAGATGCTTTTCTAAATGAAGTCAATATAACATTGGATTAAATATGTCAGCTCCATTTGTGTATGTGGTTACTCTTTCATATTTACTTTTGTATCTGACATTTAATATCATCTCAGACTTGCAATCTATCATTTTGTAAATTATGATGTGATTATGTGTAACACAACTAAATATACGAATCATTTTTATTATGAATGTGTGGTTTGGAATGGTGATGGTTGAGCATCAATTCTCCCCTCTCTCATATCTTGGTTCTTTTATTCTTCCAAAAAATTTTAAAAAAAATTCAACTTCTAGCGTCGGTTTTTAAAAAAAACTGACTTTGTAGGTGACGTGTAGCACGACCATTCTGTGTAGCATGGTCGTGTTGGGATATGGTTGCACAGCCGTGCCGCGTAGCACGGCCATGTTGGCTTCTCGTAGCACAACCGTTCTATGTAGCACGGCCGTGTTGGGTTATGGTAGCACGGCCGTGCCGCGTAGCACGTCCGTGTGTGGTTACAATTTGTAGACCTGTAGCATCGATTTTTTTAAAAAACCGACCTTAGAGGTTACCTCTAAGGTCATTTTTTTTAAAACCGATGCTACAGGTCTACAGATTGTCAAGCTCAATCTGTAGACTTGTAGCATCGGTTTTCTTAAAAAACCGACCTTAAAGGTTACCTCTAAGGTCGTTTTTTTAAGAAAACCGATGCTACAGGTCTACAGATTGTCAAGCTCAATCTGTAGACCTTATAGCATCAGTTTTCTTAAAAAACCGACCTTAAAGTGAACCTCTAAGGTCGGTTTTTTAAGAAAACTGATGCTACATGTCTACAGATTGAGCTTGATAACCGACCTACAACCTTGGCCACAAATTTTTTTCTCATTTTTTTACAGCCTATTGGGTCAGTTTTCTTTAGTTAAAAAAATGGACGCTATAGGTCAAATTATAAAGCGACGACCACTTAGGAGTCGGTTAAAAAGTGATGCTACAGGCTTAAAAAAACCGACGCTACAGACCATTCCTGTACTAGTGACCCCATCAACAGAGCTAAACACCAATCAATAGCCAATAAGAGAATAATTTGGCGAAGAAGACCACAAGTTCTAATAAGTAAAAATCTTTACAAGATTATAAGGATTTCTTCTTTGTCACAACACCTTTCCCCAAAAAGATCCCTTAACCCATTCTAATTATTTCCTTTTTGAATTTCCCTTTTTTGGCCCACAAATCTGGCACACACTAGCACATGTAATGTTTCCACCTATCGACCCACCATATGACATGACACTATTGTTGATGTGAGAGTTTCACATTGTCCATATTTTGATAGTGATTCAACCATTCCATTCATATGTATCTAAAATGTCTATTTGAGATTGATTTCAGGCTTTAGGTACATGAAAATGATCATTTCCATCAAGCCCTAGCTTGATCAAGTTCAAGCCAAAAGCAATGCAAATGCATTTTTTTGGAGAACATCGTAAAACCATTAGGATGATTTTTGTAATCATTTATATTGATGTAATAACTTGCAATTAAGATGAGAAAAAACCATGAGTGCTAAATTTGAACGTGTAATAACTCTAATGACATTTTCCAAAATTCATTATAGGGAATTCTTCAGTCAAGTTTTACCTGTGACAGACTCGACTGATCCCCTTGATGCATTTTGAGAAAAATTTTCAGTAAAGTTTTACCTGTGACAGACTCAACTAATCCCCTTGATGCATTTTGAGAAAATTCTAGTTCGTTCAAGTTTACCATACGCAGAACTCGACTAATCCCTACACTGAGAAATTAAGTGGTTTGGTCAAGTTTCATCCTGGATAAATTCGATCAGTTCTTTAAATTAGCTTTATCCCGTAGTACAATTTGTCAAGTTAACTTTATTAAAACCTAACCGAATGCATTGTATGAAAAGTGCAGAAAAAGTGATTCCAACTCTTGGAGTGTTGCAAAACTCGAAATTACATCTGATACAACATCCCAAATGACTGGAATTTGTTCCTTAGTGCTCCTACCCTATAGTGGACACCAAATATAAACAGGACCTCTTGAAGTTCATTCCAAGGTTGCTCCTTCATGCTATTCAAGCTCCTAGCTATAATTGAGTGCATCTAGTCCACTTGAGCCTCTTTCTCTCTCTTGTTTATAAATCAAAACGTCCATATGAGTGAGACAGGATCTTTGTGAGAGAGGTACTTCATTGTATGCTTATAAATATCCCAAATCTTCCCTTTACCCAAACTGTTTCTTCAAGATCAAGTTGGTGAAAGCTTCTCCAAGTGAAGGAGAAGGTGCAACATTCTTCAAGCTGTAGAAGAATGTGTAAAAGCTTCTTCAAGGTGAAGGAGAAGGTCAAGGCTGAAGATCCGGGAATAGAAGTGAGTAAATCCTTCAAGGCAAAAGACTTGGTTAAAGAAGGGGATATCCTTGACAAAGGTGTCCAACTTCTTGTAAGAGTGGGTAATACCTTGTAGAGGTAGAACACTCTAGCTCCTTGTGATAGGTAAGACCTTGGTTGGTTATTGGATCCCTTGTCCTTAAAGGGAAGACTAGATATCCTTGACCTTGAAAAGGAAGGTCATATTGTATGTCTTCTAATGGAAAATAAGTACACATGGGTTGCAAAATCCTAGAGCTTGACCTCTCTAGGTCGTGGAATGACTATCTCCTTGTTTGGAGACTGGAACCACTCTAAATAGCTCGTGTTCTTGTGCTTGTTCAGTCTCTCTCATCCTTTCTATGCATGTTTAGTTACACTACAAATTTAACATTTGCAATCTCATACATTATATTAACTTGAAGGTCTAACAAATTTTGCGCACGTGTTTTTAGCTCTATTAACTGCCCTCTAGAGCCCTTTGGATCCAACAAGTAGTATCAGAGCCACAATTTTATCTGATAAGATCTCCTATGAGATGTCACGTTGGCTAACAACCTACTTGGGTCCCTCAACCTATAGGGAGTCTTCTCCATGAGACCCACGGTCTTTGATGGCACCAATTTCCTCTATTGGAAATGGTGGATGCAATTATACCTTCAAGGAATGAAATATGACATGTGGATGGTGGTGATTCTTCCATATAAGGAGTTGATAGGGAAGATATCCACTTGGGATGAAGCTAGAGTCAATAAGGCACAATTGAATGAAAAGGCCATAAGAATCACCTATGCATCCCTCACCCCCATTGAGTTCAACCAAATATCCTCTTGGGACACATCCGATGATATTTAGGACAAGTTGTGCATCACCTATGAAGGCACAAAGAAATTCAAGGAGTCCAAAATCTACAAGCTCAAGGGTCTCCTTGAAAACTTCAAGATTGGAAAGAAGGAGAGAGCGACAAAGATATACACAAGGTTCAACACCATCTCCATTGGACTTGCTCAATTGGGACACACCATGGACAAGGGGACCATCAACCCCAAGATCATAAGGTCTTTCCCAAAGAGATGGGAATCCAAGGTGACTTCCATTGAAGAAGTTAGAAAGTCTTAGTAACATTGCCATAGAAGAGCTCATTGGCAATCTCGAAGCTCAAGAGACATGGATTGACCAGCAAGAGGAAGATGAATAACATGAAGAGAAGGAATAAAAGAATATCAAAGATAGTACATTCCAAGCTCAAATGGAAGCACTCCTTCTCCAACAACAACAAACATGCCAGTTTACTTCTCCTTCTTCAAGTGAAGATGAAGCCTCAAGTGAGCATGAAGCTAACCATTCCAAGGTCAAGCACTTCAAAGGAAAGCCTTCATCCTCCTCCACTTCAAGGTGTTATGTATGTGGGAAAAAAGGGTATTACAAGAATGAGTGCCCCAAGATCAACAAGTCCTACCACAAGAGTATCTTCAAGAAAATGGAGGACTACAAGAAGGATGGAAAGTACAAAAGAAGGACAACAAGGACAAAAGGAGTAAAGATGCATCCCATGCCGCATGGGAAGACTCCTCTTCTAGTGATGCAAGATCCAATGAGGGAGAATGATACCTTGCACTCATGTCCTCTACAAGTGAAGACATTGGTGAGGTAAGTGAGGTAAGCTTACATGAGTTATCTAAGGAAACTCTCATTGATATGCTTAATGCTAGCCACTCTTCTTATTCCAGATGAAAATCTAAAAAGAAGAGGTTAGGGAAGAACATAGATGATTTATATACTAGAATTATTGTTCTTGATCAAAATGAGAAGTTGAATCTTGATAACATTGATTCCTCTCAAGGGAATTTTCTTGATCTTGAGCTCTAATACAATGGAGTTGAAGTAGATAATGAGATCTACCTTAAGAACATCAATAGTCTTATGGAAGAAAACCAACCGAATTGATGATCTTTTTTTACTTAGAACAAAAAATTATGATCTTAAACTTTCTTATGATTCTATTAAATATGAGAATATTATTTGTATTGATGAGCTTGTTATGCTTATAAATAAAAATGATGGATTGCTTGCTCAAATCAATGATATTTCTTCTAGACCTTTGTTGCCAAGTAATGAAGTATCTAGTCTTACTTTAGAAAAAGATTCTTACCTTATTAAAGCCCTCTGTTTGGAGGCCAACTTAATTCATGCACAAGATGATCTTGATAGCTTATCTTATACTATCATTACTCTTAGTGATGATAATCACAAACTAAGATCTTCCTTGTAGAAACTCTTCAAAGGGAAAAAGTCCCTCAATGAAGTTCTTGATCACTCTGCCAAAGATAGTGGTAAAAGTGGTTTGGGATATGAGGGAGCTCCACAGAGAAAGAGCAAGGGAAAGAGTAATAAAAAGAGTAAGGGACGTCCTATCTTCCATGGATAGTCATCTAGATCTAAGAACCCTATGGTTTGTGTGCATTGCAAGAGTGATGACCATTATTTTTCTTATTGTCCTTATAGTGAGAAGGGGACCAACATGAAGATGAAATGGGTCCCCAAGATAATACTAGATCCTAAGGTTTGAATTGGGCACCAACATCTTCCTTTCTTATAGGTAAAAGGAAAATAGATTGTTGATAGTGGTTTCTCAAAGCATATGACAGGTAAAATCAGCCACTTCAACCAATTCACAAAGAAGAAAGGTGGATCAGTGACATTTAGTGACAACAACAAAGGTAAAGTGATAGGTGAGGGTGATGTAGGTGATTCACTATGCTTCAAGAATGTTATCCTTTTGGATGGCCTACATCATAATTTATTTAGTGTTAGTCAATTGTACAATAATTGCTATCTAGTTCTTTTTACCTCACTTGAATGCTTGCTTCTATATTCCCTCACAAACAATGTTATATATAAGGGAACTAGAAATGGTAATATCTATGTTACTTCTCTTGACTCCATTAAGCCTCTTGTTGGTAGATGTCTTGTTGCCGATTTGAATGATATTTCTTTGTGGCACTGTAGGCTTGGTCATGTAAATATGCATCAATTGAAGAAGTTCAACAAGAAGGAATTGGTTAAGGGACTTCCCAAATTGGATTTTGAAAGGGTTAAGGAATGTCAATCTTGCACACAGGGAAAGCAAACCAAGTCCTCCTTCAAATTCAAAGTAGTCTATAGTACCAAAAGATCTCTTGAACTTCTTCACATTGATCCTTTTGGACCAATGCGTATGCAATTGTTTCATGGTAGCAAGTATTATCTTTTGATCTTCGATGAATTTTCCCGCTATACTTGGACCTTCTTTGTTATTTCAAAAAGCGATAATCTTGATGTTTTCTTGACTTTTTGCAAATGAGTTGAAAACGAAGCTTCTTGCCAAATATTCTCTATCCAAAGTGATCATGGGGGAGAATTTGAAAATGACTTGTTTGAATGGTTTTGTGAGGAATCTAGGTATGCACATAACATTTCATCACCTCGAACACCTCAACAAAATGGGGTTATAGATGTAAAAATTAAGTCACTATAGGAAATGACTCAGACTACGCTTCTAGAGTATGATACTCAAACAAGTTTTGGGCTGAAGCCATTAGTACTTCATGTTTTGTGCAAAATTGGGTTTTCACTCATGCATCTTTAAAGAACCCCTCCATGAGTTGTGACATGGTAAAAATCCTTCCATTGATTTCTTTCATGTTTTTGGTTGTCCTTGTTTTGTTTTGAACACCAAGGATTCCCTCAACAAGTTTGATTTGAAAGCTTACAAGGCTTTCTATCTTGGTTATAACACTACTAGCAAGGCTTATAGAGTGTTTAATATTAAATTGTCTAAAGTAGAAGAATCTATAAATGTTAAATTTGTAGAGACTAATGCCTATAGTTCCAAGAATATTGTTAATTATGATGTTATAGATGAGGTGATCCCTCACTGGAAAGAGCTCAACATTGTTGATAAAGGAAAAGAGGTGTTAGTTGATGAAGAAGAGAAAGAAGAAGAAAACAAGGATCCAACTCCCCAGTTTGCAAATCATAATCCAAAAGAGCTCATCACAAGTAATCACTTTGAAAGGGTGAAAACACGGGCTGCTTATAATAATGAACAAGCCAACAACGCCTTCATCTCTCAACTTGAGTCAAAGAATGTCAAATAACCTCTCAAGGATGATGAATGGATCCTAGCCATGCAAGAAGAGTTAGAATAGTTTGAAAAGAATAGAGTGTGGACCATAGTGCCAAGACCAAGTGATAGAAAGATCATGGCACCAAGTGGGTATACTACAACAAGTTTGATGAAAGAGGAAATGTGGTAAGGAACAAAGAAATGTTAGTAGCTCAAGGTTACAACCAACATGAAGATATTGATTTTGATGAAAATTATGTGCCAGTTTCTAGACTTCAATCTATAAGAATGCTACTTGCTTTTACTACTTATAAAATTTTCTACTTTATCAAATGGATGTTAAAAGTGTATTTTTGAACGGTACAATTGAGGAGGAAGTCTATGTGATTTAACCTCCCATCTTTGAACATGATAAATTGCATAACCATGTTTAATTGTTACTAAAAGCTCTCTATGGACTCAAACAAGCCCCTAGATCTTGGTATGAGACACTAAAGAACTTTTTCTAGACAATGGCTATATCCTGGGAAAAGTCGATTCTACCTTATTTCTAGAACACACTTCTAGAAATTTTTTATCATTGAAATTTATGCTGATGATATTATTTTTGGCAGAACTGATCATGATCTTTGCAAGGAGTTTAGTTCTCTTATGCTAAGTGAGTTCGAGAAGAGCATGATGGGGAAGCTTACTTTCTTCTTTGACTTCCAAATCAAGCAAACCAAGGAAGGTAACTTCATCAACCAAGGAAAGTACACTAGTGAACTACTTAAGCTCTTTGGGATGGAGAACATCAAGACGATGGACACCCCATGTCAAACACCGCCAAGCTTGACAAAGATGAAGAAGGTGAGAAAGTGGATGAGAATCTTTATAGAGGTATTATTGGAAGTTCACTTTATTTAATTACCTCTAGACCTGATATAATGTTTAGTGTTGACTTGTGTGTTCGCTTTCAATCAAGTCCAAAAAATCACATCTCATAGAGGTTAAGAGGATTTTGAGTTATCTAGCCAAAATTAAAATTTTAGACTATGGTATCCCAAGTCAAGGGACTTTACTCTTTCTGCCTATAGTGATGTTGATTATGTAGGTTGTTTGATTGATAGAAAGTGAACAAGTGCCACTTGCTTCTTCCTAGGACCATGCTTGGTTTCTTGTTTTTCTAAGAAACAAAGCACAATGGCTCTTTCAACTATTGAGGCTGGATAAATTGCAGCTAGGAATTGTTGTGCCCAAATCCTATGGATGAAGCAAATGTGCCAAGACTTTAAAATTCATTTTGATGCTTCTCCTATCTACTGTGACAATACTGGTGCAATTAATCTCTCTTATATTCTTGTATTACATAGTAGAGTGAAACATATAGAGGTTTTTCATCATTTTCTCCATGACCACATTGCCAAGAAGGATATATATATATCGTGCATGTGGATACAAAAAACCAGCTTGCAGAGAATTTCACTAAACCTCTAGCTAGAGAGCAATTTACGTTCATTAGATCAAAACTACTTATAACTCCTCTTAATGATATTGACATGCAATCTAGCTAGATGTTCACATAATGTCTTGCTTATGTCTTGTTCACCTTATGCTTTCTAAGTGCTATAATTGCCATGTTTTCATGCCTTGTTTCACTTGTTTTTAGCTATGTTTTCCTCAAACACATGTTTTACCACAAAATAGTATCCAATGATGAGTGGAATGTGGCTCAATATGTTTAAAATACATTATAGGCTAGAAAAATAAATTTATATACCACTCTAGAGGCTTTAGAATTAAATTTTCTATGTTTTGGATAGGTTGACCAATTGGTCAAGTTTGACCTGGTACAACTCGACTGATCCCTGACTAAGGACGAAACTAAAATACCTGATTACTCGAGTTTCCTAATCTCAGAACTTGACTGACAATGAACTAGACTAAATTTATAAAGGGTATCGACCGAATTTTCTCCCTATCAACTAGAGAAAAGTTGACCAAAAGCCCTTCTCCAGAGCTCATCCTCCAACCCTATGCTAACCCATCCCCTCCTACACCCTTCCTAGCCCTAGATCAGCCTTCCTTGCCTCTCTAACCCGAGACATAGGTGGTTGGTGACCTGCCTTGTATGTTTCCTTTCTAGTTTGGTGTCTATCATCTCTATCTCTAACCCATGGCCTCCAACTATAGGAGAGATCTGCCCCAGCTGGAGCAACCTCTATACCAGCTTCTCCAAGGCACATTTCCTTCGATGGTACCTCATTCATCTCAACTCAAGCCTTGAATAGGTATAAAGAACTCCTTCCTAGGACTCCCTTTCCATTTTGAGCCTTGTTTGAACCTTGTTTTTTAATGAGTGAGGTGATTAAAGAGGTATATAGGGTGTTCAAAGCACACCATCTAAGAGCTTTGTGTGTAGAGTGTATGTGCTTCTCAAATGCCATGTCAAGAATGAAGGTTGTTCATGAATTCTACGCAAATATGACATGGAACTAAACCACCCTAGTCCCACCACTTGATAACCAAGTATTTATGACTTCAATGATAGTCGGTACCAAGATAAGTATCTCTGAGGATTCTTTGAATACCTATTTCTCTAGTACTAATGTCATTGCTTCTTGGGCAGATTCCTATCTACAATACCATGACCTTTTAGACCCTGAAGGTTTCTACAAGAGTTTTGATCCCTTGATTACCCTTCCTGACATCCATAAGTTCATGAAGAAACCAGACATCCCATATAGGATGAAGTCAACCATACCCTCCTCTCCTTTGATATCAAGACAAGAGTGATCGCCTAAGTGGTCAATTGTAATATCCATACCAAGAGGAATAAAATAGAGATTGCATGGAACTCGACAATGATCATGTATTATCTCTTGAATGATACTGGATTTAAGTGGGCTCGTTACATTCTACATCATATGATCTACTTTGACTCTAAGAAGAACACCACCGACACCCATCTCCCTTATCCAAACCTGATATGTGGTGTGTTTACTCACCATAACAAAATATCCCTCATCCATGACCTTGGATACAAACCAAGTCTCAGAGGGGTTTGCATGAGTGATACAACCATCAAGAAGACCTTTCTACCTACCTCCTCTTCCACCACACCAGGTGCCTCTACCTCCACCCATGCCCCTCCACCACCACTACCACCACCACCTCAACCTGATCACACCTATTCTCTGTATCCAATGAAGCCCTCATGGGATATATGATACATTAACAGGCATATAACCTTCAGGTTTAGGATCATCTCCACTAGTTTCGTTGCTAGATCATGTCTCACATGAACCTATCCTGCAGCCAGCCCTACCCATCCTACTAGGCTTAGCCAGGAGCTGACCATACCTCCTATGTAGACAGTCAGTTCTACCCTGACCCTCCACCTCCTACTACTTTCGCTCCACCCCCTGCTGCTGCTGATGGTTGACACATCCCTGCCCTGGTGCTCTTCCTCTTCTAGCACTACCTACTTGGCCCCGTTTCCACTCTACTTGCTGGATATGATGGAGTTTCTACTCCTATCTTGTAAGACAATGCATTACATGCATGTGGCATGTCTTGGACTGAGAAGAATGCCAGATGGCTTGGTACTTGTGCTTTTGGACCTCCTACTTATGAGGAGATGCATGACCAGGATGCTGAGGAAGAAGATGATGATGGTGATGATGCTGAGGACAGTGATGATGTTGGTGATGATGGATCTTCTGATGATGATGATGGTGCTGAGGCCACAACTGCTACCACTACTTCACCATCAGATGATGATGAGGATTACCAACCAGATCTGGAGGATGATGATGATGAGGACTTAGTTTATGTAGTACATTTCATAGATGTTTAGTTCTGTAGTCATTTAGAGTGCTCATCTAATATCTTTTGGCATCCTATCATGTATTAGACATTTGGGCACTATATCCGAGGCATACTATTTTATCATCTCGTCATTTTTAACTAGTTTGTAGTTCTTATTCCGAGAGGACATGTTTGGTGTTGTAATCTTAATCTTATGTACCTTAACTCTTTGGTTGATTATATCTTATGAGTTATTTGTATGTTAACCCATATTTTAATTATGACTAAAGATTGCTTGTTTCTCTCTGTTTGGTGCTTGCTTTAGTGGTTGTTTGTATACTTTGTGCCTGTGGAGAAGACCTATGTTTTATAGCTCTTCTACCCTTTGGAAATGAAAAAGGGGGAGAAGAATATGAGAGCTCATTATGTATTGTAGGTACCAGATGGGAGATATGAGCTCATCGATACTGAAATTATTACTTATGTGATCCTTTTTTAGTCAATTATCAAAAATATTATGTGACTTGCTAAAGGACCATGTAGTATATATGTGTTCTATGGTTGTTTTTGGAAAGACTAACCATGCAAGTAAAAGTAAGCATGAATTGAGGGGGAGCAACTAACATTGTTCATTCATGTATCCCCTTACAATTCACAATGTAAAGGTTTTAACTTTCATATTTTTGCAATATGTTAAGGAATGGTTTATCATTGTCAAAAAGGGGGAGAATGTTGACCTGAGAGTTACACATTGTCCATATTTTCACAATGACTTAACCATTCCATTCATATGTATCTAATATGTCGACTTGATATTGATTTCAGGCTTTAGGTACATGAAAAGGATCATTTCCATGAAGCCCTAGCTTGATCAGGTTCAAGTCAAAAGCAATGCAAATGCACTTTTTTAGAAAACACCCTGAAACCCTTAGGATGATTTTTTGTAATCATTTGTACTGATGTAATGACTTGTAACTAAGATGAGAAAAAATTAGGAGCCCTAAATTCAAACATTTAATCACTCAAATGACATTTTCCAAAATTCATTATAGGGAGTTTTTTGGTCGAGTTTTACCTATGAAAAACTCGATCGATTCCCTTGATGTATTTTGAGAAAATTCAAGGTTGTTCGAGTTTACCATACACATAACTTGACCACTCCCTACACTGAGAAAAACTGACTTAAGAGGCTCGGTCAAGTTTCATCCTAGGTAAACTCGATTGATGCTTTAAATTAGCTTTGTCACGTAGTGCTATCGGTTGAGTTAACTTTATTAAACCTGGACTGAATGCATTGTACGAAAAGTGAAAAAAAATGATTCTAACCATTGGAGTGTTGCAAAACTCAAAATTATTTCTATTGCAACACCACAAATGGCTAGAAGTCATTCCTTTGTGCTCCTACCCTCTTGTGGACACCCCAAATATAAATAGGACCTCTTAGAGCTCATTCCAAGGTTGCTCCCTCATGATATTCAAGTTCCTAGTTATAATTGAGTGCATCCAATCCACTTGAGCCAGTTTCTCTCCCTTGTTTGCAAATAAAAACATCCATATGAGTAAAATAGCATTTGTGTGAGAGATCTACTTCATTGTATACTTGTAAAGCTCTCAAAGCTTCCCTTTCCCCAAACCCTTTCTTTAAGATCAATTTGGTGAAAGCTTCTCCAAGTGAAGGAGAAGGTGCAAGCTTCTTCAAGATATAGAAGAAGACTCAAAAGCTTCTCCAAGGTGAAGGAGAAGGTCAAGGCTGAAGATTCGGGAGTAGAAATGGGTAAATCCTTCAAGGAAACAGACTTGGTGCAAGAAGGGGATCTCCTTGGTGAAGGTGTCCAACTTCTTGCAAGAGTGGGTAACACCTTGTAGAGGTAGAAGACTCTAGCTCCTCCTGATAAGTAAGACCTAGGCTACTTATTGGCTCCCTTGCCCTCAAAGGGAAGTCTAGGTATCCTTGACCCCAAAAAGGAAGGTCATCTTGTATGTCTTATAATAGAATATAAGTATACATGGGTTGCAAAATCTTATAGATTGACCTCTCTAGGTAGTGGACTGACTATCTCCTAGTTTGGAAATTGGAACAATCTCTCTCATCCTTGCTATGTATGTTTAGTTGCACCACAAATTCAACATTTGCAATCTCATACATCATAGTAACTTGAAGGTCTAATGAATTTTTTGCAAGTGTTTTTAGCTCTATTCACCCCCCTCTAGAGCCCTTTTGATCCAACAACTATGTCTTTATATATAGTAATCAAGTAGTACTTCATAAGACAATTGCAAAGATAAGGCCAATCTGCATATGGTAGGACTAGAACATAAGGCCAATATATTAAAAAGGATAACAGAGAGATAATGCAAAACTAAATAGCCTAGAGCATAGGATAATTGTGATAGACTAGAGTTCTCTCTCTCATTCAAGTATTGTATATCTTGACTCATTAGATACTATTTCATACTCAATTACCTCCCTCATCCTTGATTGGATGACTTTGAGTCACATTATACTCAGTTGATGCATTGGAATTAATCAAATGTCACATTATATTTAATTGACTAAAGTTGAGTGCATAATTAGACTATGATATGAATTTAATTGATTGAACACAACAATATCATATGGGATCCAATATTTTAACGTAATAAGTAAAAAAATGTGGTCTAATGGTGAAATTTTATTTTTTGCAAATTGAAGTTACGATTTGGAAGATATGATTTTTATAAGATTACCCAAGAAACACAATTTAAAACTTTAGATATATTTAAATGTATCACATCATCAATCTGACCTAGCTACTCTCGACCAATCAAAATGATTCCTCATTTTAGCCAAAGATTACCATGTAGACAATCCTTCTTATTTTGACTCAATCTATCATGGCACTTAGATCGATGGTCATGGATCCGACTAAGGTTCTGTAGGCATAGGGTTATTTCCCCCACTTGCTCTAATAGATGGGAGTAGGTGGCTGGAGCAAAAACTCTACTACATCTACACCACTTTTAACATCTATATAATGATCACTTTCACTCTTATTTTTTTCCCTTTCTTCTTTAGCTTTCATTTGTACCCATTATCACTTTTTTAATGTTACATACATCTCTACCCAACACCTTGTTCTTCCCCCATCTCATTGGAGTCCATGGTGGTTGTGAAAGATCTAGAGGGGGGATAAATAGAGATTTCGGTACTTTAAAGTTTAATTAAAAACTTAAATCAAATAAGGAGGAGGAAACAAGGAAGGCACTTAGATTTAGAGTGGTTCCAACCTTTGAATCATAGGTTGTCAATCCACTACCTGATTTTCTCCAATTGGGATTTTGAAAGTGATTTATTTTATTTACCTCATAAGGATGTTACAAAAAAATACAATCACCTTCCTTGAAGTAGCCTTCACCTAGAGAAGAGAAACCCTCTAATAGCTTGGTCGACTAAGAGTCATCCGGTCGACATTTTTTTCGATCGAGAAAAGTTCTAGAAACTTCACATCTAACGAACATTTTAACCGTTGTAACCTAACTAATTTTTACATAACGGCTAGTTAATCACTAAGAACACTCTAGACACTCCCTAAAACGTCCCTAGTAACTTTCAAACCATTCTTATATATAGGAGAGGCCTTAGGACACCTAAAACACACAAGCTACACTTGAGCATCCATTCTAGAGAGAAACAAAGCTGAGATTCACTTGCTATATTCTTCCTTGTGCTCTAAAGTTGTGTCATATAGCTACAATCTTATAGACACCACATATAGCCATGTCCATCTTAAGTGGACAGGATATCTATACCCTTGATATAGGATCAAAGCATTGTACTTTATTGGTTAAGTATCTTCTTTCTTCCAATCTATTCCCTTTATATTGTATTTGTTCTCCTTGACTACTCCAAGTGTAGGAGGATGTCTAAGGGAGGTTGTTTGAGGTTACTTCAAGATGGCTGCTTCAAAGGAGGTTGGAGCTACTTCTAGGTGAAGGCTATCTTAAGGAGGTGGAGATACTTCAAGGTGGTGAAGACTCAAAAACTTGTTGACCGAATGATGGTGTTGGTTCAGCTAGCTCTAATGACTATATGTCTCTCTCTCTTATTTAAACTAATTACAAGGGCTATATCTCAGTCGACAATATTGTCGACTGAAATTGACTCAGAACTAAAGATTTGCAAAGTTATATCTTCATTGTCTGATTCTTCAGCTGAGTGATTCTTGCTTGACAATTTTGTCAACTGAGAAGGACTTTTTGCAAGGATTTTTAGTGTATGTGAGGTCCTATTGATAACTCATATGAAACCTATCAGCCATAAAGTCTTCATGTGAGTGTAAGATATGATCTTGGGTGAATAGGGAAAATATGACACTTGATTTACATGATGTCTAAGTACTTGTACATTATATACCTGTACAACATTTTACATTGAGTACAATCATGAAAATATTCAACATTTAAGTGCATTGATCATCAACTATCCACTTGGTATGATCTCCTCATCTTCTTGAATCCTGAAATACTCAAGTAGCATGTTATATCCACAAGAATGAAATGTTTGTCATCATCAAAATAAAGGGTATGCTAATGTCCAATTTAGCCAACAATCTCCCCCTTTTTAAAGATGACAAACATTCCTAAAATATTAGCAAAATATTTGAAATAAAATGAGTTTCATACATGCGACATACCTGATATGAATAAGTCCTTGGTTCTCATAAAATGTATGCTAATATGTTGAAGGAGATATGGAACATGATATCAATCTTTAAGGCAATTCAGCACCAACTAATGTCAAGCCAATCATGAAACTCATGAGAATGTTTTACTTTATTTTGCTTTATTTTATTTCTCCCCCTTTGTCATTTCAAAAAGATAATCATATGTGTAAATCAATAAGACCTCCTGAATTGATTACTCCCCCTTAATTGCTTACTTCAATAAGAATGTAAAATTTATCCACAATTTAAAAACCTATATTAATTTCTCAACCATTTACAAGGGATCTTAATCCCTGGGAAATGATATGAGATTCATTTAGGCTCGTGATGGGATCAATAATTGTATTTCTATATTAATTTCTCAACCATTTACAAGGGTTGTTAAGCTCTAAAATTTTATGAGATTCCTTTAGGCTCATAGTGGGATCAATAAATGTATCTCTAACCAATTATAAGGGAAGTTAAGCACATATTGGTACAGAGAATCCAATTAAGAGCAAGATCAAAAAGATATGTAGATTATATCCAAGAATTGTGTAATATCCCCTTAATCTCATAACAAAAGTGAGGTCAAAAATGTTAAAGTATTTCAAATCATAACCAGCTTTAAAATCAACTGATCAAGTAACACAATGAGTCATTTTTTATGATCTTTAAGCAATGTTGTTTCTTACACTATCTTGATTGTAGAAATTTCTCTCATCCTAAGTATTTAACATGATGAGAAAATTACAGATATAACATACCAATGTTGGTTGCAAGTGAATGATTTGATTTACAAATAAGTATTTCTATCATGCTTATTTTTGGTCAACCATGACTTCAATCGGGGCACCCCTCGGCCGAAATCCTTGTTGGCCAAGAGGCAGTTTTGTAGAATTTTAGAATTTGAAACTTATCTAGAATAATCCAAGATATAACATTTTCTTCAATATTAGTATAAGTAACCAACTAGTTTTCTTTTTGTATACATATTCAATATGGTTTCAAATCATGGGTTTAATCAACATTGGTTTCTTATTTTATGATTCTATTAAGAAACAATTTTTACATCCATTTTGAAGAATTTGATGTACTTATGAGTGGTTAAAGTTAAATATCATATGAATAGCCTCAAGTCTAGCCATGGATGCATGTCTTATTAAAGTATGTTTTGTCTCATTATATCTTAGCTTTGTTTAGTTTATTTCTTCATGGCCATTTAGTGCCAATGACTATTTTTCCTTTAGGTCTAGGAACTGAATCTTATACGTTGTTCTTGATATAAAATTGTCCAATAATCAAATCTTTTAGGAGATATGACTAAGTCTGGACTTTGTACAATATAATCATCATTTCTCCATTTCTCTTAAATGTAGACTTATAAATCCTAGATGCTTTGCTAGATGTGGAATATACCAAGATAAAGTATTTTGTATCTTAGGATCAAAATTATCTTTTATTGAAGAGAAGAAAACATCCTTTACCACATATAGATACAATTCTCATAGGACAAAATGAGTTCTAATGATCTAGTAACGAAAGTTTTAGTTTGAGAAGAGATCTTAATTTGCTTGCCTAGAATATACAAATCTCAGAATTATCAAAAAGGAAGTTTAAGTAATGATCATATTCTAAGCAACATTCTTGCATGAACAATCCTTCTATGCCATAAACAATTCATTCTTTTTAATAAGTCATTTAACAACAATATCCATAGAGTTAAGAAATTTACAATCATTTTTCCTTTACCAACAAATTTGATGTTTTCTTATGAATCATAACTATTGTCATAGCACTTATGATGTATTTCTTTGAACAATAACACAAAATTTGTACCAACATTACCTATGTCAATAGTTTTACCTTTGAAATTTTACCTTTTCTCCAAGTGTATAGAAGGCATCCTTATTTTCGGTCATATGCCTTTTAAAGCATTTTCCATACACCATCCAAACATGCAAAGTATGAAAGTTTCAGTACCCACATACTGGTCCTTTTGGCCATGAATGATTTTCATTATTTGGAGTTTATATGAAATATAATGAAAAGCATTTTACATCTATCAAGTACTGATTTCTAATAAATAACAATAGTTTTCTAATAGAATTGTTTTCGGTCAAATTTGTTTTTTGATTGATAAGCATCTCGACCGAGATTCTTGTCAATTGAATGTAGTTTTGTAGCAAAACGTACTACTTCTAGTATGATATTTCTTATTCTATTTGCTTTAATCCAAAAAGCACATTTAATTTAATCAAATACTCAATGATATACAAGTTGAAGCTTATTTTAGTTGAGATAAGGCATTATGAATTTCAAAATAAAGTTTAGGTCAAATCTCAACTAATATGTCCAACATTTAACAGTTGGAGGTTTTGGAACCCAAACCAAATCAACATCCTTCTTTTTGTTATATGGACAAGAAAATGAATAGTGCCCAAAACGTTGACAAATAGTGATAGCAAACATAATCAATTTCATTTCTCTTCTTAGCATTTTGGTTATGTACTAGATTGTTCTTGGGCACATACATGATCTTTGATTTGGGTTTTTGTATTTTTCTATTTCTAGGTTGTTGTAAAGATTTCTCTTTAGGTATGTAGCCTAGACGTCTTCTTCCAATTTGTCCAAAAGAATTTTCCAAGATTTTATCAAGAATATTATAACTCTTTAGACTATCAACATGCATTTGTAACTTAGCAATTTCATCAATTATTTTTGCAATATCTAGTTTTGCTTGATCTAAACTTGAAAGCAAAGAATCTCTTTCCTTAACAATGATATCAAAATTTAGATGAGAACATAAAATAGGTTGAGTTTGATAATCAATTCTCTTTGTAAGAAATTCAACTATTTCTTGAGAAAGAAGATCGTTATTGTTTTGTAGAGCAAGCAATTTGATATCATAATCATTAATAGCATCTTATAAAAAGTTGTTTTCAGAAGAGAGATCAAGTATATCGGCACACAACTCAATATTAGTTTTTAAAACCTTTTTCAATTTCCTTTTACAATCAACATATTTATCATGTAGGCATCCCTATTTTCCGCACGTTCAAGTACCTTACCAAAACTGGTAGGGATGCCCGCCGTCTACAAAACCAGGCCACGGCGGGTTTCCTCCAAAACGGCATGTTTCCTCCATAATGACGACACATGATGTTTCAAGAGCAGAGCGGTGGCAAAGCCCACCGGCATAAACACCAATCAAAGATCAAGCCACATGGGAAGATTAAGCGGGAAAAGGCCGCCCTAAGAAAGGTGGAGAAAAAAGATTGGTCATAAAATGTATGCTAATATGTTTAAGAAGATATGGAACATGATATCCATCTTTGAGGCAATTTAGAACCAATTAATGTCAAGCCAGTCATGAAACTCATGAGAATATTTTACTTTATTTTCCTTTATTTTATTTCTCCCCCCTTTGTAATTTTAAAAAGATAATCATATGTGTAAATAAATAAGACTCCCCCTTAATTGTTTACTTCAAAAGGAATGTCAAATTTATCCACAATTTGAAACCCAGTTTTAATTTCTCAACCATTTACAAGGGATTTTACGCCATGAAATGATATGAGATTCGTTTAGGATCATGATGGGATCAATAAATATATTTCTATATTAATTTCTCAACCATTTTCAAGGGATGTTAAGCCCTAAAATTATATGAGATTCCTTTAGGCTTATAGTAGGATCAATAAATATATCTCTAACGAATTATAAGGGATGTCAAGCCCATATTGGTATAGAGAATCCAATTAAGAGCAAGATCAAAAAGATATGCACATTATATCCAAGACTTGTCTGAGCTCCCCCTTAGTCTCATAACAAAAGTGAGCTCAAAATGTTAAAGTATTACAAATCATAACCAACTTTAAAATCAATTGATCAAGTAAGACAATGAGTCAATTCTTTATGTTCTTTAAGCAATCTTGTTTCTTGCACTATTTTGATTGTAGAAATTTCTCTCATCCTAAGTATTTAACATGATGAGCAAATTATAGATATAACATTCGAATGTTGGGTGCAAGTGAATGATTTTATTTATAAATAAGCATTTCTGTCAGGCTTATTTTTGATCGACCGTGACTTTGATCGGGGCACCCCTCGGTCGAACTCCTTATCGGCCGAGAGGCAGTTTTCCAGAATTTTAGAATCTGCAACTTATCTAGAATAATCCAAGATCTAACATTTTCTTCAATATTAGCATAAGTAACCAATCACTTTTCATTTTGTATACATATTCAATCTCATTTCAAATCATTGGTTTAAGAAACATTCATTTCTTGTTTTATGAATCTATTTAGAAAACAATTTTTACATCCATTTGAAGAATTTGATGTCCATATGAGTGGATAGAGTTAAATATCATATGAATGGACTCAAGTATAGCCATGGATGCATAAGTCATATTAAACTCTGTTTTCTCTCATTATATACTAGCTTTGTTTAGTTTACTTCTTCATTGCCATTTAGTTCCAACGAATGTTTTTCCTTTAGGTATAGGAACTCAGTCTTATACATTATTCTTGGTATACAATTTTCAATAATCAAATATTTTAGGAGATATGACTAAGTATTGACTTTGTAGGATATAATCATCAATTCTTCCTTTCTATTAGATGTAGACATATATATCCTAGATGCTCTTCTAGATGTGGAATATTCCATAATAAAGTCCTTTGTATCTTAGGATCAAATTTATCCTTTTTGAAGATAACACAACATCCTTTACCACATATAAATAAAATTCTCATAGGACTAGATGAGTTCTAATGATCTAGTAAGGAAAGTTTTGGTTTGAAAAAAGATCTTAATTTGCTTTCCTAGAATATGCAAATCTCATATTTAACAAAAAGGAAGTTTAGGTAATGATCGTATTCTAAGAAACTTTCTTTCATGAACAATCCTTCTATGCCATAAACAATTCATTCTTTGCAATAAGTCATTTAATAAAGTATCCATAGAGTCAAGAAATTTACAATTATTTTTCCTTTATCAACAACCTTGATGTTTTCTTATGAAACATAACTATTGGCATAGCACTTATGATGTAGTTCTTTGACCAATAGCACAAAATTTGTACCAACATTACCTATGACAATAGTTTTACCTTTGAAATTCTACCTTTTGTCCAAGTGTATAAAAGCCTTCCTTATTTCTGGTCACATGCCTTTTAAAGCATTTTCCATAGACCATCTAAACCTGCAAGATGAAACTTTTGGTACTCATATAGTAGTCCTTTTGGTCATGAATGGTTTTCATTATTTTGAGTTTATATGAATCAGATTGAAAAGCATTTTACAGCTGTCAAGTATTGATTTCCAGTAAATGACAATAAATTTCTGATAGAAATGCTTTTGGTTGAATTTGTTTTTCGACCGATAAGCATCTCAGCCAAGATTCTTGTCGACCGAATGTAGTTATGTAGGAAAATGTAGTACTTCTAGTATGATATTTCTTATTATATTTGATTTAATCCAAATAACACATTTAATCAATCAAATACTCAAAGATATACAAGTTGAAGCTTATTTTAATTGAGATGAAACATTATAAATTTCAAAATGAAGTTTAGGTCAAATCTCAACTAATATATCCAACATTTCTAAGTTTGAGGTTTTGGAATCCAAACCAAATCAATATCCTTCTGTTTCTTGTATCGACAAGAAAATGAATAGTGCCCAAAACGTTGACAGTAGTGACAACAAATAGAATCAACTTCATTTCTCTTCTTAGCATTTTGGTTATGTACTAGATTGTTCTTGGGCACATACATGGTTTTTTTTGGTTTTTTGTTTTTTTCTATTTCTAGGCTTTTAGAAAGAATTCTCTTTAGGTATGTAGCCTAGATGTCTTCTTCCAATTTGTCCAAAAGAGTTTTCCAAGATTTTATCAAGAATATTATTACTCTTTAGACTATCAACGTGTTTTTGTAACTTAGCAATTTCATCAATTCTCTTTACAATATCTAATTTTGATTTATCAAAACTTGAAAGCAAAGAATCTCTTTCTTTAAAAATGATATCATAATTTGAATGATAACATAGAACATGTTGAGTTTGATAATCATTTATCTTTGCAAGTGATTCAATTTTTGCTTGAGAAATAAGATCATTATTGTTATCTATATCAAGTGATTTGTATTATAATCATTAATAGAATATTTGAAAGTGTTATTTTCAGAAGAGAGATCAAGTATATCTACATACAACTCATCATTGGTTTTTAAAATCTTTTTCAATTTCCTTTTACAATCAACATATTTATCATGTAGTTCTTCAAGACTAGTGACTAGCTCTTCTTTAGATAAATCAAGAAGACTTACCCCATTTTCTTCTTCATCGGTTGTTACAATGAAACAACTTACCTTGTCTTCTTTACTCTCACTCTATTGTTCCCTTATAGCTTTGTGGAACTTTTCTCCTTTCTTCTTCTTTAGACAACTAAATGTCGAGTGGCCTCTTACTTCACATTCATAGATCCATCTACAATCTTGTCACTTGTTGATGGACGGCTATCATGCGTCCTTTCCATGTCGAGGTTGCTAGAAACACCATCCCCCATTACTTCAAGACCTGTTAGGGCTCCTTGAAGACATGATCTGATAATAATTGAAAGATCTATAGGGGGAGTGAATAGAGATTTTTATACTTTAAAATTTAATTAAAAACTTAAATCAAATAAGTAGAAGCAAACAAGTAAGACACGTCGATTTAGAGTGGTTCCAACCTTTGAATCAAAGGTTGTCAGTCCACTACCCAATTGTCTCCAATTGGGATTTTGAAAGGATTTATTTTATTTACCTCGCAGGGATGTTACAAAAAATACAATCACCTTCCTTGAAGTATGCTTCACCTATAAATAGCCTCAACCTCCTTGAAGCAACCTTCTTGAAGTAACCTCAAGCCCTTAGAGCAGCCTTCACGTCCTTGAAGTAGCTCCACCACCTTGAGACAACCTTCACCTAGAAGTAGCCTTCTTGAAGTAACCTCAAGCAACATTGGAGCTATGTTCATCACCTTGACGTAGCTCCACCTCCTTGAGATAGCCTTCACCTAGAAGTAGCTCCAACCTCCTTTGAAGCCACCTCATTGAAGTAACCTCAAGCAACCTCCCACAGACGACCTCCTACTTGGAGTAGTCAAGGAGAACAAATACAATATAAAGGGAATAGATTAGAAGAAAGAAAATGCTTAACCAATGAAGTACAACTCATTCATCCTATATCAAGTGTATATATATCCTATCCACTTAATATGGACGTTTCTATATGTGGTGGCTAGGAGATTTTAGCTATAGGACACAACTTTAAAGCACAAGGAAGAAGATAGCAAGTGAATCTCAGCTTTGTTGCTCTCTAGAATGGATGCTCAAGTGTAGCTTGTGTGTTTTGGGTGTCCTAAGGCTCCTCCTATTTATAGGAATGGTTTACAAGTGATTAGGAACATTTTAGAGAGTGTCTAGAGTGTTCTTAGTGCTTAACTAGTCATTAGGTAGAAAGTAGTTGGGTTGCAATGACTAAAATATTCATTAAATGCAAAGTTTCCAAAACTTTTCTCGGTCGACAATATTGTCGACCAGATGACTCTTGATTCACAAACTTCTCAACCGGATGACTATGTTGGTTCAGCTGGCCCTAACGGATAAATGTCTATCTCTCTCTTGTTTAAACCTATTACAAGGGATATATCATATTGTCTACCGAAATTGACTCAGAACTAAAGATTTGCAAAGTTATTTCTTCATAGTCTGAGTCTTCGGTAGAGTGATTCTAGGTCGACAATTTTGTCGATCGAGAAGGACTTTTTGTAAGGATTTGCAATGTATGTGAGGTCCTATTGTTGACTCATATGAAACCTATCAACCCTAAAGTCTTCATGTGAGTGTAAGATAGGGTTTTGGGTGGATAGGAAAATATAACACTTGATTTACATGATATGTAAGTCGTTATATACTTGTATAAGTTTTTACATTGAGTGCAATCATGAAAATATTCAAAATTTAAGCACATTGATCTTCAACTTTCCACTTGGTATGATCTCCTCATCTTCTTGAACCCTGAAATACCCAATTAGCACATTAGATCTATAAAAATGAAATGCTTGTCATCATCAAAACAAAGGGCATGCTAATGTCCAATTTAGCCAACAAGTTGTAGCAACATTGACGAGGTATTCTATCCACCCCGATTCATCCATGAAAGGGAAACAAAAGGTGCTTTTTCAACCTCGTAGGAGCCCCTATCCCCACCCCTTTTCTTCCCTAGACACTAGATCCGACGGAAGTGCCACACAACGGGTTGAATGTGTGTGGATAGGAAGTTGTGGACAACACATCCAACTCATGGCCAAATGCTACAAGTGGAAACCAACACTAGGAGTCTGTGATGGGCCAAGATTGGACACTGGGCCAGTTTGTCATGTGACATGACCAAGAGAACCTAACACCTAACAACAGCCTTCAAACCCTACCCTATCAACCATCAAATTCAAATTTAATAGTCCATATAACCTGATTTTAAGGTAGATATTCATGAAATTGTAAGTTTATCATTCTAACCCCATATATATAGATGTTTAATATGTCATTTTGATCATCAAAATTAGATTGTTCACTAAAAGTACTTCCAAAACCTATATCTACTTGTTTTTATGTTGATATCCTAAAATGCATGCTTATAAACTCTTTTTAAGATGGTTTACACTTTTGAGTGCATGATATTAATATTTCATGTCCCAAACCTTGTTGTTAGACTAATATTAGTAACATGAACATCCTTATGTGTAAATATTCGAACTTTATTTATCTTTATATCCTAGAATGGTCTAATGTTTCTTAAAAGGCCTATATGTATTCTACGCAAAAAGGTCACCACTTTAATGCTAAATTTTGCTATAGGGTACTTCAAATCTCAATTAATTTCTAAGTCAATAGCCTTCTTTAGATTTGTAACCAATTATAAGACTTGATCACCATATGATGCCTAAATGTAATCTTATGGCCTATGCAAATTGAAAATGTGACTCTATGTATAGTTTTGATGTTAGAACTAAACCCTAAGCTAATGTAGATCTAGTTATGCTATCGATAATTTCCTATACTTTTTTCACTTAAATGACTAATGGGACACTCTTGTTCCCTAATGTGACTAAATGCATAAATCTTAACTTGAACTGTGACCTGATGCATATGTTGATCACTAGATCTATCTAATATTGCATGAATCTTGGTCTAACAATGATCTATGCTACTTTATGACTTCAAATTATAAGTTTGATGATGTTTTTAACACTAAATATATTTGGATATCTTTTATGCTCTAATGACTATATTTTACATGATCATGACTTAAAATGACAATGTTGATACTACTTTTCCATAATGTTGCTCAAACCTCATGTTTTCTGTACTAAGATCTTGGAACCTTGATCTTATGACATGATCTTATTTGTGATGTGTAATTTTAGGTACTAGATGAATCCATGTTTTATGACATAAGATGCCTATGACCTTGCATTAAATAGCTGAGACATGGAAATAAATCTTGAAGGTTTGATGCCTAGATCTATATGACACATCCAACCAACATGATTATGATTCATGAGACTTAATGTTGCTGATGCTAATCCATTACACTAATTTGTAATATCAGGATATCTATGATGACCTAATTGCCAAGATCTAGTCAATGTTGCCAATTATAATTTTCTAAATCAAATGGTTAATTTTGTTCTCGAATGAAGGAACTTTTTATCCTCCTATTGATCATACTAGTGGTATTGACTTGATTGTATGTATATATGTGTAAAATTATTGGCTTTATATACTCGTTAGAAGTATGTTGTAGACCTTGAAACATAATTAAACTTGTTCATTATACAAACCTTGTGCACTAACCTATAATATCAAGGTAAGGACACAAGATTGGGAATCTTACTTGAGTTATAAAGAAAGGATGGACCATGTTTACAAAAAGGGTTAATTCTTGAATTAGTCATGTAACCCCCCATGTTGAAACTTGTGTCATTAGTTGCTTTGCCTTTAATGATCCTCACATACCCTTCCTTTGAGAATCTGGTCAATGGTGATATAATGTTGTATAGTGTAATGGAAATACACCTACAACAAACTTATATATATTTATATATGTATATATATAAAATCTTATGTGACCCTATGGATCATGTAAACCTCAATTTCATTGAATCTAGACTATGTGCTTTCTATGTTTGAGGAAAAATGATAATTATCTGGATATGATGACGTAAGAAGGACTCATCCCTTATGCCTCATGGTTGATGAGGTCCCTATTTGATTAATTCCAAGTTTCCCTATTATTGACCAAGTATCAAACATTAATAAGAAAACTTGTTCCCTATTTTTGTATGTATCTTGACCACACTTCGGGTGATTATGATTTTGGACTCTGAAAAACACTATCAAAGACTTTGATACAAGAGACATTTCCATATTGAATTATATTCTCCTTTATAATCTTGATTTTGAATATATGATGGATACATATATCAATCTTTCCCTATTATGCTCTAACTCTAGGAGTTCCCAATTTGACTTATCAATTTCCCAATAAGCCCTTACGTCGATCATGATAGGAAAGGAATTTAATTAATGCCTTGATCTTTCAAAATCTTAAAACATGGTTTGGTATGATGATATTGACCTTTGATCTCAGAATCTTGTGAAATAGGAATTGATAATTTACAATCTACCTATTATGGTAAGCTTGATGCTTCAAGACTAATGATGACTAATGTTCTAGATTAAAGTAGTAGTCGACTTATGACTCTTCTAACCTAAGCCACGTCCCTATTATGAGTGCCTCTAAATTTTCATCTTGTTGATTGTATAGAGTTTAAAAGGTAACCCCTTACAACCTATTTGATTTCTGTACCTACGTCACTAATAGATCAAACCCATGATGATATGGAACTCAATATTAAAACTTTGATTTGAGGATGATATTAAAATAGCTTGTGGTTAAGTTCCTAGAAATATCTAGGTCTATATCATCCATCAACCTTGAATACCATGATAATGAACTTGATATTGATATCATGAAATATTGTTCATTTATTTCTTGATTGATGTGTATGGATTACTAATCAACCCTAAGGTCTAAATAGGAACCTAAAGTCTAGCTCAAAAATTTTGGACCTATGACTTTGGATGTCTAGAATTCTTGACCCTCAATATTAATGAATGAAATCTTAACTCATGATAATTGATCTTCATAATGACTCGACTCTTGTATTCATCCTATTTGAATCTTCAGACCACCTTTAGTATATGATTGATGACTTTCATGTTCCCAAAACTTGAAATTTTGAAATTATGATTTCGTTAATTAACTCAATTTATGACTTAGGGATGAGATCTCATGTGTACTAGGGTGGAACCCTCCATTGATTGTGAGCATTGTATTTATCTTTAAATTGATGAAATATGAAAAATCAATCACAGATCTATAGACCCACCTAGGACAATGTAGAATCTAGAACCCTAAATGTTGAAATGAAAGTCACACTTTACTCTAGATTCAAAGAACCAAGGCGGAGGCTTCGACGTCAGGGAAGAAGATCCCGATGGGTTTTGCAATGAAGACGGAAGAGGGAGATCCAGATCACCTAGAAGTGATGCAGAGAACACCACTGTATTTGGCATCCCAGGCGCTGGTCTGGAATTCACATATGCTGGGATGTGGGGATCCAATACTACTGTGGAAACATTCTCGGAAGATGAGACAGAATTCAATCTGTACATGGGTGACTTCCCCCCGAAGAGTGGGGGACAAGGAAATGAACAAACGAACGACCCTCCTATCAGCGGAGAACAGACTGGGAACCGTGCAAGTCTGGAGGGCTCGACAGGCGATGAAGATCGATCAACTGAGTTTTTTGTGGATAAGATGTTCGAGAACAACCTTGCGGTGGAAGACGTTTCCCTGGGGGCTACAGATGGAAATTCGGCACTTAACATATGTCCTGCTGCCATGGAGAACCTTTCCAAACCATGGAAATTCACGGTTATTGTCCGCATGGTCGGAACTACAATCGGCTATCTAACTCTAAGGGACAGATTGAAACAACTTTGGGGTATCTCAGGTCGCTTCAATATGTATGAACTAGATATGGGTCACTTTGTGCTGCAATTCTCCAGAAGAAAAGATTATGAAATAGCCATGTTCGGAGGGCCTTGGAAACTATTTGGAAAAAACATAATGGTTTGGGAATGGAGCGAAAACTTCACTCCATCAGAAGATTTTCCTGAGTTTATGGTAACATGGGTTTGGATACTAAACTTGCCCCTACATCTCTATGTACCTACCATGTTTGATTATCTAGGATTGGCCTTAGGGAGCCTTGTGAAAGTTGATGATCATACTATGAAGAGAGCCCGTAGTCGTTTTGCCAGATTGGCCATCCAGGTCAGTACAGTGAAACCATTCACACCCACTATCCTTATAAACGGAGTGGAGTTCGAGGTCGAATATGAAGGCTTCCCATGGATGTGCCTAGCATGCGGTGAGGAAGGACATATCTCAAAGCATTGTCGCAAGCCTGTTCCAAACGACAGAAGTGAGGACCAAGGGTCACAAGAAAGCAATCAACAAAATAACCAGACGGAAAATATCCCCATCCACCAAGTGCCCGAAACTTGGCAAACACAGAAGAAAAGGAGCGGCAACAGAAGGCGCAAGACACCGCACATAGAAAAACCCCCAGATCCGAATCAAAATAACAGGTTCAGTTCACTAAATAATGAAGACCTGCAAGACGAGGAACAATTGGACGGTAACACTGCTACTAGCATCAGTATGGACAAACAGAGACAAAACAGCGATCCAAGAGGTGCGAAGGTATGGAAGGAAAAAAACAAGACAAATAAGATACATGAAAAGGGCAAGGAAGGGCAGGCATCTATAGTATCAATGAATAACACGAACACAACCATCAGTGACAAAGAACCTCACACTGTTTTCAATCTGGAAGTGGATGAGATCATCATGGGAATCTCTAATACTGCAACGGCCCAAATTTCTACAACTACCGGCTCTACAAGCATTGACAATACGATCATCATTCCACCACCTCCCAATATTCCAGTACCTCCGCTGGGCATGGGACCAAGCCCATACCAGAACTTCAATATTGATAGAAGACTGAGAGGCAGCGGATCAAAAATGAAAAGAAAATCCAACACATGCGGGCCAACTCATCCAGAAAATAGACGTAGAAGCTTGAGGATAGCTGATTGCAGCAGTGAAAAGAATGTCCACACTCTAGAAACCATCGAAGAGGATGCGAATGAAATTGAGACAGACATCGTAGAAAAGGGGAGAGAGACATCTACAGCTGTCTAAGCCACACTTCCTTGTTGTCCTAATAAAAACCTTAGATATGTTTGATGCACTCTGCTAGAATGTCAGGGGTATTGGAAATGATGACACCTGCACGGTACTCAAAGAAATTGTGAGAAGCTGTAAACCCAAAGTCGTTGGAATTCTTGAGCCTAAAATCAGCAATCTTCATGCCACACACACCATCAAAATGTTGGGATTCTCTAACTCTCACCGTGTTGAGGCACGTGGATTCTCTGGAGGTATTTGGATCTGTTGGAATCAAAATGAGTGTGGTGTGGAGATTCTATGCAGCCATCGTCAATTCATCAGATGTAGAGTCAATAATACCGTCATTATCACGTTTGTATATGCCAGCACTCACCTAAATCTAAAAAAGATCCTGTGGAGAATGTTAGATGATCTTAATCTGACCTACAAAGAACCCTGGGTTGTTCTGGGGGATTTTAACATTTTGACACATCCTTCTGAGAAGTTTGGAAGCAATAGGTTTGTTGAAATCGAGGCCCATCTCTTCTTCGATGCACTGATGGAGGCTGGTCTTACTGACATAGGATATACCGGCATGAACTACACTTATAAGCACTGTATGCTACACGAAAGGCTTGATCGAGCAGTTGCTAATGAATACTTCATCTTAAAGTGGGGGGACGTTTTGCTAGAACACCTTCCGCGCCTATCTTCTGACCATTGCCCTATTCTGCTGAAGATGAACAACAAGAAACGCAGCAAAGCCCGCTTCATAACCAGAGAGTCCTGGCAAGGGGAAGCAACCGTCACAAAGCTTATAGCTGAAAATTGGAACCAAGACGGAGACTTCAGATCTAGCTTTCTTCAGATTCAAAACAAAATCAATACCTGGAGCAAAACATACACAAGCAAAGGAACGCCCAAAAGGAACGTCTCACCAGGAACATCTCCATGTTGCAAAGTGCAATGGCAGAAAACTATGATATTGTTTCAGACAATATGTGTATCAAAATGGAGGAGGAACTTCTATCGCTTCTAGATAAAGAGGTAGACATGAGGCAAAAATCTCATATCAACTGGCTAAAGAATGGTGATTCATGCACCAAATTCTACCACGCATGGGTCAATCAAAGAAAAAGGAAGAACACCATTATGACTCTAAAAAATAATGACAATGTTTGGATCACAGACCCCAAAGAACTGTAGACTATGATTTCAGGTTATTTTAAGAAAATCTTATCTAAACCTGTTACCCAAGGGCATGATACTCACACTGCTATGCCGGGCAGGTTCAGCAGGCCATCCACGAAGCATTCAAGGATTTTGGCCAGCATACCAACCAGCGAGGAGATCCAAGGCTCACTAAAAATGATGAATCCAACAAAGGCTGCTGGACCCGATGGCATCAACGCCGAGTTTGTCCAAAATATCTGGTCTATACTCAAGAGTGCAATCACTAAAACGATTTCACATGCTGTTGCAGGTCTACCTCTCAATGAAGATATGTGCAATGCTACAATCATTCTTATCCCGAAAATCCCTCACCCAGAAAGGTGTGAGCAATTTCGTCCTATTTCTTTGAACAACATCATGTTGAAACTCGCAGATAGAGTGGTGGTTAACAGAATAAAACCACTCATCGCAGGATGGATATCACCCGAACAAAGTAGCTTTGTCCCTAGTCGTCGAATCACAGATAACATCGCTATGGTACAAGAACTCATCAGAAGAATGAAGCCCAAAAATAGCAAACTGGAAATGGCTATCAAAATCGATCTCACTAAAGCCTTCGATTTGATGGATTGGTCCTTTATTGAAGAAACCATACAGAAAACCGGTGTTCCGTCCAACATAAGAAATTTCATAATGAATTCCAACACTGGAGGATCTAGCACCGTCATTTGGAATGGTTGCACCTCTGAACCTTTCAAGGCCAGTAGAGGTCTTAGACAAGGCGACCCTCTGTCGCCATATATTTTCATCTTATGCCTCGAAAGACTAAGCCAGATGATACAAAATAGTGTCAACAATGGTGAATGGAAACCGCTCAAAATTAGCTACTCTGGTCCCAGGATCGCTCATGTCTACTTTGTAGATGATATCATTTTATTTGCTGAAGCCAAAGTAGACCAGATTAAAATTATTCTGAAATGCTTTGATGAATTCGGCACTACCTCTGGTCAATCCATTTTGTCTTCCAAAACTCGCATCTTTTTCTCTGCCTCTGTTGATCGCCAAGTCAAAAGAAGCATCAGCAGGATCAGCAAGTTCCTAGTTACTTCCAACTTGGGGATTTATTTGGGTGTTCCCATCATCTACAATAAAATTAACAAGAACACCTATTCTCCTATACTCGAAAAGGTTAACAATCGTGTTAACTCATGGTCATCTAAATGCCTATCCAGGGCTGGAAGGGTGTGCCTGACCCAGACAACGCTTACCGCACTTCCCACCTATGTCATGCAAACAACAAGATTTCCGCTCAAGCTATGTGATAATATTGATAGCAGCGTGAGAAAGTTTATTTGGGGAGGCAGACTCAAACACAATCCTATTTCCCTAGTTTGCTGGAAGAAACTTACTAGCCCCTAGGATGTCGACAATCTAGGGGTTAAATCCATGAGAGAATGGAGCACAATGTTTACCCTCAAGAACACATGGGACTTAGCTAATAATAGAAAATCACAATGGTGCACTGGCTTGCAGAAATAGTACCACAACTTTGAGGATAAGCATACGACCAGTGCTTCTCGGATGGCTATTGATGCCTTCAAAATGAAAGACATCATCCTTAAGAATTCTAGAATGATACATGTTAATGGAATGAGCATTAATTTCTGGGAGGACAAATGGACAAACCATGATTGCAGCCTAAGGGACTTAGCGATCAATGTGATCCCAATAGAACTAGCTGATCTGAAGGTTGGATGCGTAGTCAATTTAAATGGTGAATGGGACCACAACTTCCTTGAACACTGGTTACCCAACACTGTTGTCCAAGATATTCTGAAAATAAAAGTGCCGCTCAACACCACCAAACATGATACTCACGCTTGGTTACTCAATGACAATGGCCTATTCACCACTGCTTCTGCTTACGCATTGTGTCACTCCAACCAAGCCCCGCCGGTGCAGGGTAAATGGGATTCAATCTAGAAACTAAATGTCTCACCTTCTATCCAATTGCTGCTATGGACTATGGGGCATGATGCCATCCTTACTAATGCACGATGATAGGAGAGACACATGACTACTGACAACCTCTGCCCTAGATGCCATCTTGAAACTGAAACTATTTTACATGCTCTTAGGGACTGCGGACAGAACAAATCGATCTGGAGAAAGGTTCTGGATAGCAACTTTAATGAAGATTTTTAGAATGATGAACAAGCTAGCAGTTGAATGTTCAAATGCATCAGGAAAAGAAACTACCAGGCCATACGTTATGCTATCACATGCAATATGCTATGGCACAATAGAAACGATGAAGTTTTCAACAATTCCAAAGGAACTGTGGAAGGGATCATAAACCGTATAACACACCAGTTTAAAATGAATGAGTTAGCCATTGAAAGTGCCCACACCAGCATAGGGACCTCAGACAATAAGCATTGGGTTCCGGCTAGCGCCAGGCAGTTTACAATCAACATGGATGCTACTTTAGGTAATTCCAAATCTGCAGTTGCATGTGTTGTTAGAAACTAGCTCGGGCAATGGATTGGAGGTTATGGTGAAACCGTTGCAACTATTAATGTCCTCCATGCATAACTTACCGGTATTCTCAAGGCCATGGAACACGCCAGCATCAATTTCCCAGGGAATATTGAGTTTCATACAGACAACCTTAGTGCTACCAAAATGATCCAGGAAGATGGTATGAACTGCCCATCCTTTGCTAATGAAGTTGCAAGAATAAATAAATTTATGGATGAGAAAGACTACTGTGTCAATTATGTCAGAAGAAAATGCAATGCAGCTCCTGATCGGCTTGCTAAACACCATCTCAAAAACAACGAGGGTACCTTCACTTATAGTAATCCTCCTTCTATGCTTAGTAGTATAATAAATAATGAGGCCCAGTTATGTAATGGTAGTAGTACTACTAGGTTTAATTATGTTATTAGTGCTTGTACTCCTTTTTCAAATTTGCTTGCAGGGGGAAGGCAAGATGAATAAATAGCTTCCCGACTTCCTTAAAAAAATATATTCTATTGACTTAAGAGATGATCTCTCCAAATTGACATGATCCATAAGATTGTCTCTCCCGTATTATGATCTACATAATGATCTTCCCTATCTGATGATCTACATGACTATGCTTGGACCTTAAAGCTCATTTGTTTGATTTTGAAATACTATTGATTCTGAAGGAACTACAAGTTGATTATGATATCAAATATGAAATCCCAGTCTCGATTAATGGATCGGTTTAATTTTATGGAATTTTTTCTTTAAGGTGAGGAGGATGTGATAACCTAGATTTTTCTCTATTATTCAACTAATGTGCACTTGACTCATTATATGCTCTATTGTACTCAAAAACCTCCCTCATCCTTGATTGGACTACTTTGAGTCACATTATGCTCAATTTATGCATTGGAATTGATTAAATGTCACAACATATTTAATTGTCTTAACTTGAGTGATTAAATAGAATTTGAAATAAAATTCCAACATTTACTACCCCCAACATTATCATATAGGATCCAAAATTTTAATATAATAAGTAGAGGAAATTTTTGAACCAATTATGAAAGTTTCATGCGAACTAGAGTTACAATATGGGAGATATGATTTTTACAATATTGTTTAAGAAATACAATTTAAAACCTTGGGTTTGATATATAAATTTTAGCCACTTCATCAGTCTAATCCAACTTCTCTTAAGTAATCAAAATATTTGCTTTCTTAGGTACAAATTTCCCATGTTAGTGGTCCTCCTTGTTTCCCCTTGATCTATCATTTCCCTTTGATTGAATGGCCATGAATCTGATCAAGATCCAACTACCACGAGGTCATCTTCCCCACCTTCTGTCATGCATAAGAGTAGGTAGCTGGAGTAAAAGATCCACCACATTTTCACCTCCTTTTGCACCTATATAATTCTCCCTTTCACTCCCTTTCTTCATTTTCTTAGTTCTCTTTTATTTTTACCCATTATCATGCTTTTTCATACTCTATAGTTTCGTAGCTTATTCCTTCTTGTTCCTCTGATTCGACAGAATCCATGATGGCAACTCGAGTGGGGTCTTCTACCCACCCCGTGTTATCCACATAAGGGGAAAAGACCCCCTACATAATACATTTAATTGAATTAGTAAATAGTTATGTACTGCATGATGCAAACATTAATATATGTTGACAAATATAAAAAATTACTCATGTAAATATTGTGTGTCCCTCACTATCTATTTTATCACGATTTCAGATCTTGATAATACACATTTAGCATCTCAAGGACAATTACCAACTACACCCAATGATTTATTCCTGAGTGAAAAGAAGGCAAAGAAGAAAACTCAAAACCCACAATAAAACATAATTTTTAAGTCAAAATTATAGGCAAAGTGCCCAAAACTTACTCAACATTGAAAGGATATATAATCGTGCTCTTTCTCACATTACCAAAATATTTAAATGTGGTACAGCAGTATTTAGTAACAAATTTTAGGTTTTTATCTATACAGATAATTAATGATGGATCTAGAAATGTCACATGGGAGATTGTGAACTCTTCACACACCCTATATAAGTATCTGCAAAATGTATATCTTGTATGTATTAATATATTAAAATGGCGTACCAACATATATAAAATGAGGTACTCATAAGATCTCACTATATCTAAAGTTCCATCGTAGTTCTATTCAACCAAGTAGAAGTAAACAACTCCACAACATCTTGCAAAAATATATTAGTATGATGAGCTTGACCTGCAACATCCATATTAATGTGGGCCATCATAGTTGACCCTTCTTCTATGTCACTTAGACATAGTTTTAACCCCATATACTTAGGACCTAGTGAATTAAATAGGTCCTTTGCAATCCAAGCAGGTAATTGAATATATTAAGAAGGAAGTAAAGGATGAACTATAGGGAATTTTTTAGGTGTTATGCCCTACATATATAAATATAAATATATATAAATGAATATATATACACATTTCAATTTTCAATTATATACACATGTAGAAAAGAATCTCAAATAGAAACACAATGTAAATTTAGTATACATCGGTATAGACAACTCCTGCTTTGGTCCACGCAACCACACCACCTTCTACATCACCTATTGTCTCTTGGTCGGGGTGGCCATATGGTGGTGTTGTCTGTTTCCAAGATTGTTTCTAGCAGGAAGAATCTCTTTCAACAAAAACTACAATGACATGATGATTTTGTTGCTACATCTATTTTTAGCCTTTAGAGTATACAATCTCAACACAACGCTCAACTTTATAAACTTGACACAACCTAAGTAAAATCGTCTCTCAACATCATCCACACAGTTTCTAAATAAGGAAGGTGGATTGGTGTTCTCTACCCCACAACTATCTAGCATCGCATAAACCATTTCTATTGGAATCGGGTCATTCACATATACATCATCGTCGAAAATTTCTTCTTCAATACAAGTGCGGATATCGACATAGATTTATCTCATAGTAGGAATTTGTCCATGCCAATACCATTCTGTATAGACTTGTACAATCTAATTTCACATGACATGACTTTTGATTTCATCAACAATGTCAACTTTCAAGTTGTTATTGCATTTCCTACATGGACAATAGAAACTATCTCCATGTCATTTCATATGTTACTCTGCAAATCTTATAAACTGATCAAAACCAGTAATAAACTTTGGAGTGCACCAATTTCAAATGGAAATCTATGATCTATCCATTCTATGATCATGAAGGAAACAAGTACTGAATCAGGTGTTTAGAGATTAGGATTTAGATATTAGGATTTATAAATTAGGGTTAAGGGTTTACAAATTAGGGTTTAGGGTTCCGTAATGAATGTGTGTACCAGTTATCTCATTCTTGAACATCTAATATCACTAGTGAGTGTATAATGTGTATTCCATTTTCAAGAAAATTTTGGCAACATTTCCCCACAGTTCTCCTAGTACACCAATGTATGTGGGAAAATATCCACCTACATATGTAAAGTGTTGAAGAAACATCTTGAAAACCAAATACACATTATACACTTACATCCTAAGTGATATTAAGTAGTCAAGAACAATCCAAAATTGGAGACCAATCAAGATTTACTCCAAATGAGTAAATCTTAGATAGGTTTTTGGGCCAACATATAATAGGGAAAACAAGGTTAAGGTCCATCAAGACATGTTAGACTAGTTATGAGTGGATAAGAGCCACAAACCTTCTTATATCTCAAAAGGGGAAGATCTTAGACACATAATATATTTATTGATTTAAGGATCCAACATAGTTAAACACACTAGTTATTTATCCATACTACATTCAAGTTAAATAATTCACCCAAGTATACAATCACTTATACATGAATTTCAATTATCAAAGAAATTATACAAGTATAATTTATTCAATTTTAAATTAATACCCTAGTTACATTTCATCATTTAATTTAAGAAGTCTTTTGACATCATATAATTTAAAAAGTTTTTTGACTAAATTATCATCAAGAAATATTTGATTTATCATTAAGCATTTTTATCAACAATAAAATGTGCAAAATATATTACAAATATCAATGTTGATGAAGAGAAGAAAGACAATCAGAAAAATCTGAGGAGGTGCAGTAGTAGCACAACAACATGGATGAGAAGAGAGCTTCTCTAAAGGCAGACTTGGGCGGAGGCGATAGTGGTGTTGGTGAGCTTTTCTTCCAGTTAAGTAGTGTGGTGGTGGTGACTACATAGGTGGTGAGTGTGGGTGGTGGAGCAGTCGGTGTACTAGTTTCCAACACAGGAGCTCCAGGGTAGGGGACAACACAATAGCCAGAGGCATAGTAGTGGGGGCAAAGAGTAGCAACAACTCTAGGGTAGCAGCCAACATAGAAGTTCTGGGGAGGCGGAGTAGGCTACAACAGTGGTTGGTGAAGGAGGAGCAGGTTGCAGATGCTGTTAGAGGAGTCAGAGCATGTTGTTGTAGTGGCTGGAGGAGGAGGAGTAGGTTGCAGCAACATAGCTAGGTTGTCATCTCAATATCAGGTCTTCTAGAAATTACAATTAAATAGAGAATAGGAGACAAAAAAGTTCGTGTGTGCTATTAAGTAAAGTTAGTTATTAGTTTCTCAAAATAACCAATGACTAAGTTCACAAACGTAGGTTGTGTTAGAAAAATTAACAATATAGCTAACATTACATTGTCAGTTGGCAGAGATAAACTGACTATAGATTCCCTTATATTAATAGAAAAGTCAACCTCAGTAAGAACTTAGACATTGGTTTCCTTAGAAAATCCAACAACATATCTAGCACTATGTCATCAGTTGGCAGTGAGAAAATGACAACATAGTCTCTTATCAAAATAGAAAAATGTTAGCCTCAATAATAACTTGTCCATCAGTTTTGGTGAATCAACGGATGACATAGACAAATTTGGGGTGAAATATATTTTCATGGGGACATGGCATGAATCTCTCTGTCTTCGGTTTCTTACCTACTAATAGACACCACAAGTAAAAACTTTCACGGTGGAAAAGACGTAAAATGTCAGTTTCACTATAGCTACACCAACAAAAGAGGTATTTTGGATGCAAAATTTGTTTTGCATGAAGGGGTATGTTGTCGGTTTTGCAACAATCAAAGCTAACCTAAAAAATTTTAGAAGCAAATTTTTTCTATGAAAAGTTGAATTTCACGAGTTATCTAGGATGTCAGTTTCTTTAACAAACAACTGCCACTATTAAAAAAGCGGTACCCTCATTTTTTTCTTAGTGGGAAAGACTTGACCAATAGTGATGTCTGTACTCTACAACCAGTTTTGTTGGGGTTAGGGTGTCGGTTTTCCTTTGAAATCAACGTTAAAAAAGTGACATTAGAGGTCAACAATGTACTAGTGATGATCCATACAACGGTCTCTCCCATATTGTGATCTATGTAATGATCTTCCCAATTTGATGATCTAATGACTATTCTTGGACCATGATGCTCAATCATTTTATTTTTTAATATTGTTGATGTTGAAGGAATACCAAGTTGATTATGATATCAAAAATGAAATCTCGATCTTGATTAATGGATCAGTTTAGTTTTGTGGGAAAAAATCTTTTAAGGTGGGGATCATGTGATAACCTAGATTTTTGTCTCTTATTTAACTAATGTGCATCTTAACTCATTAGATGCTCTATTGTACTCAACAGCCTCCCTCATCATTGATTGAACTCATTTGAGTCACATTATGCTCGATTGATGCATTGGAATCGATCAAATTTCACAAAGTATATAATTGACTAAACTTGAAAGAATAATTAGAATTTGAAATGAATCCCCAACATTTCATACCTCCAACATTATCATCTAGGATCAATAATTTTATAGAAGAAGTATAGAAATTTTTTTGAACCAATTATGAAAATTTTATGCAAACTAGAGTTATAGTATGGGAGATATGATTTTTACAAGATTGTCCATGTGACACAATATCAATCCTTGGGTTTGATATTTAAATTTTCCACATCATCAGTCTAATCCAGCTTCTTTTGACCAATCAAAATATTTTCTTATTTAGATACAAAGTTCCCATGTAAGTGATCCTCCTTGTTTCCCCTTCATCAATCATTTGTATTTAATAGGATGGCCATGAATCCAAAAAAGATACAACTACCACGGTGTCATCTTCCCTGCCTTCTCCCATGCATAAGAGAAAGTTTATGGAGCAAAAGCTCCATCATATTTACACCTCTTTTTGCACCTATGTAATGCTCCCTTTCACTCCCTTTCTTATTTTATTTTGTTCTCTTTTTTTTTACCCATTATCATGCTTTTTTGTACTATTTAATTCCTACCTTACTCCTTCTTCATCCAATTCACTAGAGTACATGGTGGATGTAGCAACTCGGGAAGGGTCTTCTACCCAACCCGGGACATCCACGTAAGGGGGGGAAAGCCCCACTAACTCTACCTATCTTGGGCAAAGCCCGACATCACTTTTTTCACCTCACGGGAGCCCCCTAGCCCCACCCCCTTTATTTCTTTGACCATTAGCTCCACCATGGTAGAACCACACAATAGGATGGATGTGCATGAAGATGAAGTGGTGGACAACGCGTTTGGGTCATGGGCAAAGTTTGCAACTAGCATTCAACATTGGGAGCCTATAGTGGGATGGGAACACACCTCTAGGATGATTTGTAATGGGCCGCACAACCATGAGCCCAGATAGTCCAACATAAGAAAAGACCACCCAACACTCCCCTATCAACCATCAGATTTGAATCTAACAGTCGTTATGACCTATTTTAAGGTAGATATTCAAAAAATCATAATTTTATCATCCTATCCCCAAATATAGACTTCCAATATATCATTTTGATAAGAAAAGACATATCTTTTCATTAAAAATATTTTTCTTCTTATATCCTTAAATGAATGATTTTGAAGTATTTTTAAGATGGTTTATACTTTTGAGTGCATGATCTTAATTTTTTATGTCCCAAAAACTTTATGTTATACTAATATCAATAACATAAAAATCCCTATATATAAATATTCAAACTTTATCCATATTTTTACCCTAGAATAATATAAAGTTTCTTAAAGACCAAATATGTACTATTATCTAAGAAGTCACCTCTTTAATGAAAAATATTATTCTAGGGTGCTTTAGATCTCTATTAATGCTCTATTCAGTAACATCGGCTACATTTAGAACCAAGAATCAAACTTGATGACTCTATGATGCCTAAATGTAATCTTATGGCCTATGCAACTTGAAAATGTGACTCTATATCTACCTTTAGTGTTAGATCTAAAATCTAAGCTAAAGCCAATCTAATTACACTCAAATATCTTATGAGACCTCAATATTAATAACTTCCTATGTTTTTGCACTTAAATGACTATTGGGTCACTCTTGTTCCCGAATGTGACGAAATGCCTAGATCTTAATTTGAATGGTGACCTAATGGACAAGTTGATAACTAGATCTCTAATCTTGCATGAATATTTATCTAGTGGTGATTTATGCTATTATATGACTTCAAATCCTTCGGTTGATTATGTTTGTAACACCATATATAATTGTATCTCTTGAATTCTCTAATGATTGCTATCTTGCATGACCATAATAGAAAATGACAATTTTGTTACTTAATCTTTCTCAAACCTCATGTTTTCTCTACTAAGATCATGCAGTTCTAATATTCTGACCTCTAATCTTAGTTATGATGTGTTTCCCTAGGTTCTAGATGAATCCATGTTGTGTAATGTAATACGAACATGACCTTGCATGAAATAGTTGAGACATTATAATCAATACTTAAGGTTTTGATACCTAGATCTAGGCAAAACATCAAACCTCAATGGTTAAGATTTGCGAGACCTAATATTTCTGATTTTAATCTAATTACACTTATTCATAATTTCAAGATCCCAATGATGACCTAATTTTCAAGATCTTGACAAAGTTGCTAATTATGGTTTTGAAATCAAATGGTTAATATTTTTCTCTAATTAAGGTACACTTTATCCTCCTATTGTCCAGACTAGTGGTATTGATCTTGCTTGCATGTACAAATGCTTACAATGTTTAGCTTTATATACTTATTTGAGATACTCATTCCCGATAATTAGTACTTTTTTTTCTTGCAATATATTGAACAAACCTTGAAACATGATTAAACTTGTCTATTATATAAACCTTGTGAACCTATCTGTATTATAGGGTTATGGATGCAAGGTTGGACAACCTACTTGAGTTTTCAAGCAAGGATGGTTCATGTTGATAAAAGGTTTATGTAAGGCTCCTACTCTCACTTAAAATATTGAACAAGCTTAATTACCATAATTTAGTGCTTATAACCTTAATCTAACATTTTTTTATGCTTTGGAATCATAAGACAAGATTAAGTTTCAAGTTTGGTCCAATTTGGACATTGTTTGAGCAAGTTATGCAATTTTATGCACATTTTGGACTTTTCTACAATTTACCCAATTAAGGGGTTTTATTTGCAAATTGTTCCATCAATTATGTTCCTTATATATATTTTTATCATTCTTTATCTTTTTTAGATATGTGGCACTCAATTGTACCTTGAATTGAAGGAGATTTCATTCTATGTTGAATTAGGACTTTAACCCCCATGGATGAGCTACCTTAAAACTAACAAGTGATGGCTATACTTGCTTGTCCATAAGCTGACAGACCAGCAATCCCCAATAGTCTGTGGAGTTTTTGTTAGCTTATCCATGCCCAAATATTAGTCGTGGAGACATGGAGGATTTATTGTACACCTTATGCTCTGCTCAAACTTATCGCCTGAACTATATATACTTATCTCTTTGCCAAAACGAAGCCTTTAATCTCTATAAATATCCATTTGCAAAGGATCTCGTTTTTTCTCTCTACTTTTATACAAAGAACCTGCTCAAGGAATAAGAAGAGGGTGATCATATTGGAGGGATCTTTTAGGGTTCTGATTTGCTATTCTTTAGGGTTTTTAAAGGTTCTTGTTAGTAAATTTGACTTGAACAAGTAAATAGTTCTTCCTTTCCTCCATTTTATTCTTTGTTGTTATTCCTTCTACCTCTCTCTAGGTTGGAACTTTTTTGTTCCATGGTAAAGGATTCTCTAGAACTCGAGCAATTATCCTTCTTGCTTCTTCTTTTAAGGTTTTTGCTTCTTTAAGGAGAAGGGTACCTAGCTGGCTGAGTTTAGATCTATAGCTTGGATTTCCTTACCTTCTTTGCTCATAATCCATGCTTCTAGAAGTCTGTTCCTATCAATATAGGTGATATTTATAACTGTTCTCATTAATATTGCTTACTTAGAGTTGGTTTGTTTATGTTCTTGCTGAAAACAAACATTTTTGTATATAGAAACAAGTTTATGTCCTTATCTTGGTGAAATTCCCACCATAGTAATGGCGGTGGTTCTTTCTTATTCTAGACCCTGTCTAAAACCATCTCAACCTTGATCTTATGAATGATGAGCTTATCCATGTACGGTGGTGCCCAACACCTTATTTTAGTTATAGTTGTAAACCATGACAACTTATAGTCGATAAGGGGTAAACCATGATGGCTTGCACCCTAGCCACGTTGCAAACTGTGATGGTTGATGGCCAATACATATGATTGTATTAGGATGATATCATAGCTATGGTAGTAACCTGTGATGGCCTAACACCGATACACTAGTTGTCATTAGTGTCAACCATGATGGTTAGTGAATGACACACCCCATATTATGGGAAGGTCGTGACCCCACATTGTTATCAGGCCGACACCCTAGCTATGATCGCAAACTATGACGATCTGTGGCTAATGACCTGACCATCGAAACATCCCATGACAGTCTGTGGCTAATGCCCTGACCATAGAAACATCCTGTGACAGTCTGTGGCTGATGCCCTAGCCAAGACAACAAACTGTGATGGTTTGAGGTTGATGCCCTACCATGGTGATAACCTGCGATGGTTAATGGTAGATGCACTCTTGGTGATGATAGGATGAAATGCTTTGATGGGGTTAAACTGATACATATTGAATATGTACCATGTTACATTAGCTCAACACACCCTGATGTTAGTAATCCGGTACACCATGCTGGTGTATAAACCATTCCACCATGAAGGTAATGGGTCATTATCCATGGAGAAAGTATAATCCCATACCCTATATTAGTGTTAAAATGGACGATTGAAACCATACCTAATTAATGTTTGAAATAATGAACTCAATCCAATGAATGAGATTGGATGCTTCAACAACTAATGGATTATAGTGTATTCCATAGTCTTATAAGAGGTTTCTAATAAAGAGAATTCAATGAAACATCCCCATTGAACTTGTAGTCTTACCTTTTTCCTCAAATGAATATATGGACAAATCACCAAGACAAGAGATGTATATTTTTAATGAAATATAGTTTGATACACCAACTCTTATATGACCAAATGATGATGTTTAGTTATAATTAGACCTCTTGAATTATTAATGTGACAATGTAGTACAACCTCAATATAGTGCTAATTAAATACCATCAAGTGCTACCAAGTTTAACCTATGGGATAATTATGTGTTGATGATCTTTTGACCTTGTTTAAGGCCTAGAATGATAATGATAACCATGCAAGGAATAATTTGATGGTCTTAATGACTTTTGGGCATGTTTGAGCAATGATTATTCCTAAGAGAAACTCAGAGTGCATATTATTGAATATGTGGGATATTTATTATCCCGACTTCAAGTGTTTAGGGAGGATGACTACGGTCATACCTAGCCCTCTCTTAGAGAACGACTATGGTCATGTATCAGTGATTATATGTGATAAGTTTTTACTTTGTATACCTTGGTTTCTAGCGTTGCGACCTGTACCAAGGTGGGCTAGTTGTTTACATGACTATATATCATTGTTTTGCTATTTGACCAAGATGTCACTACAGTGCAGACTCATACTGACTCAGTATGGAAAAGATCTTGGAGTCTGTCCCTTCCTTGATCTTACATGGAACTGATTGTGACCAAGCAGTGGTCAGTTGGATATTGAGTGGTATGACTCAAACTCCACAGGGCATAATAATAAAAGATGTAATACATGTCATGTAGTATAATTGTTAAGGACAAATATGTTTCACTTTGTCTGTATTATCCCTTACCTTGCTTCCATACTACACAGTGCTTATAAGATGCTATCCTATAATATTTGAATAGTTGTTTGTATTGTTAAGTTTACTTGCTTAGTATGCTTAAACTGTATAATATGCTTAGACTACTTATTCAAAACCATATCTGCTCAGTTATTTACTATTAATTAATCTGTTGTAATCAATATCTATTGGAAAGAATTATATTTCTCGCTAGGACTGGGTTTCACCTGTGGGTCACCAAATATTTGTAGGTGGTCGCGGGCAACGAGGCAGAGGTCGTGTTATGGAAGAGAACCAGCCTAGTGATCAATAGATTCAGAAGGTTGGTCAGGTATAGATATTAGTAGTAGAGTCATAGTGTCATCTCTATACTCTCAAGTCCAGGTATGGGAAGTGTATTCTAGACAAGATAATTGTATCGACACACGATTTTGACAGTATGCCAGTGCATGTATATATGGCATGAATATGTAAATGCTTCTTTTGAACATAGGATGTGCCCGAAGCCACTGACTACATATGTAAATTCCTGTTATAATGTATAAGAATGGAAAATATGAACCTCTATGTAAATATTGGAGAATTGGTTCATGATGTAATTTTTTAGTTTTAATCATTCCACATTTTTTACTATGTGATTAATTGGTAGTTGATCGTGTTTTATGTTTTGAGAAATATTGTTTAGGATGACGATGTGTCACAGTTACGTTGGTATCAGAGCCCTAGGTTTGCTAAGTCACAGGAACATATGACTTAGGTTTGAGTCTGTTCTTATGTATCTGATCATAGCTTATGCTTATGCAGATTTGTCTAGAGGACAAGAAGAACACGCGGAGAGTAGCTATGTGGCACCAGGAAGTGATGCTAGTAGGTAGGTACAGGATGAAAGAGTGCCAGAGATAGGGCCATAGCAGCCCACAATGCCTCATATGAACCCGGCAATGATGGCCAATTCTGAGTTTCAGTCTATGTTTAGACACGATGGCCACAATTACACGTATAGTGGATAGAACACCAATACCTCAAGCTATAGAAGTTTTCCCTAATGTGGAATCCCAAGGATTTGGAAAGACTTGTGAACATCTTAGATGTGTTGGGGTGATCGTTTATGTTGGTACTTCTAACCTAGTAGACGGAGACATGTGGCTTACTGAGCTCGAAAAGGCATTCAAGATTATGAACATCCCCGAATAAGACAAAATAAAGCATGTTGTGTACCTGTTAAATGGTTGTGCATGCCACTGGTAGGCCATAGAAGAGGAGAAAGGGCCAAGAGTGGTGATAGGTTGGGAGGCGTTTCGACAGTAATTTGTCAGTCGATACTTCCTAGAGACATACTTAGATGAGAAAATCTCTCAATTTGAGAAGATTAGACAAGGTGCAATGACTATTAATGAGTATGAGTCAAAGTTCATGGAACTTCTAAGGTTCTTCCCTCACATGGAAGCCACTGACAAGGAAAGGATATGTAGGTTCGAGAAGGGCCTAAGTATAGAGTTGACTGCAACAACATCAGCCCCAGAGAATAGGGAAAGATTTTCCACCTTTGTGGAATTTGTAAGGAGGATTGAGAGGTCTGCCATAGAAAAGTGGAAACTCATTCTAATAAACGACCGACTCATTTCCAAGGTCAATCATCTAGAGGTTTTAAGAAGCCCAGGTTTACTCCATCATAGTCGCAACAGAGGTCGACTTTTAGTGAGAAAAGGTCATTCACTCCATCCTAGTGGACCCTGAGTAGGGGTCGAGGTCATAGTTTTCCACCCGCAGGAGCCTGTAGCACATCATCAGTTTCAGTGATAGGGCTATCTAGGCCATGGTATGAAAGTAAGACTTGTCATAAGTTTGGACAGGTAGGACATACAAAGTGGAATTTCCCTATGAAGGATGAAGAGGTGACTCAAAAACCAAGGTAGACTCACTGGGGTTCACAATAGTGATAGTTTGGTTCTGGTAGTGGAAGAGGACATGGTCAAGCATCACAGGCAGGATCCACTGGACAGGAAAGTAGAGGATGTGGGCAGCAACAAACGATGGTTAGGTTCTATGCCATCATCCAGCCACAAGCAGTGGTCAATCTACAAGTCGTGACAGATCAGATGGAGTTATTTCATTCTAATCTGTCTGCTTCTTGTTTTGTATCATTATTAGTAGACACGGCTGCAACACACTCCTTTATCACTAGAGAGGTGACAAATAGTTGTTATCTGCATGTTAGATCTAATATCCTACGGCTAGAAACTCCTTTAGTTGATTTCGTCGAGTTGCAGGAAGTATGCTCTTCTTATGATCTTTCTTTTTTAGAACACAAAATTCAATTAGATCTCTTGCCACTTGACATGCATGGTTTTGATGTGATCCTAGGAATGGACACCTTGGAAAAGTAAAAGGTAGTTTTGGACTATAGAACTAAGGTAGAAATGTTCCATAATGGAGATGTACAGTGGATTTTCCAAGGTGATAGGAAGATTTTTCCTATGTGCTTGATGTCAGCCATGACAGCCGAGCAATTGGTGAGACAAGAATGTGAAGATTTCTTAGCCCATGTTGTGGATACCAAGGGAAGAGGTCCTAGTATCCAGGAGGTACTAGTGGTATGGGAATTTGAAGATGTTTCTCCTGATGAGTTTCCTGGTGTTCCCCCTCCTAAAGAGATTGACTTTGAGATCAATCTCATTCTTGGAACACAACCCATAGCATAGTCACCCTACAGAATGGCACCAACAGAAATGTAGGAGTTAAAGAAATAGTTGTGGGAACTGTTAGAAAAAGGTTTTATCAGGCCAAGCACATCCCCTTGGGGTGCTCCCAAGTTTTTTTTAAAAGAAAGATGGTTCAACGAGGTTATGTATAGACTACAAATAGTTGAACAAAGTGACAACAAAGAATAAGTATCCTTTGTCAAGGATTGATGACAATAAGACTTGGGAGGTGCAACTGTGTTTTCAAAGATAGACCTCAGGTCAGGTTACCATCAGTTGAGGATTAAGGTTGATGACATACCCAAGTCATCTTTTAGGACTAGGTATGGTCATTTTGAGTTTTTGGTTATGCCTTTTGGGCTAACTAATGAACCTGTAACTTTTATGGACCTAAAGAATAGGATTTTTAGACCTTATCTTGATCAATGTGTGGTCGTGTGTATAGATGACATCCTGATTACTCTAAGGATAGTCAACAACATGAGAAACACCTTTTCCAAGCATTGACTTTGTTAAGGAAACACAAACTATATGCTAAGTTTAGCAAGTGCGAGTTCTGGTTGTCAGATGTATCTTTTCTGGGACATGGTATATCATCCAAAGGTGTTAGTATGGATTCTAAGAAGATTGAATCTTTATTGGAATGGGAACATCCCAAGACACTGATAGAGATTCACAGTTTCCTAGTTTTATTCGATTACTATATGAGGTTCATCAAGGATTTTAGTTCTGTAGCGTTACCCCTAACCAGGCTAACTAGGAAAGATGTTCCTCTTGCTTGGAATGACAAGTGTCAACATTCCTTTTAGTTGTTGATAGAAAAGTTGACCAGTGCACCGGTGTTAGTGTTGCCAGATCAAAGGAAAAGCTACATTGTCTTTTGTGATGCTTTGAAGAATGGGTTGGGATGCGTGTTGGTGCAGGTTAAAAATGTGATTTCTTTTTCTTCACGACAACTTAAGAAACACGAGGAGAATTAACCAACACATGATCTGGAGCTTGTAGCGGTGGTCCATTCTTTAAAGATCTGGAGACATTATCTTTACGGAGAGAAGTATTAGATCTTCAGTGAATACAAGAATCTACAGTATATTTTCTCAAAATAGGAGCATAATATGTGGCAGAGGAGATGGTTGGAAATAATTAAGGATTATGATTGCACAATAGATTACCATCCTAGAAAGGCAAATGTGGTAGAAGATGCATTAAGTAGAAAATTGTCTTCATCATTTGCAGACCAGGAAAAGTTATGCTCCCTAGTGTGCCATAAATGAGATATATTAGTGTCTCTGTACCATATGAATGTGCAACTAGAAGTTTATTTGCCGTAAGGTCTATTGGAACAGTTATAGGTTAAACCTACCTTGAGACAGTAGATTCATGAAGTACAATAGAATGATACTTTGATACAGAATATTGGATTAGGGATTGGAAATGAAAAGTATGATGGATTGCATGAGGCAGATGATGGTATAGTTTGTTTCTATAACAGGGCAATAGTTCTCATTGTTGATGGATTGAGAAATATGGTACTTGAGGAGGCTCACTCTTCAATGTATGAAATGAATACTAAAAGTACCAAGACGTACCGGAACTTGAAGGACATGTATTGGTGACCAGGATTAAAGCGTGGTGTGGTAGAATTTGTTGCTAGATGTCCAGTTTGTCAACAAGTAAAGGGTGGGCACCATTAGCCCACAGGGACATTACAACCTTTACCGATACCATAGTGGAAATGGGATCATATTACTATAGACTTTGTCGTTGGTCTTCATAGGACATCCAAGGGTCATCATTCCATATGGGTGATAGTTGATAGATTGACTAAATAAGCTCACTTTTTTCCAGTCAAGACGACGTTTACAGCAGAGAAGTTGGCACAAGTGTATATTCATGAGATAGTCTATCTGCATGGCATTCCAGTGACTATACTCTCTGAGAGACGTCCACAATTCACAAGTCATTTTTGGGAATTTCTGTATTCAGTAATGGGAACATAGCTGAGGTTTAGTACTACCTTTCATCCATAGACAGATGGCCAGTCTAAAAGTACTATTCAGACTTTAGAATATCTTCTGAGGGCATGTGTGTTACAATTTCTTGGGAGTTGGGATATACACCTAAGTGTAATAGAGTTTTCTTATAACAACATCTACCAGATAAGCATAGATATGGCTCCTTATGAGGCTCTATATGGGAGACATTGTCGGTCTCCTCTTTGCTGGTATGAGATTGGTGAATATCAACTTTTGGGTCCTGAGCTAGTACAACAGACAATAGAAAAGATTAAAGTGAAACAACTACAGTTGAAAGCAGCTCAGGATAGACAGAAGTCTTATACAAAAAATTGTCAAAGACCGCTTGAGTTCCAAGTGGGAGACAAAGTATATATCAAGGTCTCTTCTTGCAAAGTTGTGCTAAGGTTTGGGAAGAAGGGTAAGTTGGCTCCTAGGTTTATGGGACCATACCCTGTCTTAGCTCGTATTGGAAAGGTGGCATACAAGTTGGAGATACCTCCAGAGCTGCACAAGTTACATAACATTTTCCATATCTCTATGATGAGGAAATGCCATCCAGACACAGAGCAGAAAATCCAACCAGTAGAGGTTGAGTTAGATGAGGATATCTCTTATGTTGAAGGTCTAGTGTTGATCCTGGATAGGAGAGTGAACAAACTGAAGAAGAAAGATACAGTTTTAGTAAAGGTTCTATGGCATCATCATGGTGTAGAGGAATCCACGTGGGATCTATAGGATGAAATGCATAGAAAATACCTATCTCTCTTTGTATAGGATTTTGGGGTGGTGAAATCCTTGTTAGGGGTTTATAGTTGTAAGGCCCCTGAACTCACTTAAAATGTTCAAAAAGATTAATTACCTTAATTTAGTGCTTATAACCTTAATCTAACCTTGTTTTATTCTTTGGAATCATAATACAAGCTTAAGTTTCAAATTTGGTCCAATTTGAACATTGTTTGAGCAAGTTATGCAATTTTATGTACATTTTGGACTTTTCTGCAATTTACCCAATTAAGGGGTTTTCTTTGCAAATTGTTCCATCAATAATGTTCCTTATATATTGTTTTATCATTCTTGATCTATTTTAGTTATGGGGAGCTCATTTGTACCTTGAATTGAAGGAGATTTCATTCTATGTTAAATTAGGACTTTAACCCCCGTGGATGAGCTACCTTTAAGACTAACAAGTGATGGCTTTACTTACTTGGGCATAAGCTGACATCCCATCTATCCCCAATAGTTGTTGGACTTTCTTTTATCTTATCCATGCAAAAATATAATTCATGGACACATAGAGGATTAATTGTACGCCTCATGCTCTTCTCAAACTTATCCCCTAAACTATATATATTTATCTCTATGCCAAAATGAATTCTTTACTCTCTATAACTATCGATTTGCAAAGGATCTCATTTTTTCTCTCTACTTTTATGCAAAGAACCTTCTCAAGTAATAATAAGAGTGCAATCATCTTGGATGTATATTTTAGGTTTCTGATTTGCTGTCATTAAGGGTTTCCAAATCTTCTTCTAGGTAAATTTGACTTGAACAAGTAAATAGTTCTTCCTTTCCTCCATTTTATTCTTTGTTCTTCTTCCTTCTACCTCTCACCAGGTCAGAAATTTTATGTTCCATGGTAGAGGATGCTCTAGAACTCTAGAAAATATCCTTCTTGCTTCTTCTTCTAGGGTTTTTGCTTCTTTAAGGAGAAGGGTACCTAGCTGGCCGAGTTTAGATCTACAACTTGGATTTCCTTACCTTATTTGTTCATAATCCATGCTGCTAGAAGTCTGTTCCTATCAATAGAGGTAGGATTTATAACCCTTCTCACTAATATTTCTTACTTCGAGTTGGTTTGTTTATGTCCTTGCTTAAAATGAACATCTTTGTATATAGAAACAAGTTTATGTGCTTATCTTGGTGAATTTCCCACCACAGTAATGATGGTGGTTCTTGATGATTCTAGACCCTGTCTATAACCATCTCGACCTTGATCTTATGAATGATAATATTAGACATGTAGGGTGGTTCCCGACACCTTAGTTTAGTTATATTTGAAAACAGTGATGGCATACACCCTAGCCATGTTGCAAACTGTGACGGTTGATGGCCAATACATATGATTGTATTAGGCTGATATCATAGCTACGGTAGTAACTCATGACGACCTAACATCGATACACTAGTTGGCATTAGTGTCAACCATGATGGTTAGTGAATGACACACCCCAAATTGTGGGAAGGTCGTGACACCACGTTGTTATCAGGTTGACACCCTAACCGTGATAACAAACTATGACGGTCGGTGGCTAGCGCCCTAACCATAGCAACATCCTGTGATGGTCTGTGGCTAATGCCCTGACCATAGCAACATCCTGTGACAGTCTGTGCTAACGCCCTATCCAAGACAAAAAACCATGACAGTTTGAGGCTGACCCCCTACCATGGTGATAACCCGTGATAATTAATGGCTGATACACTCTTGGTGTTGATAGGACGACATGCTTTGATAGTGTTAAACCGATATATCATGAAGATATACCATGTTGACATTAGGTCGACACACCCTGATGTTAGTAAATTGGTACACCATGGTGGTGTTTAAACCATTCCACCATGAAGGTAATGGGTCGTTATCCATGGAGAAAGTATAAACCGATACCCTATATTAGTGTTGAAATGGATGATTGAAACCATACCTAATTAATTTTTGAAATAATGAACACAATCCAATGAATGAGATTGGATGCTTCAATGACTAATGGATTAATGTGCATTACATAGTATTATAAGAGGTTTCTAATAAAGAGAATCTAATGAAACATCACCATTGAACCTGTAGCCTTACCTTTGCCCTCATATGAATATATGGATAAATCACCATGACAAGAGATGTGTATTTTTAATGAAACACATTTTGATGAACCAACTTTTATATCACCAAATGATGATGTTTAGTTATAATTAGACCTCTTGAATGATTAATGTGACAATGTAGCACAACCTCAATATAGTTCTAATTAAATACCATTGAGCACTGCCATGTTTAACCTCTGGGATAATTATGTGTTGATGATCTTTTGGGTCTTGTTTAAGGACTAGAATGATAATGATAACTGTGACGTCTGTTGCCAAACATTGATTAAGATAAATGCAGAAGCAGTCATTAACAGCGGATTACTGAAAATCACTAAAAATTAAAACCATTTATCAAGAGATCCATTCACAGGAAAACTCTTTCATTCAGAACCAAAGTATTATATTTACATATTGGTTCACATTGTACATTCCATGTACCATCTCTTTCTCGAGACATATATATTCATCACTTTGCTTGATAAAAGCACAAGTAACAAAATCCTCGAGGCTTCATGCCAAAATCTTAGATCTATTATAAAAACACTATCACTGACTCCTAGGACCTGAGAGTACAGAGATGACACATAGGACTTTATGTACAAAGCCTGACAACCAGTATCCCCACTCGGGATATTACTGTTGTCCTTGTTGTTTCTACTGCTCTTCCTCTACTACAGAGATTCTTCTTCTTTGTTCGCGTCTACCTAAAAACGTTGGATTCCACACAGGTGAGACAATTATAAAAATTTCCCCAGTGGGAGATATAACTCTCCGCCAAAAACATTATTATTGCAATTTAATAGAAATAGACTGAGCAGTGGAATCATAATAATCAACAGCAGGTAGTTCACTTATTTAAAGCAGATTAGAGAAACATTCCGACATAAGATTATTAGCTATATCTTGATAAAACAACATGTCTAATATTCAATAAAGAATTATAGGAGATGTATAACATTTATCCATCTAGGATATGTTAAGCAAGATAATCATCAACCAGTGATTCTCAAATTTCAGTCTTATGCAAATACGCTACACGGCTGATTACATTTTACAAACATACTTAAGCTCTGAGGAGATGAGGTATACCGCTCATACTCCAACTGACCATTGCTAAATAGAAATCGATATCATAAATAGGTCAATGGAAGAGTCGGATTCCCATGACCTCCCACATCTCGGTCAGTACGAGACCACAAGAAGGACTATGTCGACTGCTCAAAATAGCTTTTTAGGGTATACTGGCAACTTCTCTATAGAGTTACAGTGTCAACTGTACTCTCATCGACAATCGAGAGATTTAATGTTTATCTCCATCGACCCGACATTAAATATCATTGGGAGATTAGTGATACATCCATCCCAACCATCGGGAGATTTGTGATACATACATCCTGACACATGAAGGATTGAGAGGTATAATGTTTACCTTCCATCAATCTCTTCACCAGGACGTAAGGATATTTTTGCCCATTTACCCCTGAATATTCATAATATGTGAATTCTAGGAAATTCCATAGGAAAACCTGTTTCACCATCACCAACTACTGACGATGATGGATCTATGGTCAGAGCACTACATGAACATATTTCACTTGATTAATTAAGTACATTTTCATATTCTTTTAGCATCAGCCTAGTTCTCAAACATAACTTATTATGACAATGCTATAAAGAGACATGTACTATTTTCATCAATTTCTTATCAGTCTTTAAAAGACATTGGGAACTCAGTCCTTCTTTTCAATACTGGAAATTCTCATCCATTCACAATCTCATTATCACAATCATATGGTTCTGGGTATTCAACCCTTAGATCATCATTGAGTATTGTTACCACTTTTCCAGGTAACTATCACCTTCAGGTCATCTGACCAAGGTAAACATGATACTTGCTATTACAAGCATCACTCATGGTACTTGAGGCCCATTAACTCTCTTGTTACCTCTTACCAGGAAGCAAGGTATATTATGGCACACAAGGCCCAATAAACAATAGTGAATTAAACATCATAGCTCATACCTGGCCATGATCATCATTTTAGAATACCTGCATGGTTAGTGCAGATGATAATAGTAGATTCAATTACATATTAGTACCCTACAGAACAAATATGGATTCACTATTCAAGGGTAACACCACTATTCCCTTACTAGGGTTAGGCTTTCCCATTTCATGTCATTTGGGAACATTCATCCCATTACCGAGATCAAGGTTATCGTTTATCACCATATTACCCAAGATTAGGGTTTCATAAAACATTACATAGTATCACCCTAGATTTGAGTTCCACATCACATCAAACATCAAGGTTTCTCATAAAATCACCCTTAGTTTGGGGTTCACATAAATTTCACCCCAAAATAGGGTTTACATTCAATAATCCACAATTAGGGTTTACTATTCATCCCAATTAGGGTTTCATATTCCATTACCCATAATTAGGGTTTACTATTCATTCCAATTAGGGTTTCATGTTCCATTACCCATAATTAGGGTTTACTATTCATCCCAATTAGGGTTTAATGGTCCATTACCCATAATTAGGGTTTACTATTCATCCCAATTAGGGTTTCATGTTCCATTACCCATAATTAGGGTTTACTGTTCAATTATCTCTAATTAGGGTTCACTAAACATCCCAATTAGATTTTCTATTCAAGTACCCATAATTAGAGTTTACTATTCATCCCAATTAGTATTTTGCATCACATTATACTAAATTAGGTTTACACATATCATCACCCTGGGTTAGGGTTACATCCTTACCCTGGATTAGGGTTAAGGTTCAATAACCTTGTCAATTAGGGTTTATGCTCATGATTAGGGTTTCATGATCTCTTTGCTAAGGATCATACCCTTAATCACCACATGAATCATACTCATGTATGAATTCCATTCTATCATCCTCTCAACTTGATTAGGTTATATCAACCCTTCAATCAAGTACATACAGCTATGACTGACATAGTGTACTAAGTTAATGTTCTTATAAGCAAATAGGGTTTATCCCTTTAAAGGTATTAATCAATTAGGTACTTTTAGGGATTCAACCTTTGTACATCCATTGATTACCATTACTATCAATCATTGGATCATTGGAACAATCATCACCTTCAATTTCCAAATGATTGAATCACAATTAACCTTTATTCGGTTTTGAGGTTTCATCACCAAACTATTTTGAAACTGTTTGATTCAAAATGGTTTTGAAACTGTTTGACCCCAAATGGTTTCAAGACCGTTTGGGCTCAAACCAGCCTCAAAACCACATGGGAACTTAGGACCATTTCCAATCAAATTAAATATAATTTGCACCATTGAATTGGCCATCAATTAGGCAATTGAAAGATTCATCAATCATCGCCATTGGATCTCTATCCATCAATCATGAATCAACCTTAAACCCTCCAAATAGTTTTGAAACCATTTGGTCCCAAACGGTTTCAAGACCGTTTGGGATCAAACGGTCTCAAGACCGTTTGACCCAAAATTATCTTGAAATCATTTGAAACAATCATGGATTCTTTGATCAACTCGATTAGGGTTTCCAATTGAAAGATTGTACATACGTTGAATCAATCAATTAGGTCCATTGGATCATCATCCAACATGCACTTGAGTTCAGAACTCAAATGGTCAACCTAACCAAACGGTCAACCCTCTCTTGCGGTTTGGAGTCTAAGTCACCAAACGGTTTGCAAACTGTTTGGTGTCTCCAAACGGTTTGGTGAAACTGTTTGGTCTCCAAACGGTTTGGTGAAACTGTTTGGACCAAAAGTCCAAAACCGTTTGCAACTCAAATATGCTAAGATGTGTGCTTGTGATGATGTCATCACCATCAACATTCATCCCCATGAAATCTACTGCCATACCCATGAAAGTTGCATCAATTAATCAAAGGTATTGCAAGAAAAACAATTGAATCAATTGAGTTGAGAAATATAGTTCAATAACAATTGTTAAGGGTTCAAGTTATATAACCCACCTTCAATTGAGCTTCAAAGCTTGGAGCTTCACGTCAACAATGGTGGAATAAGCTTTTGCAACTCCCCCAAGGCTCGTCCTCAAGTTTTGGAGTGAAAAGATTGGCTAGGGTTGAAGATGGAGTGAAGAAAAGAAGAAATTATGCATTGATTTATGATTTCCACCATGAAATCAAGATGAAAGAAGGTCAAGAAGCTTAACAACAGGTTGGGGGTCTTCTTCCTGGTCCTTCAAAGCTTCCTGGGTCGTTTTGCAAGAAAATGGTGGAAGGGAATTCGAAATTCCCCTTCTACTCTATGGATAAAGGAGCATATATGTGAATTTTATTAAAAATTCATTTAGGAGAGAGAAAGTAGGAATTATCTCTCCCAAATTCTTTCCACTTTCCCCCTTCCTTTCCTTAGGGACGAGGCTATCCTCTTTGACTCTTATTCCTCTCAATTATCCATGTTTTAAAGAAAATCAAATTCAGCACCTTAATCCATTTAATAGTAATATCCATATGTGAGTGGATATTTCTTTTTCTTATAATAATGCAAGTGGGTTTTTCACCTCCTTGAGATATTTAGTGGTCCTTGCAAAGCACAAGGACGTCCACACATATCTGAATTCAACCATTTCAATTTTGGTCGAAGGCCCTTCAATTATTTTATTTATTTTTGCATTAATTTGAATTAAGGTTTTCATTATGCTTAAATCTTGATTATTTTAATATTAAGATTCTCTCTCCTTCAAAGAGATACAAATGAGACGCCCCTCTCATTTTCTTTGCTCCACATGATCCCAAGAAACAGTAGGGAGCATTTTGAAGTGGTAATTTGCATATTGAACCCTAGGTTTTGGGTAAATTGCACATTACACCAAAACTAGGTTTTAATGCACAAACAAATCTTTATCAGCTCTTTCTTGGTACTCAGGCCACCACAAGCCATACCTATGCATCATCTTCATTATCATGATGCTTCAACATATGAGGAACATATTATCTTGCAAAATTTGAAAATAAACCCCTCAACTTGGGTAATTTGCACTTTAATCCAAAACAAGCAAAACATTGATTTCAACAATATTCAAAAAGGACTAAAATTGCAATGTAAGTTCCTCTTGAGCCTTAATTACTTTTTAAAAGATAAGAGAAAGTATATAATCAACTTCATTAAGCAAAACACCTAGGGTTAAAGCATAACCCAGGTCAGGGATGTTACAAGTTTATCCACCCCTTATAGGGGTTTCGTCCCCGAAATCATCAACGAAAACATCAAGAGAAAAGAGAAGGGTACTTCCTCCTCATCTCTTCTTCTAGCTCCCATGTAGCTTCTTCAATGCCACGGTGATGCCAGAGAACTTTTACAAGACAAATGTCTTTCTTTTTCAACTTCTTGATTCTTCTGTCAAGAATCAACACAGGTCCTTCAACATAAGATATATCATCATTTAGTTCTACCTCCACAGGTTGTAGAACGAACTCTGTGTCAGGATGACACTTCCTCAGCATCGAAATATAGAACACTGGATGCAATTTATGCAGCTCAGGTGGTAAGTCCAGCTTATAGGCTACCTTTCCCATCCTCTCAATGATTGGATAAGGTCCCATAAATCTAGGAGCTAACTTTTCCTTCTTTCCAAATCTAAGGATACCTTTCCAAGGTGAGACCTTGAGATACACTCTGTCTCCAACTTGGAATTCTAAGGGTCTACGATGCTTATCAGCATATGATTTCTGCCGATCCTGGGCAGCTTTCAACTGTTGTTGTATGACTTTAATCTTCTCAGTTGTTTGCTGAACCAGCTCAGGACCCAAGAGTTTATACTCTCTTGTTTCATACCAACATAAGGGAGATCTACAACGTCTACCATATAAAGCCTCATATGGTGCCATATCAATACTATGCTGATAGCTATTATTATAAGCAAACTCTATCAAGCTCAGATGTAGATCCGAACTTCCTACAAACTGAAGGACACACGCTCTAAGCAAGTCCTCCAAAGATTGTATGGTCCTCTCAGACTGTCTATCTGTCTGTGGATGAAAGGATGTACTAAACCTTAACTGTGTACCCAAAGCTTTATGGAGTCGCTCCCAAAAATGATTCGTGAACTGGGGACCTCTATCAGAAACAATAGTAGCTGGAACTCCGTGCAGCCGCACTATCTCATCTATGTAGATTTGTGCAAGATTCTCAGCAGTATGGGTTGTTTTGACAGGAAGAAAATGTGTTGTCTTAGTCAACCTATCAACTATCACCCAAATGGAATCATGACTTTTGGCTGTTCTAGGCAAACCAACCATAAAGTCCATGGTTACATGATCCCATTTCCACTATGGTATAGGTAGAGGTTGCATTGTTCCTACAAGCTTTTGATGTTCAGCTTTAACTTGCTGACACACCAAACACCGTATAACAAACTCAGCTACATCTTTCTTTAATCCAGGCCACCAATACATAACTTTTAAGTTATGATACATCTTGGTGCTTCCTGGATGCATATCATACATCAAAGAATGAGCTTCTTCCAAAACTAACTTCCTTAAGTTATCAACATCAAGTACTACCATCCTATCATGGTAACAAACTACGTGATCATCAGAATCATGGAAACCATCCCATTTCTCACTACCATACTCTGACCTGATCTGTTGAATCACAACATCAGCTTGATGTGCTTCTTTAATCTACTATCTCAGAGTAGGTTTTATGTGCATCTCAGTTAACAACCCAGCTAACAATGATACTTTAATATGTACATTGTCTTGCCTCAAAGATATAAACATATCCCTCTTAGAACACACTAAGGAATTCAACTGTGCTTTATCTAGGGCTGGTGTTGCTGATTTCCTACTTAAAGCATCAGCAGCCACATTGGACTTCCCTGGATGATAATCAATTGTACAATTGTAGTCCTTGATTAACTCCATCCAGCGGCGTTGCCTCATGTTTAGCTCATGCTGTGAGAAGATATACTTTAGGTTCTTATGGTCTGTGAAAATCTGGAATGTTTCTCCATAGAGATAATGTCTCCAGATCTTCAAGGCATGGACCACAACAGCTAGCTCTAAATCGTGTGTCGGATAATTCTCCTCGTGTTTCTTAAGCTGTCGAGAAGCAAAAGAAATCACTTTCTTATCCTGCATCAACACACATACTAAACCATTCTTAGATGCATCACAAAAGACTATATACCCCTTCCCTTGCTCAGGTAGCACTAACACAGGAGCACTTGTTAACCTTTCCTCCAGCAACTAGAAAGATTGTTGACACTTGTCATTCCAGACAAAAGGAATCTCCTTCCTGGTCAACTTGGTTAGGGGTAAAGCTATTGAACTAAAGTTATTAATGAACCTCCTGTAATAGCCTTCCAGTCCAAGAAAACTATGTATCTCTATCGGTGTCTTAGGATGTTCCCATTGCAGGACATATTCTACCTTCTTAGGATCAACACGAATACCTGAAGAAGATATTACGTGTCCAAGAAAAGAGACTTCTGGTAACCATAACTCACATTTGCTAAACTTAGCATATAGCCTATGCTTTCTTATCAAAGTCAAAGCTTGACAAAGATGTTTCTCATGTTGTTGAGCATCTCTACTATATATCAGGATGTCATCTATAAAGATGACTACACACTGATCAAGAAAAGGTCGAAAGATTCTATTCATGAGTTCCATAAATGCAGCTGGTGCATTAGTTAGTCCAAATGACATAACTATGAACTCATAGTGACCATACCTTGTCCTAAAGGCAGACTTAGGTATGTCACTCTCCTTAATACGCAACTGATGGTATCCCGACCTCAGATCTATCTTGGAAAAGATAGTTGCACCACACAACTGATCAAACAAATCATCAATCCTTGGAAGAGGATACTTGTTCTTTATGGTTACTTTATTTAGTTGCTTATAGTCGATGCATAAATGCATAGACCCATACTTCTTCTTGACAAAGAGGACCGGAGCACCCCATGGTGAAGTACTCGGTCGGATAAAACCCTTCTCAAGAAACTCTTGCAGTTGTTTCTTGAGCTCTGTCATTTCAGCAGGTGCCATTCTATATAGCGTTTGTGCTATTGGTTGCATTCCCGGGATTAGATTAATTTCAAAATCAATCTCTCGGGGCGGTGGAACACCTAGAAGTTCTTTAGGAAATACATCTTCAAATTCCCTGACCATTGGAACTTCAAAGAGATGAGGGCTCTCCATTGTGGTATCAACCACATGGGCTAAGAATGCAAAGCATCCTTGTCTCATCAACTTCTCATCTACCAAACCTGACACAAGACATGTTGGAAGAATCTTTCTATCTCCCTGAGAGGTCCATGTGTCACCATTATTTGTGAACACATCCTTCTTGGAACCACAATCCAAGACAACTTTATATTTTTCTAAGGTGTCCATCCCAAGAATTATATCAAACCTATGCATCTCAAGTGGTATAAGATCCACTTGAATGTGATGTTCAGAAAAGTAAAGATTGCATGCAGAACATACCTCATGCAACACTACAGATCCCATCAAAGGGGTTTCTAGCAACAAACTATCTACTCTATGACTGACAATCATGTCACAGTCATGAATCACTTCTCGAGTGATAAAAGAGTGTGTAGCACCCAGATCAATTAACACAGATATGAAGTAGGATGAAGATATATCAGAATAAAATAATTCCATCTGACTTGTCACAACCCTGGGATTGACAACTGCTTCAGGCTGATTCATTGCATAAAATCTAGTCATTGCTTGTTGTTGACCCTGTGCTCGATTGTTGGATGTCGACGATCCAGCTTGGGATGTTTGTCCACGTCCTCTAGCACTACTGCCAGATGGCTGTCTCTGAGAGCCTTGCTGACTCTGCCTTGGTTGGTGGGTCACATTCCTGACTTTTTCAAGACAGTCCCTCACCACATGGCCTTCTCTCCCACATCTATAACATGTTACATTTCCCCTCTGGGGTTTGGGTGGTCCTGTTACTGACATTGAGGCTGAGCTGTGAGCCCCTTCGGTGGTAAACTACGGCCTCTACCCTTACTTGATGTCCATTGCGTATGGGTATTGAACCTTGGTGGTGGTGTAGGCACAAAATACTTTGGTTTCTTAAAACTTCCAGAACTCTGTCCATGGAACTGTGGGTACTCTCTCTTATCCTTGGTATGTCGCTTCTCAATCACAGACCTTTCTATTCATCTTACAGACTCCAAAAAAGTGGCAAACCTCTCTCAGTTCTCCAGAGCAGACACTGGAGTGGTCAATTCAGCGTTCAATCCCTTCTCGAATCGCCAAATTCTCTCCTCATCTGTAGATTCCATATGCAGACAAAACCATAAAAGTTCCATGAACCTAGCTTCGTATTCACTAATTTTCATTTTTCCTTGCCTCAATCTCTCAAATTGAGAGATTTTCTCATCTGGATACGTCTTGGGAAAGTATCTAGCGACGAATTCACGTTGGAATTCATCCCATCCGATCACAACACCATGTCTTTTACCTTCCTCAATGGTCCACCAATGGCCAGCACTCCTTTTAGGAGATATACAACATGCCTCACCTTCTCATCATCAGGAATCATGAGGATTCTGAAGGCTTTCTCCAGTTCAGTCAACCATAGATCAGCATCTGCTGGGTCGACTATACCAGCACACTCTATGGCTCCTACCCTCCTAAGCCGTTCAAAAGTATTGTCGGCTCCATGTCTTTCATCATGGGCTGGTGCCCTAGGTGAAGGTAATGGCATCCTATCCCTCATATGGGTCATAGATGCTATAAACTATCCAAACATATTTTGGAAAGTTGGATTCCCCATATCAGCTTGGTTGAACTAGGGTTTATCAAGTACATGCTCCTCCCTATCTTGATCTCGTACACCTCCTCCTGGTGCAGCAATGCTGCTTTCAGCAGCATGTTCATCGTGTGATCCAAACATCTTTAGTTCTTCTTCTCCTCCTATATGAGAAGAAAACACTATCAGACAAACTGGAAGACACTAGAACAAACTCAACAACCTTAATCCTATGTCTCTGTAGACTCAGCGAACCTAGAGCTCTGATACCACTAAATTGTGACGTCTGTTGCCAAACATCGATTAAGATAAATGCGGAAGCGGTCGTTAATAGAGGATTACTGAAAAATTACTAAAAATTAAAACCATTTATCAAGAGATCCATTCACAGGAAAACTCTTTCATTCAGAACCAAAGTATTATATTTACATATTGGTTCACATTGTACATTCCATGTACCATCTCTTTCTCGAGACATATATATATACATCACTTTTCTTGATAAAAGCACAAGTAACAAAATCCTCAAGGCTTCATGCCAAAATATCAGATCTATTATAAAAACACTATCACTAACTCCTAGGATCTGAGAGTATAGAGACAACACATAGGACTTTATGTACAAATCCTGACAACCAGTATCCCCACATGGGATATTACTGTTGTCCTTACTATTGTTGTTGTTGCTCTTCCTCTGCTACAGAGATTCTTCCTCTTTGTCTGTGTCTACCTAAAAACATTGGATTCCACGGGGGTGAGACAAGTATAAAAATTTCCCCAACGGGAGATATAACTCTCTGCCAAAAACATTATTATTGCAGTTTAATAGAAATAGACTGAGCAGTGGAATCATAATAATCAACAGCAGGTAGTTCACTTATTTAAAGAAGATTAGAGCAATATTCCCACTTAAGCTTATTAGCTATATCTTGATAAAACAACATGTCCAATATTCAATAAAGAATTATAGGACATGTATAACATTTATCCATCTAGGATATGTTAAGCAAGATAATCATCAACCAGTGATTCTCGTATTTTAGACTTATGCAAATATGCTACACGGCTGATTACATTTTACAAACATACTTAAGCTCGGAGGAGATGAGGTATACCGCTCATACTCCAACCGACCATTGCTAAATCAAAATCGATATCATAAATAGGTCAATGGAAGAGCCGGATTCCCATGACCTCCCACATCTTGGTCAGTACGGGACCACAAGCAGGACTATGTCGACTGCTCAAAATAGCTTTCCAGGGTATACTGGCAACTTCTCTATAGAGTTACAGCGTCAATTGCACTCTCATCGGCAATCGAGAGATTTAATGTTTATCTCCATCGACCCGACATTAAATATCATTGGGAGATTAGTGATACATCCATCCCAACCAATCAGGAGATTTGTGATACATCCATCCCGACACATGAAGGATTGAGAGGTTTAATGTTTACCTTCCATCAATCTCTTCACCAAGACGTAAGGATATTTTTTCCCATTTACCCCTGCATATTCATAATATGCGAATTCCAAGAAATTCCATAGGAAAACCTATTTCACCATCACCAACTACTGACGATGATGGATTTATGGTCAGAGCACTACATGAACATATTTCACTTGATTAATTAAGTACATTTTCATATTCTTTTAGCATTAGCCAAGTTCTCAAACATAACCTATTATGAAAATGATATAAAGAGACATGTACTATTTTCATCAATTTCTTATCAGTCTTTAAAAGACATTGGGAACTCAGTCCCTCTTTTCAATACTGGAAATTCTCATCCCTTCACAATCTCATTATCACAATCATATGGTTCTGGGTATTCAACCCTTATCTCATCATTGAGCATTGTTACCACTTTTCCAGGTAACTATCACCTTCAGGTCATCTGACCAAGGTAAACATGATACTTGCTATTACAAGCATCACTCATGGTACTTGAGGCCAATTAACTCTCTTGTTACCTCTTACCATGCAGCAAGGTATATTATGGCACACAAGGCCCAATAAACAATAGTGAATTAAACATCATAGCTCATACCTGGCCATGATCATCATTTCAGAATACATGCATGGTTAGTGCAGATGATAACAGTAGATTCAATTACATATCAGTACCCTGCAGAACAAATATGGATTCACTATTCAAGGGTAACACCACTATTCCCTTACTAGGGTTAGGGTTTCCCATTTCATGTCATTTGGGAACATTCATCCCATTACCCAGATCAAGGTTATGGTTTATTACCATATTACCCAAGATTAGGGTTTCATAAAACATTACATAGTATCACCCTAGATTTGAGTTCCACATCACATCAAACATCAGTCTCATAAAATCACCCTTAGTTAGGGTTTCACATAAATTTCACCCCAAAATAGGGTTTACATTCAATAATCCACAATTAGGGTTTACTATTCATCCCAATTAGGGTTTCATATTCCATTACCCATAATTAGGGTTTACTATTCATCCCAATTAGGGTTTCATGTTCCATTACCCATAATTAGGGTTTACTATTCATCCCAATTAGGGTTTCATGTTCCATTACCCATAATTAGGGTTTACTATTCATCCCAATTAGGGTTTCATGTTCCATTACCCATAATTAGGGTTTACTGTTCAATTATCTCTAATTAGGGTTCACTAAACATCCCAATTAGATTTTCTATTCAAGTACCCATAATCAGGGTTTACTATTCATCCCAATTAGGATTTTACATTACATTATCCTAAATTAGGTTTACACATATCATCACCCTGGTTTAGGGTTACATCCTTACCCTGGATTAGGGTTAAGGTTCAATAACCTTGTCAATTAGGGTTTATGCTCATGATTAGGGTTTCATGATATCTTTGCTAAGGATCATACCCTTAATCACCACATGAATCATACTCATGTATGAATTCCATTCTATCATCCTCTCAACTTGATTAGGTTATATCAACCCTTCAATCAAGTACATACAGCTATGACTGACATAGTGTACTAAGTTAATGTTCTTATAAGCAAATAGGGTTTATCCTTTTAAAGGTATTAATCAATTAGGTACTTTTAGGGATTCAACCTTTGTACCTCCATTGATTACCATTACTATCAATCATTGGATCATTGGAACAATAATCACCTTCAATTTCCAAATGATTGAATCACAATTAACCTTTATTCGATTTTGAGGTTGCATCACCAAACGGTTTTGAAACCGTTTGATTCCAAACGGTTTCAAGACCGTTTGGGCTCAAACGGTCTCAAGACCATTTGGGCTCAAACCAGCCTCAAAACCGCATGGGCACTTAGGACCATTTCCAATCAAATTACATATAATTTGCACCATTGAATTGACCATCAATTAGGGAATTGAAAGATTCATCAATCATCACCATTGGATCTCTATCCATCAATCATGAATCAACCTTAAACCCTCCAAACGGTTTTGAAACCGTTTAGTCCCAAACGGTTTCCAGACCATTTGGGCTCAAACGGTCTCAAGACCATTTGACCCAAAATAATCTTAAAATCGTTTGAAACAATCATGGATTCTTTGATCAACTCGATTAGGGTTTCCAATTGAAAGATTGTACATACATTGAATCAATAAATTAGGTCCATTGGATCATCATCCAACATGCACTTGAGTTCAGACCTCAAACGGTCAACCTAACCAAACGGTCAACCCTCTCTTGTGGTTTGGAGTCCAAGTCACCAAACGGTTTGCAAATCGTTTGGTCTCCAAACGGTTTGGTGAAACCGTTTGGACCAAAAGTCCAAAACCATTTGCAAGTCAAATATGCTGAGATATGTGCTTGTGATGATGTCATCAACCTTCATCCCCACGAAATATACTGCCATACCCATGGAAGTTGCATCAATTAATCAAAGGTATTGCAAGAAAAATAATTGAATCAATTGAGTTGAGAAATTGGGTTCAATAACAATAGTTAAGGGTTCAAGTTATATAACCCGCCTTCAATTGAGATTCAAATCTTGGATATTCACGTCAACAATGGTATAAGAAGCTTTTTCAACTCCCCCAAGGCTCGTCCTCAAGTTTTGGAGTGAAAAGATTGGCTAGGGTTGAAGATGGAGTAAAGAAAAGAAGAAATTATGCATTGATTTATGATTTCCACCATGAAATCAAGATTAAAGAAGGTCAATAAGCTTACCAACAGGTTGGGGGTCGTCCTCCTGGTCCTTCAAAGCTTTCTTGGTCGTTTTGCAAGCAAAGGGTGGAAGGTAATTCGAAATTCCCCTTTTACTCTTATGGATAAAGGAGCATATATGTGAAGTTTATTAAAAATTCATTTAGGAGAGAGAAAGTAGGAATTATCTCTCCCAAATTCTTGCCACTTGCCCCCTTCCTTTCCTTAGGGATGAGGCTATCATATTTTCCTCTTATTCCTCTCAATTATCCATGTTTTAAAGAAAAGCAAATTAAGCACCTTAATCAATTTAATAGTAATATCCATATGTGAGTGGATATTTCTTTTTCTTATAATAATGCAAGTGGGTTTTTCACCTCCTTGAGATATTTCGTGGTCCTTGCAAAGCAAAAGGAATTCCACACATATCTGAATTCAACCATTTCAATTTTGTTTGAAGACCCTTCAATTATTTTATTTATTTTTGCATTAATTTGAATTAAGGTTTTCATTATGCTTAAATCTTGATTATTTTAATATCAAGATTCTCTCTCCTTCAAAGAGATACAAATGAGATGCCCCTCTCATTGTTTTTGCTCCACATGATCCCAAGAAATAGTAGGGACCATTTTGAAGTGGTAATTTGCATATTGAACCCTAGGTTTTGGGTAAATTGCACATTACACCAAAACTAGGTTTTAATGCACAAACATTGCTTTATCAACTTTTTCTTGGTACTCAGGCCACCACAAGCCATACCTCTGCATCATCTTCATTTTCATGATGCTTAAACATATGAGTAACATATTATCATGCACTATTATCAAATAAACCCCTCAACTTGGGTAATTTGCACTTTAGTCCAAAACAAGCAAAACATTGATTTCAACAATATTCAAAAAGGACTAAAATTGCAATGTAAGTTTCTCTTGAGCCTTAATTACTTTTTAAAAGATAAGAGCAAGCATATAATCAAATTCATTAATCAAAACACCTAGGGTTAAAGCATAACCCAAGTTAGGGATGTTACAATAACCATGTAGGGAATAATGTGATGGTCTTAATGACTATTGGGAATGTTTGAACCATGATTAAGGTGAAATCTTGTTCATGTTCCAATAAGGGTTGAAACCCTGGAACTTGTGATAAGGGATGGATATCTTGAAATTATATGATGACACATGTGGTTTACTATGATGCATTGAATGATAGCATGTGGTAATGTGGTTAAAATTTATATCTCAAGTGTTTTATATCTTCTGAAGTTGCAATGTTTATATCCTTTATAGAAATGAATTAGGATTTGTATGTCCATTTGTATGATGAAGCCTTAATTCATCCAATTGGAAAAGAACTAATCAAGTGTAACCCTAATCATGCACTTCCCTAATCCATAGAGCCATTTTTAGTGTCAGAACTTGTTGGATGGTGAAATGAGTATTCCTAAGAGAAACTCAGAGCACATATTGATGAATATGTGGGGTATTTGTTATAATGACTTCAAGTGTTTAGGGAGGATGACTACGGTCATACCTATCCCTCTTTTGGATAATGACTACGGCCGTGTCTTAGTGATTATCATGTAATAAAGGTTTTACTTTGCATACCTTGGTTTCTAGCACTACGACCTGTACCAAGGTGGGCTAGTTGAGTACATGATTATATGTCGCTATTTTGTAGTTTGAACAAGATGTCACTAGAGTGCAGACTCATACTGACTGAGTATGGAAAAGATCTTAGAGTTTGTTTCTTCCTTGATAGTATATGGAACTGATTGTGACCAAGTGTTGGTCAGTTGGATATTGAGTGGTATGACTCAAACTCCCCAGGGCATAATAACAAAAGATGTAATACAATTTGTGTAGTATAATTGTTAAGGACAAATACGTTTCACATTGGATGAATTATCCCTTACCTTGCTTTCATACTACACGATGCTTATAAGATGCTCTCCTACAATATTTGAATAGTTGTCCTTATTGTTAAGTTTACTTGCTTAGTATGCTTAAACTGTATAATCTACTTAGATTGCTTATTCAATACCCTATCTGTTGAGTTATTTATTGTTAATTAATCTATTGTAATCAATATATGTTGGAAAGATTTATATCTCTCACTGGGACTGGGTCTCACCCGTGGATCACGACATCTTTTTAGGTGGTCGCAGGCAACGAGGTAGAGGTTGTACTGTAGAAGAGAACTAGCCTGGTGATCAATAGATTCAAAAGGTTGGTCAACTATAGATATTAGTAATAGAGTCCTAGTTTCATCCCTGTACTCTCAGGTTCAGGTATGGGAAGTGTTTCCTAGACAAGATAATTGTATCGACACCAGATTTTGACAGTATGCTAGTGCATGCATATATGGCATGAATATGTAAATGCTTCTTTTGAATACATGATGTGGTTGAGGCCATTGAGTACAGATGTGAATTCCTATTAAAATGTATAAGAATGGAAAAGATAGACCTTTATGTAAATATTGTAGAATTGGTTCATGATGCAATTTTTTGTTTTAATTACTCAAGTTTTTTTAATATTTGGTTAATTGGTAATTGATCGTGTTTTATGTTTTGAGTAATCTCATTTAGCATGGTGAGGTGTCACAGCTTAACTCTTGACTTAGTCATGTAATTTCTCATGTTGAAACATGTGTCATTCGTAGCTTTGACTTTAATGACCCTTACAAACCCTTCCTTTGGGAAGTTGCTCAATGGCCATATAATGCTATTTAGTATACTAAAAATGCACCTAGAACACGCTTACTTATTAATAAGAAAGTCCTTAATATTTTTTATTTTATTATTATTATATTAAGTTTTTCCTGGTATATATCCTCTTAAACCTACAATTTTGTGTCTTTTATACCATACTCAACATAGTTATGTTGATGAGTATCAATTTTATGATTTTAGGTAACATGCACACTATGACACTTGCTATGATAGTTTCTTCTACTCTATTACTGTAATTTTCTTCTCCTACTCTATTTTAATCATCTAAGGATATGTAGAAGAAATATCCACATGTGTTGTGATCCATTATAGGGATGGATGCCCAGAATCCTCTCGCCTTTGATTGTCTAGCTATTAGGAGTGAGGATTTGAGTATCAAACGGTCTTTTGAAAATAATGCCAAATGTTATCTTAGACTCTAAGTCTATCAAATTTGGACTTTTTTGATATTGTTAAACAATATTTAATATCCTAAAACTTGGATAAGAGACATTTTTCCAACAATCTTCTCCTTGGATATTATCTACAGAAGTGTAATTACATTTTTTTCAGGGCTTTTTGGCCACCCTCGCGATGGTCTCCGACAAGCAGCGGCCACGGAGCCGCCATGCTCACATGCGTAGGGTCAAGCCTGGAGGGCATCACACATGGACTATCGATGCTAGGGCATGCAGCATGGATGGATGATGAGGATCATTCCATATCTTAATGCATACGCCTTCTATTGTGCCACCAACAGCAGACCAAGTAGTCCAAGCG